>CM070621.1:42682063-43020530 GCA_036346255.1 Ampelocalamus luodianensis
AAACGATTGTAACAAAGCTTTTCCAATCCTCAGCTCCGACATTAAACCCACTCCATTGGGTTGTACCTCTCAATGACTGAGACAGTGCTCACTTACGGGTCAACTTCCCAGAATGTCCCTATTTATGCATGACATCTTTAATAAGGGACTCGCCGTTGTTGGGGAGACACGACCCTTCTTCACTTAGTATAATAGGGGTGCGGGTCTTCGCATCGAAACTAAGTAAAGTAATTGGTTAGGTCTATCCCATACTAGACTTGTGGTTGCATGGCTTAGTAATTTAGAAGAGAGCACATGATTCGATCCTTAATCGACTCAGGCGAGACATTCCACCAACCCACTGCGCGCATATAGCACCGATCTCAACCAACCACTCGCCCAAGTCTGTAACCCATGATACTGCACTACGGTTCAAATGTTCCCAAGTTCTTGTTGTAGCAATGTTTGTATCATATTCATGTTAATTCACTAAGTAGTTTCTAATTATAGCCAATAGTCTTGTTCATTTAATCAACAAGAATTTTACCCATGTAATAAATATTCTTAGGGTGACAAGGTATAATGGAGTCAATAAACAAGGAAGGGATTCATAATGATAATCAACTTTGGTATAACTAAGCATCAAATTTTAACATAGCATTTCATAAATAATAATAAATATGCAAGTAATAATTTAAATTGAAATACTTTGCATGTGAAATGTAGGTTCAACTTTATCAATGGTAAGGACTTGCCTTGCTCAAATATGGATGAGTCTTGATCTTGACTTGAAGAAGTGACGAGTCTTCAGTGACGTTTGAATCTATTTAACGCGAAAATGACGACTTCAAATAAATACTCATAACATAAATAAATTCAAATTAAATTCTAACAAATTCAATAAATTCAAATTAAATTCTGATGAACTACAAAAATTATGATTTTGGTATTGTTGGAAATATCTTGAATTTAGAAACAAAATTATTTGATTTAGATTTAAATTGAGGGAGAATGCGCCCTCCAAAGTTTGACCCGAGAGAAATTCTAGAAAATCAAAAATTTCTGACAGGTGTGTCCCACTAGGATTTTCTTTCGTTTTAATTTGTTTTGATTTAAGAAATTTCACTGAGACTGAAAGGTGGAGTCCACTAGGGTTTTATTTTATTTTCTCTTTATTTTTAACCAGGAAATCCCGAGAGATTAATGGGTGGGGCCATGGCCCGCTAGACCTGGTCCACCCAATGGTTCATGAGGGTTGGGGCCTACTAGTCAGAGAATAGTGGTCCACATACTTTGTCTATGAACTTTCTACATTAACCCAACGGTTTAGCTTAACTTCTAACAACGTCGGGCCCACACGTCATACTCACATCTAACTAACTAACCTTAACCACTCGTCTTAACACTAATGACGTCCTCGTTGTGGCCACGTTAGCTTCCCCTCAGAATAGAGGAGTACACAAGGGAACTCCATGGATGGCTTGGGTGGAGCTTGCTGCTGGCGACGCGGAGGTGAAGCTGGCACTCGGGAGGGGCAAAATGGAACGCGGTGGCTACGGTTGTGCTAACGGTGGTGGCAGTGCATCGAGAGGTGGCCCGAGGTGGCGACGCAACAGCGAGAAGGGTGGCGGTGCTACTGTGCTATGGGAAACTTGTAGCTATGGCGTTGTTGGCAGCTAAACAATGCTCAGGTGAGCTACTACACGCTATGGCAAAGCTATCTATAGTGGCAGAGTGCAAAAGGGCTCACTAAAATGGTGCGGCTACGGTGGCCGACAGTGAGGAAGCCGACCAGCACGATGGTGAAGAATTTGGACCTGCCATTATGAGTTAATGAAATCATCATGTGGACTAATATTTTTTATGAGTTGGTGAAACAGATTGAGTCCCACAAGGATGAAGACTTTGGTTGGCATCGTGAGTTAATTGTCATCAAGTCAAGATTCAGGATGAAGGATGTCATCATATGTTGATTAGCATCAAGATAAGATTCTGAAGTAAAAAAAATCATCCTGTGTTGATGATATTCAAGACAAGATCCTGAAGTGAAGAAGATCATCATGTATTGATGATATTCAAGTCAAGAAATTAGAGTAAAGGAAATCATCATGTGTTGATGATTATCAAGTCAATAACACGGACTTGGACTGAAGATGTTCGTTATCAAGTGATCACTCCAATATAAATGCTCAAGGCAAATGTATTAGCATAGGCTAAGAATGTGTTCCTAGTCTTTTACCGGTCTCAGTGTTTGGTTGGAAGACCAGATTGTTAGCATAGGTTGTCGTACTATTAAAAGGGTTTTGTCTAGTAGCTTGAGTCTCATCATATGTTGAAGCTCATGCATTAACTCTTTGTAGCATAAGACTATAATTTACAAATGCATTTTACAAATGGTTGAAATCCATACACCTACTTCTTCTAGCATGATACTAAAGTTTACAAATATATTTTGCAAATTGTTAAAGTTCATGCATCATTCCTTAGTATGGTCTAAGATTACTTGTTACTCTTTTCTTGGACTTAGACCATGTGTGGGCTCTTGAGAGTTGTGCTTCTTGATTTGATAAAATGTGTTTGAGATCAATCGAACAGAGGGATTGTGTAGACCTTTGAATAAGCTTTATGTGGCCGAAAATCACTTAATTCCGACATTGGAGTCAAAAGTTATGATCATTTTTCCGAGTGTCGCCTGTGCTGAAATTTAGGCTCAGACTGACCAGAAGTCCGATCTGACCGCCCTTATAAGGTCGGTCAACCTTTTCCAGAGGACATGTTTTTGACTTTTCTTCCTCCTAGAAGTTCGGTCTCATTAGGAATTGTCTGTAACAGCTAGTTTTATAGCCGTTGCATTGTTGCCCGGTCTGACCGCCCGTTGCTTAGCGATCAGACTGGGTTTCGCCATTTTCAGCCATTTTAGCCTCCAACGGCTAGCTTTTGGTGTGTGGGCTATAAATACCCATCATGGCTAGTTGGGTGGCATCTCTTGGCATCCTATTTCACTATCTTGAGCTAGTGTGAGCTTCTCCTCTCAATTGTAAATGTGTTACACCTTGTGAGCAAAGAGAGATGTTCTAGTTGCATGTGTTGCAGTTAGAATTGGATTGGGCATCCAATTGTGCATGTGTTGCACTTGGTGAGAGTCAAGTAAGAGGCTTCTCTTATTACTCTTGGTGTTTACCAACACCTAGACGGCGTTGAGGTGTCGTGTTTTGGTGATCTTCTCAAGAAGCTTGTGAGAAGGCTCAGCGTGTTGTGAGTGGTTTGGTGCTTGCCATCTCCATAGTGGAGGAAGAGCAACCGCTAGTGATCGAGGTGTTGGCTTAATTCGTGAAGTCGGTACAATTCGTTTGGGCTTACCTCAATGTGAATTTGGAGAGACTGGTAAGTCTCTGAACACCACGGTAAAACATTCTTGTGCTATTGTGATTTGCTCTTATGTGATTTACTTTGTGCAATTTACATTCCTAGAATTAAATTGATTACGTGTCAAACTAGGATTGCAAACCTTGCCTTAGACTTGGGATGTTAGTGAACTTAAGGGAAACTAGAATATTTAGGTTTTAATTGTGCAAAATCGAATTGACTTTCGCTTCCACATTAGAAATCGGTTTTAGGCTTAGAGATTTTTAGAAAAAACTATTTAACCTCCTTTAGTCGGCCTCCTCGACCTTATATGTGGTATCAAAGTTTGGTCTCTTATTTATTAGACTTAATCGTCTCGAGAGTAAAGGATGACCACTAGTAATATAGTGTACCTCGGTGAAGCACCTCTATTTAATGGCACAAAGTATGCTCATTGGAAAATCCACATGTCTTGTTGTTTTAAGTCCATGAGCCAAAAAATATGGCGTATTGTAGATGTGGGTTTTTCTCCTCTAATAGATTCTCTAGCTCCAACAAGTAAAGAAGAGAAAAGCTTACATCTTGACACTCAAGCATAAAACGTTTTATTTAGTGTTTTGAGTGTAGAGGTGTTCAATGAAATATGCAATCTCAAGAACGCTCATGAGACGTGGACCCATATTCAAGATCATTATGAAACATCCACCTTCACTAATGATGACTGGATAAAAGAATGGACGTCGGGAGAAGAATGCTCAATTCTAGCCTCGATAGGTGGGCTACGGGCGAGAGAGGTGGGCCATTGGCTAGGCCTCGCATGGAGAGGAAAGAAAGGAGTAAGGAGGCGGGCGCGCTGGGCCGGGCAAGTGTGGGCGGGCCGTGGGGGAAGGAAAGCGGTCGGGCCATCGGGGTGGGTTGAGGCCCATGGGGAGAAAGGAGGGAAGAAAGCCTTAAAATTTTGTTTGAATTAATTCAAGGATGAATTTGAATTGGAAAGTCAAATTCAAGGAGATTTTGGAACTTACCTTTTGTAGATTTTTATTAGTTCTATTTAAGGCTAGGATTTTGATTTGACTTTTGAAGTGCACCTAGTTTTTTTTTGTAATTTCACAAAATGCAACAAAAGTTTTTAAAAATCCTCAAAATTCAATCCAATTTCAAATGCATACAAAAATGAGTTGGTACAAAGATGTACGATGTAGCATATTAGCAGGATCAGTAATGGATGTTACTCGTCCAAAATCCCCTTCTACATTTCTGAAGCTCCTTCGGTGCCTGGAGTACATGCGGTGGCAGCAGTAAAACAAGCCAATAGGAGCGTCAGAGCTAGAATGGGGACGGTGGCACTAAAACATGGGACAACGATAGTGGAACACTAAGTGAGAGAGAGAGAGAGAGAGAGAGAGAGAGAGAGAGAGAGTAGGAAGGAAAGCGAAATGGCTAAATTCCCTAGTATTCATACCTTTCCAATCTTACCTTTTAATCCATAGCAAGAAAATAATAAGAATGAGGGTATTTCTATCCTAAACAAAAACCACACGGTTTAGTAAAACTGACACCGGTTTACTAAAAAACTGGCCGGTTTGACCTTTTTTTCCAGGCCAAATGCATGGACTGTCTTTGAGCTGAACTGATCCGGTTAGGTTGCCGGTTCTAGATTTTTCCGGTTTAACCAGCGGTCTAGCTAGCCTTTTGAACACTGATTCAGAGTATAGTTTGTTGAACAGGATTAACTGGCCAAATTTCTCACACAATTGTGCTAGATGCTACATTGCATGTGTTTATGTGGATTTTGTTCCTCTAACTTGAAGAAGGGAAGGTAGGGAAGCACAGTGGCATAACTTCTGCTACAATGGTTTCTCTAACTATTTGACGCTACTCTCCTCTAACATGCCTCCTCTAAGTCAAAGGATCGGATCCCATGCTATGTACACCCTATGTGCATGTATATATGCTAGATTACTATATTACTCCCTTGGGTTCGCAAAAAACAAGTCGTTTTGGAATATGTGCCGCTAAACTTTGAAAACTTTAGCTTATTAGTTTTTAAAATATTTAGATTAAATACATGAAAATCATATGTTTAGATTTATCTTAAAAAGTACTTTCACAGTATTATAATAAAAAGTACTTTCATAATATTGTAATTTTTATTGGGTTTTACAAATACATTATAATAGTAATTAGTGATAAAAGTTGCATTTTTGGGATTGTCGATGTCCAAAACAACTTGTTTTTGTGAACCGGGGGAGTAGCAAAGTTCCATTTGCCTCCCTTCAATACAAAAATGTCACTTAATTTTTTTCTTGTTGTATCCATGCTGCGAAGGGCCTTAGGCCATCCGTTATGTTGTTTCAAACTAACACTGGGAGAGAAGAGAGAAGGGGTTGTTTGGTTGATGGTCAAAATGAGCCAAACCAAAATTTTGGCATAGCGAAAACATAGGTAAAGCTAAATATTGGCAAAAAAGAACATTGTTTGGATCATGACCAAGCTAAAATTTGGCGTTACTAAAATTTTGGTGAGCGATTTTCTCGCCCTCGGATTGCTCACATTGGCATTACCAAATTTTTGTGAGTGCTTCCAAATTTTGATAGAAAACCAAACAACAACCATTTTTCATTTGCGTTACCAAACAGCCCCAAGGTTTTAGCATCAATTAGTGCATGACATTGTTCATTAGAATCTACAGATTGTTTGCACAGTGTTTTTGGTCTATGTGAACAGTAGCAGAAAATACGCACAAGGGTCTACTGTGCTTTTAGAAGAGCATACAAGTTCCACTTCAGGAGTTGTTTGGATAAGGAGGGATTAGAATCAATCCCTTCAGATTGGAAGTGATTTTAGTTCAAATTCTGAATCAATCCGAAGGGATTGAGTCGGATCACAATATATCCAAACAAGCCCTCAGGTGGTGGGAACAAGTGATGTTTGCCCAGGTACACTTAGCTATCCACGTAAATGGATACATACAAAAGCTTCTTGTTGTTCTTGAAGAAGGCATAGCTGGAGGAAGAGGTGAATTGTAGAGGAATGTAAATGACTAATATCTTTCACAAGTTCCAGTATGGTGATAGTTCCCATATCATGTGTGTTTTGTTTGTTTTTTTGTTATTAGGCACGAATGTGTCGATATCTGCACTTGCTATGATTTGATGCTGCCCATCTTGGGGTGATCTCTTGTACAAACGATGTCACAGTGATTCATTGTTTCCTCACAATTGAACGACGTTGACTCCTGACGGTTCTTTATTTCTTATAAAAAAACTTTACAGAAATAGATACAACCATGTCCTTCATCGGAATTTGTATCACCTGACGTCATTCCTCCTGATTCCCCTATTGGAAGTTCATTTCTATTGAGACTTCTACTGATCTATGTTAAATGTTAGGATGCGACTAGCGCTCGGATGTACGGTCCGAGCGCTAGCGTCGTATGTAGCGCTTCGGCGTTGGATTTCGGAACATGCTTTTAACCGTCCATCTAGCGTGTAAGCGAACATTGTTGGTGATATGCCCTAGAGACAATCATATAGATGATTGTATCACGTCTGTATTTATGAGTTATTAAATAAATATTATTCTGTTCCTTAAATGAATCATCAGTTATATAGATCAACGAGTATGTGACTTGTTAGTGAAACTCTTTAACTTATATGATGTCGTTCTAAAAAAATCCCTGATCGAATGTCACTGGTCGGAATACCAGTGACTCTACGACCAGCACATATATTGATTGATAACCATGTTTCACCGGTCATGAATATGGCGATATCGAATCAATAATGTGAACACATGTTAGAGAACATAGGGTTGGATAGACCCACCTTGATGATGTGAGTGTGGCCCGATCTTCCAAAATGTACTGATACGTCGATTGTGGAGAAGACGACGTTGATGATCCAAAGGCTCCAACCCGAACAGATCGAACCCCTCGTAATCATTACACCACTGCTCCGTTGGTTATCAACCATGCCGAACAAGGTTGACCTCGCCAAGAAGGCTATCTCCTGCAAGCGAATCGAGAACACAAGCAAGAGAGTAGAAGATGCAATCTGAAAATGTATTGCGAATAATAATGAAGCTGACAAAGTTGGGGTTCCTCAAACCGAACAAGCGGCGAAACTGCTATGCAGAATATTCTAAAAGAAAAACCCAAATTGAACTAAAGGGCGATGGCTCCTATATGAGGAGGGCGGCCAGGAGGCGGAAACCCTAGGCGAGGTATGGTTCATGGTACTGTTCACACATGAATAGTGCCCGCATTAACAATACGGGCCTAGGGGTGGCTGGTCACCAGATGGGCCAGGTCGTCCAACAGATGGGCCAAGTTGTCGACCAATACATTACATAGCCTATGGGCCAACAATAGGTGACGCAACACCATGGTATATAGTAGTAGCTCGGCCCAATTGGAGTATATAGAATTGCCGTAGCCGATAGTCCCATCGGAGAGGATGTAGTTGAAGTAGAGGATGTCGTGCACCGGGTTGAAGCAGTGGTTGCATCCTTAGGATTGATGTCCTCATCATCCTCTCTTTCTTGAATTTGAGTCATCCTCGACTCAATCGTTGTCTCCAAATCATCGTTTTCCTGCAAAAGGTTAGTGACAGCCGACGGCATAGGGCTAGATATATCATCAAGTGAAAATAAAGCATGTTTGTATGTCAAAGCATCGCATGGCATATCATTATCAAAAAATTTAGCAAGATCAGATTTAGTTGCAAGCATGACACAACCCTTTAATTTAATTTCCTCAGTCCTAGAATTATGTGCCAACTTCTCCTTTTTAGATGGGAAAACGTTCTTCACTACTTGCTGATTTTCAGATTCACGTTCAATTTCTTTTCTCTCATTTTGAGCTATCTTTCGTTCACATTTCACAATTTCAGCAGGTGTCAAAGGTAGTAAAGTTATTTTCTTTCCTTTGTGCATAAGAGAGTACTTATTACTTCTACCATGATGAGTTGCATCGGTATCAAATTCCCATGGACGACCTAATAAAAGTGAACAGGCTTGCATAGGCACTACGTCGAAATCAGCAACATCATGATAGGAACCAAAATGGACTCTCGCAGATTGTGTTACCTTCACTTTATCACTGTTGTTGAACCACTAAATGTGGGACGGGTGAGGATACACACGTGTGGTCAAGCCAAGCTTCTTGACCAAACCTGAATCCGCCAAGTTATTATAGTTCCCGCCATCAATTATGACACGAACACGGCAATCCTTGACGATGAGGAACATCTTAAACAAATTATGGAGTTGGAGCTTCTCCGCTTGCTCTCTTTGAGTGCTCAATACTCGTTGCACAATTAGGGTCCTATAATTCTTTGTAGCATCGGTACTTAAAACTTTCTTACCATCGCTATCTGCCTCATGATCATCATCATTACCTGCAAGGTTAGCTACAAGAGCATATTCATCCTCAACATCACTAGCACTTACATAACAACCGTCTTCTATCGCAATGTACGCTCGCTGACTTGGGCAATCTCTCATGACGTGGCCCATCCCTTTGCAACGGTGGCACACAATCCCCGTCGTATGACCCGTGGAAGCAACCGATGAAGAGCTCTGCGCTGGTACCTGCACACTAGTAGATTTACTTACCTTGGGTGCACGTAACAGTGGTAGCGGTGCTGCTGAACGCGCCCTACTCACGGAGGGGCAGCAGACCAAGAAGTAGGAGGTGGGGCTGCGTCGGCTTGCCCCGGCGTCGATCTCGATGTAGACGTACTTTCAAAGTTGCTCTTTATCCTTTGTTGCCTACCACTGCAATTCCTTTTCTGCCAAACAAGCAAGCTGGAACAACCTATTGATATCATTATACTCTTTGTAATCAACTTTATCCTGAATTTCACGCCTTAAGCCACCATAAAAATGAGCCATCTTATCCTCCTCATCCTCAACAATATTACAACGCAGCATATCTATTTGTAGTTCTTGATAATATTACTCGACAGATTTATTACCTTGGTCTAAGCACTGTAATTTCTTACGCATATCACGTTTAAAAGCAGGAGGAACAAATCTAGCACACATAGCTACCTTCAATCTATCCCAGGGGCGGAGCTTCCCATATGGCAAGGTATGGCTCTTGCCATACCTCAATTTTTCTGGAACTCATACCCTTAAATCACACCCTCTACCATGAATACTTGAAATAGTTTGTGAAGCTGCTTTGTTATGTTGCGAGGAAGAAAAAGCGACGTAAAGCGAAGCGTATCGTATTTCATATATGGGCATGAGCTTGTGGGCTTACGTGGCTTGGGAGCCACTATTCGAAGAAGTCACAAAATTTTGTAATGAAAATGATATTCCAGTACCAAATATGAATGATGCAGTACCAAGGTGGGGTAGATCAAGAAAAGGGGGGCGGAACAACATCACTCAAGATCATCACTTTCGGGTTGATACCTTCTATGTTGCTATAGATGCTATTACCATTGAGTTTGATCACCGGTTTAATGAGGTATCTTCAGAATTGTTGGTTTGCTTTTCTTTTCTTGACCCAAGAGACTCCTTCTCTAAATTTGATGTGGACAAGCTTGCTCGACACAAAGATATATTGTGATGATTTCTCCTATTCTGATCAGAATGATATAAAAGATCAACTTGAATTATTTATTATTCATGTGAGAAGACTCAAGGCATTTAGAGATTGTCATGATCTTGCAAGCCTAGCAGCAAAAATGGTTGAACTTAGCGGACATCTTGTATTTCCATTGGTTTATCGTCTAATTGAGTTGGCATTGGTACTCTTTGGTGGCGGCGACATCGGTTGAAAGGGCATTTTCGCCAATGAAGATTATCAAAGCCGAATTACGCAACAAGATGTCGATGCTTGGCTTAATGACTTAATGGTGTGCTACATTGAGCGAGAGATATTTAAAGGAATTGATCTCGAGAAAATTAAGAAAGCATTCCAGAAGAAGAAAGATAGGAAAGTGCAATTATCTAGATCTCCTAGACGCAACTAAAGCTTCATTGTCACTCGATTTGTCTCTTGATTTCACTTGCACCTTTTTAGTATTCTTCTTTAATGTTAGATTTCTTCTATATATTATTTATATATTTTTGTTTGTATATTTCATGCTTGATGAATGAAAGTCATTAAATTTTACATGTATACAAAGCAACATTAGTTTTAAATCTTACGCTACCTAAGTAGCTATATTCTCTAGTTCGGCATCCCGCCACACCTCAATTTAATTCCTTCCTCCGCCACTGATCTATCCCATGTATCAGGTGTTAAGCCAGAATTAACTACTTGATTCCACCAAATGATAGCAAAATCTTTAAATTCACTAGTAGCTTGTCCGACTTTATGCACTTTAGGAACTAGATGGACATTAAATTTTTGTTCAACTATCATATCTCAATCTAGATAAATTTCAGCATCATAAACACCCGCAAAAGATGGTATAGTAAATTTAACTTTAGCAAATGGGTCATCATTAACACGAACATTGTGGTGCTAAAAATTATTACCTCCCATACCATGATGGTTGTGATGTAGATGGTGGCGTTGACTTGCATCTTGGGCAGCAAGAGCAGCATCGGCGTTACGGTATTGCCTCTCATTATCATATCACTCCTCAAGATCTATGGCTGCATCGTGATTATACACGCATCTATTGTGAGGTGGCCGATTCACCATTCTTTCAAGGCGTGTAGTGAGCGCTGCAATACTATCGTTGATTGAGCACTGTAATGCGGTTGTAGTAGCCTGTAGATTTCTTTCAATGTCCTCATTAATGGTAGTGAGTTGTTCATCCAAAAGCGTCATGAGTTCTCCCTTTAACACACACTCTTTCTCAGTAGACAAGTCACTGTCATGGTTGGTAGAAAACAAAAGACAACACAAAAATATTATCCCTATCAACTACTAGGTGATGGAAGGTGGAATCACACACTCTCAAGTGTCTTACCACACTCTTACAAGTGTTCTTACCAAAGCATGCAGAAGGTGGTACAACCGGTGGCTGGTTCGTGATACCGAGTCGAGCGTGGGTACGATTGCAAGAGGGGGACTTGTTCTGATCAAGAGTAGGTGGAGTTCGGAAGGCACAATATGTAACACAGATTAGCAATATTCAAATCAGTTAATACAAGTTGAAATATTATTCAAAGTACTCGCCAAAGTTGTTGATCTTAACCTAATCAAAGTTAGCTAATCAAAGTCCTATGCAGAGAAGTGTATGTACGCACACGCAACGATAAATGTGACTTGATGTAAACAAAGGAGAACCTCACAACAAGTGTTAGGAGAGATGCTAGCCAACTACTCAAATTTCTTTCTAAAGGAACAAGATTATTCATGCGATGTAGAGCACAAAACAACAATATCAGTACAACGCAAACAGCCCTCTAGATTGAGTAGAAACAACAGCTAGTCTCAAACGATGAAAATGCAAAGTTTTATATGGCTTATATATACTAGTTTGAAAGGTTTCGATGAGATCTACAACTGGACGAATCCCAAATTTTGAAGGGAAGACTGAAAGAATTGCCAAAAACTGAAAACTGAAAACTTGTGACGCGATTTTGAGGCTAAAGATGGCCAATTTTGGGGGTTTTGGAAGGCAACTAGCATATGCAGGTCATTTTTTTCAGATGCGCATCATTGTTAGCTTTCAAACGAGTACAAGAACGTCAAATTCGACTTCGTATGCAAAAGTTATGCCCGTTTTACTAAATGTGTGTCGAAATGGACTCGAATTCGTTTCGGTTTCAACTTCAAACTGCTATATCTTTTGATCCCGTGGGCCAAACGTGCCCAATTTTTTTTGTGGAAGCTTGTGGATGTATCAAGAAGGGCTCCACCAAATTTCACTAGATTTGGCAAAGATTTGATAGCTTTTCAAAATTCAGACATAGGGTTTCACTCTTTGTTGTTTTTCTTCTTTTTTTTCTTTTTTTTTTTTCTTCTGTTTTTTTCTTCTCTTTTCTTTTGTTTTTTTTCAACCTGAAACCAACTATTCCTTTCTAGAGTTTATTGTTGAAACCCCTTTTTCTCCCTACTCGAACCGAAATTCCAAACTCTCTTGTTCTCTGCCTTGTTTTTCTTCTCTGGAACCAACCGAAACCAAACCAATCTAGGGATGGCTTGCGTTTCATTGTCGTGGCAGTGTGAGGCAAACGATTCGGTGCCACGGCAGGGGAGGTAGTGGCGGCCAGGTGCGCTAACGGCCGCGGCAGGTGAAACAACGGCGGCAAGGTGTACTGATGGCCGCGGCAGGGAGAGGTGGTTGCCGCGGCAGAGATTTGTGGAGGCGGCGGCAGGGGATGGTGTGGCACGGCAGGGAAGGTTTGGTATGTCGCGGCAGGGGATGGTGTCCTTGCGGATTTGTGGAGGAGGCGGCAGGGGATGCGGTTGCCACGGCAAAGCTTGGTGGTAGATGCGGCAACAAGTTGTGGTGGCGCGGCAGATGATGATGGTGGCACGACAAGAAACAAGATGACACAGATTAAGCTACGCAAAGGAACACAAAGATACAACTAGACAATGATGAACTAGACTCCAACTAAACTAGAGATCAGCACTTGATACGATGATGCAACAAAAATTTCAACAAGCAAAATACCGAAATAAAAATTGCAAGGCACAAGGGGTGATGGGATACTGGAAGAACACGACGAACAAAATATTTTTGTGGGATAATTTTCTGGATTTTAGGACGATGAACGACAACTAATCTAAAAGGGGAAAACTGTGAGTGTGGCCCGATCTTCCGAAAGGTACTAATACGTCGATTGTGGAGAAGACGACGTTGATGATCCAAAGGCTCCGACCGAACAGATTGAACCCCTCGCAATCACTACACCACTGCTCCGTTGGTTATCAACCGTGCCGAACACGGTTGACCTCGCCAAAAAGGCTATCTCCTGCAAGCGAATCGAGAACACAAGTAAGAGAGTAGAAGACGCAATCTGAAATTGTATTACGAATAATAATGAAGCTCACAAAGTTGGGGTTCTCAAACCAACAAGCGGTGAAACTGCTATGCAGAATATTCTAAAAGAAAAACCCAAATTGAACTAAAGGGCGGTGGCTCCTATATGAGAAGGGCGGCTAGGAAGTGGAAACCCTAGGTGAGGTACTGTTCATGGTAACTGTTCATGCATAAATAGTGCCCACATGAACAGTACGACCTAGGGGTGGCTGGTCACCAGATGGGCCAGGTCGTCCAACATATGGGTCAAGTTGTCGGCAAATACATTACATAGCCTGTGGGCCAACAATAGGTGACGCAACACCATGGTATATAGTAGTAGCTCGGCCCAATTGGAGTATATGGAATTGCCATAGCCGATAGTCCCATCGGAGAGGATGTAGTTGAAGTAGAGGATGTCGTGCAGCGGGTTGAAGCAGTGGTTTCATCCTTAGGGTTGATGTCCTCATCACTTGAGATACTATTGAGATTGTTATGATTGTATGTGTCATTAGTTGGTCTCAAGCAATGATGATGTATAATCCTTAGACCTGAGATCAGCATGACTCCCTACATATGTAATAGCGCTCTTAGGGGTTGCCAAACGCTACTCGTAACTGGCTAGTTATTAAGGTAGGTTTCGGGTATGCTATGAAACATGCGGAGGGATGTGACTGCTCGGATATGGGATTTGCCCCTCCTAACATAACGGGAGAGATATCTATGGGCCCCTCGAAGTGGTCGGATAAAGAAAGTGCATGGCCATACCACTCGTGGTCGAAGAGTTCGACCATATAAGGTTATCCGATACTCGATCGAGAAATTATTGAACAGTCCACGAATGACATATATCTCACTTAGAGTTCAAACAAGATATCATGAGGCAAAGGGAGAATACACGAATAGGTCGCTTAGTTCGATTAGTTACAGACTGGCCATATGGGGATATGAGCTGGTTGTAAACTGGTCGAACGTAATCGCAAAGTGGTTAAAACTTGGTCGTAAGGAGTTACGAACTGGTTGGGACTAAATATGAACTGGTCATACACAGTTTCAGACTAGTCGTACTAAAGTACTAACTGGTCGTAAGGAGTAAGGACCTGGTCGTAGATCATATTGTATTAAGGTTCGTCCGATATAATTTGTGTGTATTCGGGAATCGTTATGTCCTGTTAGGGACTGCTACGACTTGTGGTCGGAAAAGGGTTTCCGGGTCACAACCGATTACACATAAACCTAACGGGTCACACACTTAACGGGTGGAACAAACCAGCACGAATATGATTCGTCAAACGTGTTCGGATAGGATCCGTCACGGGGCACTATATATAAGGAGATGCTTGAGGCTATTATGAGGATGCGAAAGATGTGAGTTGCTCCACCGAAACCCTAGCTGTCATCTTCCTGAGAGAGCCCTATCGTGCGACTTGGTGCTAGCACACCGGCGTTCAATTGTTCCCGCCCTGGATGTGTGGATACCGTAGAGGCGCTACTGCGGTTGTTGTTACGTTTGAGGACGATCCGCGATCTTCACAATGAATATTAGAAGTTGCTGGAGGAGACGATCGACTTGCGAGGACGCTGGACGATCGACTACGACTCTTCGCCGACGTGCTCTTCGTTGGACCAGGCTGCTCCAACTCATCTTCCGCTGCATTGCGTGTCTGGTGGTAACGATATGTGATCATCTATTTGCTTGACATCCTGGTTTACGTGGTAGAAATTTTTGAATTGTAGCTATCGTAGCCTACCTGCATCCCTTCAAACATGCCCCCGAACATCTTGCGCAGCGCAGACATCATCAATAGTCCCCGCATAACTGCGCCCCTCAAACTTGCTCATCGCAATCCCGATCTCCCCTGAACATCTCCCGAACCCGAACATCTAGCTCGTGATGCACAGACAACATCAATGATCTCCTTCGCACATGAATCCCCCATAAATTCTTCCCGGCCGATCTCCTCGCAATCCGAACATCTCCTGCAGCACAAACTCGATCAATAAAATTAAAACAAATTATTTGGAAAAAAACGCATTGAAAAAAATCTTGCAACATCACCGTAAACGGTATGCAACATCTTTTTCCTATAGATGCAATATTTTTTTCAACGGGCCGCAATATTTTTTCCTATAGATGCAACATCGCAAAGAACAGTATGCAACAATTTTTTCTAAATTTGCAATATTTTTACAATGGTCGCAATATATCAAAAAAAAAATCAAGAAAGCAACAATCCAATACAGCTCAATGCAGCTCCAGCTTACATAGGGCACTTTGTCTTGAGAGAAGGCGACGGTAGCGGCGGAGGTGGACTCGGACTTCGCGCCGGCAACGGCAATGTACAACGCGAGCTGCCACGCCTTGGGGTGCAGCGTGGAGTCTGCCGGGAGTCAGAGCGCGACGATGGTGGCCTCCAACTCGAGCTGCCTCCCCCCGTAGAGGAGGCGCAGGTCGTGACATAAGGGAGCTGGGTGTGGGCGCAGGCAAGCCGCGTGGATGCGGAGCGCACAGGCACGCCGACGGCGGCGCAAGCCGCAGGGAGCGCAGGCCGGGCGACCCAAGTATAGGTGCTCGCAAGAGGGACAAGCCGGGGGAAACGCCGGTGACCTAAGCGGCGCGAGGGCGGTGCACCGACAGTAGAGTACCAGGCCGAGCCAATCATCAGGAGAGCTTCACTGAAGGAAACCAAAAGAAAGAAGATGGGGAGCCTGGGGCGTAGTAGTTTCGTTTTGATTCGATTTTTTTGAGACCAAGTATTGGAAAGGAGGTCACCGACGCGTCCACCTGTGAAAGCAACCGGTGGTGGGACTATTAAATGGAGAAAAAGGACAGGTGGCTGATAGGACTATTAAATGGAGAAAAAAGACAGGTGGCCTATGGGGTGTCTGATTTCATCGAGACGTATGCTTTATCTGTTTCCCTAAATGCTAAATAGGGATATGGTGCAAAATAGAATAGTGATGAGGTGGTGCAAAGGAACAAAAGTCAAATGGAGATGCGGGGTATCGATCCCCGTACCTCTCGCATGCTAAGCGAGCGCTCTACCATCTGAGCTACATCCCCTTCGATGAAGAAATCTTTTGATTACGGTAAACTTGTTTACAGAAGAAACTAACACTAAACACCCTTTTGTGCTAGATCTTGGCGTTGTATTGGACCACAGCAAAATAATAATAATTGAAAAGAACTGAGAGGGAGAGAGAAATAATTAGGTTGGCCCATTTCGCACCGTCAGATCCCTTGCTTGCAGCTTTCCCGCAAAACACAACACCACCGATTCCTCTCCATCCCCACAGGCACAGCCTTGCACTTCGCTGCTTCCCCCATGGCGATCCCTCCCCGGATCGCGGGAGGCGGCGGTGGCTGCCGCAAGCCGAGGGTGCCACCGCTACCGCCGGCAAGGACCCTCCTGACCGCCTTCGCCGCCGCCGCGGCGCTGGCCATCCTGTGCCTCCTGTCCTCCTCCTCCTCCTCCTCCTCCTCCTTGTCGGGTTCTTGGAGATCCGGGGCCAAGAGCGGCTACAAGTACCTGTACTGGGGCGGCCGCGTCGACTGCCCCGGCAAGCACTGCGGCTCCTGCGCGGGTCTCGGGCACCAGGAGTCCAGCCTCCGCTGCGCCCTCGAGGAGGCCCTCTTCCTCGGCAGGTACCGTACAATCCGTGATTACTGCTCGCCAAAGAAATGGCCCATTCTTGGTTTATGTCGTCGGGGTACTCGGTGTTGGTTACGTGGGCTAATTGCGGATAATTCTTTTGAATATGTTAAATTCTGACCTCAAATATTTCGGTCACAATCAGAGACAATAGGGGAAAAGTGGGGAAGTATGGAGGGATCGGTGGTAGGATTGACGAAGTAGAAGATGAAAATTAGAGGTAGAGCGAGAGAGCGTTTGCTCAAAGATTTTGCAATGGAGGGTTCTACTACTTGTCGAATGATCCTCACATCACAGTTCAACTCACATGTTCTTTGGCCGTTTGGGAGCTATTAGCCTACCAGATACTAAGCTAATTTGCTAGCGCACCTTTCATACAGCTAGTGATTACTATGTATTTAGAACATTAATTTCAGGCGTTACTGGTGCTTTCCGGTGATTGAGGGGCTGCTAATAACTTCAAAGCTTTATTAGGCATGGGCTTGCTTCTCGAGAACTTGTTAGATAAGAAAGAAGCTCCACTCCATTTCTATCTATCTCTGAATCATCGTATATGAAAAAAAAAGTGAGTGAATACTGTTTAACTTTTTTAGCAATATTCATTCCATTTCCTTCCCTAGAATACATGAATGTTTGCTATCAAATATCAAAAACTCAAGCTTGGACCTCTTGGTGGAGAAGTACAATAGTCAATCAATCTAATGGTTTACTCTGAGATTGGTTGTCAATATGTATTTCATGAAGGGACTTGGGGCATGATTTGACTGAAGAGCAGCATTCATAGGAGAGATGAAAGAAGGTTAAGATGTGGACCAATTTGCGCATGTAGTGTGCATTCCCCTAGACACGGTAGATTAGAAAACAAAGGGTTGTTACAGGGATTACGTGGGACTTATCTCATGTATCCCTTCTTTCCTTCATTTCATCTTAGCTTCCACCGGAGTTAGTTCCAAGATCTTTTCCTTTTTAATCAATTAAGTCACAATTGCAAGTAAGACCATAAGTTTGAAGGTAAAAAGTGATGCCAGGGCCCATGCTAATGTCTTGAACCTTCAAACTGTGACTGCTATTCTTTTGCGACATTCTGTGTTCTGCTTAAGGAGTAAATATATGTGAACATATGTGTTTAAAGAGAGGTATGCAGAAATGTCATAACTATTTTTGTTGCATTGCAGAATATTTGTCATGCCCTCAAGAATGTGTCTTAGCTCAGTACATAACACAAAGGGGATACTCCGTTTAAGCAATGCAACTTCAGAGCAACGGTTTTTGCTTCTTGATCACATCTATCTCTCTGTTGTTTTTTCACTGTTTAAGTCTGAATTTGAGTGTCTAAAGCAAGTATTTTGTAGATGGGAAGAAAGTTCTTGCGCAATGGAATCTCTGTATGATATAAACCTCATCTCAAGGACAGTACCTGTTATTTTGGACAATTCCAAGACATGGCATGAGATAATATCAAGAAGTATGAAATTAGAAGAGGGAGGTGTGGCACATGTGCAAGGAATTAGCAGAGCTGAACTCAAAGAAAATCCCCTGTACTCTAAAGCTCTCCTAATAAACCGTACGGCAAGCCCTCTTGCTTGGTAAGTACACAGGTTTTTGTAGTATCCTTGGTTTTTTCCAACATTACCTGCATTAAATATTAGTTTAGTTTCCCATTGTCAGAACCAATGAATGAATAGAAGCTATACTATTTTATTTGGCAATGTCTATGATCATTTTATCCAATGATGCCCAAACTTCCAGCACATACCTTGACCATCGCTGAAATTCAGGTTTATGGAGTGCAAAGATCGCAAAAACCGCAGCTCTGTGATGTTATCCTACACCTTTTTGCCAAGTATGCCAGCGAAAAAATTGAGGGATGCAGCAAATAAGGTATCATTTCATGCATTTGTGTATGTGCAGTCTTACAAATATTTTAGAAATGGACTGGTAGGCTAGTACAGTATTTCCCCCTGCATATTTTGTTTATGTTCACATCCTTAAGCCATGGCGTCAAGCTTGAAACTTTGGGGGTTCCTTTTTTCTTCTCTACCGCTGCTGTCTGTCTTATCCTTCTGTAGAATAAGGAGTGGCATGCTGTGACCACCTTGCTTCCTAAACCCATTTTAATTGTATGATATTTTGATATGCTATGTTCTGCCTGTGATCAAAGAACTTTGGTTGGACCTGCAAAGGGATGGCAATGGGGGCATTCACCGGTGGGGAGTAGGAGAACACCCCCACCCCTGCTAGATTATTTCTCCTTGTTCCCCACACCGGGCACCCGAGTCGGGGGACACTTGCTCCTGTTCCCCACCCCCGGTGGGTCCCGGATTCCTGTTGGGGACCCATCACTCGACAAGAAGTTAATAGCAAGGTATCAAAAACCCAAACAGATCATAAATTTTGAGGAAAAGAATGACATGCATGGAGAGGAAATCAATTTCTATTAGTCATGAATATGAACACAAAGAAGTACAATTTGTAGGATGGGATGAAGTAGTAGATGAATAGAAGAAAAATAAGGCATGCAAACGCAATACAACAATTGAACAGGAATGGAGTCAGGGTTGGGCTTTCATGCGACGAGACTTGAATGCTTAGCACTGGTGGGGTTTGAGCTTAGCTTCAGACGGCGTAGCAAGCTTCATAGGGTCGACGACCGAGGTGAGTTGCGTCGATTTGGGGCAAGATCTACCAGCAGGCGCTGCATTACTTGGGAGTCAGGATATACTAGCATGAGGGAGCTCATAGCTTTGGGAATGCTGGCGCACGATGGCCACCGGTGACAATGGCGGCTACAGATCGGTCTTCATGGTGTTGGAGCCTATTGGGGAAGTGGGGAACGAACTCAACAAAGAGAAATTGAGGGCCCGCTTGAGTCATGTCGTCTTTGAGATAGCAATATTATATGACATATATACCTAAGGCCCACATGTCATATGTGGTAGGTGACCCCTGATGGAGAACGGGGATGGGTAACAGGGGAATGGCCCCGAACCCGATAGCCCCGATGGGGAATGATTTCTCCCCATAAAAGTCCCCATAGAGGCAAAACCAATCCCATCCCCGTCCCCTAATAGGAGAATTCCCCGCCGTGGAACGTGGAATGGGGCCCCATTGCCATCCCTAGACCTGCATGTTTGTCTGTGTAAAGGCGCATTACTGAAACGTCTCAGATATAAATTGATGTTTAGGTTGTGATGCAAGAATCAAGGTTCAAGAAAGCTAGGCGCTAGTCGGGCGGTGGCCTGGCACCTAGCTCTTAGGCCACCTAGGCGGCCGACTAGCTGGCTGAAACCCAATCCCTCCCGCCCTCCCTTTGCGCCGCCCTCCTGTCTGCTCTTGCCCTCCCCCGCCGCTCTATGCCCTCTGCTGCCGCACCCATGCCGCCCCCGGTCCCCTCTCTGCTCCTGCGGGGCGCAGAGGAGGGCGGCGCGATGGAGGGTGGGGATGATGGTGACCTCGATTGGGCGGCGGAGATGACAACAGCGAGCTCGATTGGGTGGCGGCGATGGCCGGAATCCCTCGTTGCCGCCTCACGCTGCCCAAGCCACCTTGGACCGGCTTTGACCGACTAGCCGGTCCTAGGCGGCCTGACCGCCTAGCCGGCCGACTGCCTCAAAGTCGCGGCGGCAGGCCGCCGCTGACCGCCTAGGAGTGATTTTTAGAACCTTGCCAAGAATACCACCAGAAATGCTGAATGATTGTATTATCTGTGGCCGTTATTTCAGGTTACTATTCCTGTATTTTTCTTCCCAGGAGCAATCATGAAATCGAGTATTCTATGCACATATGAGTTTCATAGTTTTCTGTGGATGAAGCATACATAGTTTTGCTGGCCAATATCCCTGAACACTAAGTTAACAAAGTGATCAGCTATAGACTACAGCGATGTTCAGATTGAGGAATATGCTTAGAAGACCTTTAATGGAACTTTGTCTTCCATGCATTGGATTTGGACCAAGAGGTGATGCATAATCTCCCAACTCCCAAGACACTTGTCTGCTCTCCTCCATGGAAGATAGCATCAGAGCATAAAGGCTTTTGTGTTTTCCTCCCATTAGTAGAACTGGACCCAGTTGTTTCACAGAATCATTCAGCTGCTGTAGACCACAGATTAGCAACTCTACCTGAAGTGGTGAATTACTGTCAACAGGTCCTTGACCTTGGATAAAGATCCAATGACTTGATTATACACTAAGTTATGCAATCTGCTGTTGTTTAAATGCTGCATCCACAAAGCAATGTATGTAACCGGCACCCTGCAGGTATAGAAACCAGTTTAGCTAGTCTGTTACACTTTCTTGTGTAAAATCATTCAAGTGAAACCAGTTCAAGTGTTCTTTAATCAATAAGTAAACAGTTCTATTGTCTGCTCATGTTCAGTAACATTCAGTATTCAGTAAAAGACTGTCCTGTATCCCTCTAAATCAGTTTGCTCTGTTTCAGATAAAAGAAATACTCGGTGATTACGATGCTATTCATGTGCGACGAGGTGATCTGCTGAAATATAGGAAAGATAGATTTGGTGTTGAACGGAGCCTTCATCCTCATCTGGATAGAGACACCCGCCCTGAGTTCATCAAAAAGAGAATTGCAAAGTGGATTCCACCAGGTCGAACTCTATTCATTGCCTCAAATGAAAGAACACCAGACTTCTTTTCCCCTCTGTCAGACAGGTAAGACTTGCACTCTTTTGTCTATTGCGCTCCTCAGACCAGTATCTCTGGCATTGTTTGCATTAGCATTTATCTTCTGCGCGCATCTTAATGGTAAAGCATATTTCGTTAACACAGTTAAAGAGGTCCTCATTCTTGTGATTCATATTCTGGTTTAGCCAAGGCATTTAAATTCATTTTTCAATTCAATTGCTCAAGGTGCTGTGGTTAACAAATTTAACAATAATCTATTACCTGTAGTAGGCTAGCTAGCTACACATATATGGTTAATTTAACAACTCATGTTTATGTAAATTCTTCAATTTATATGCTGGTAATATTCAATTCATTTATCTACCTCCATGCGTAGGACATGTCATACTTTGATCTTATTTATGTATAATTCCTCAAGGAATTGCCAACACGAGTGGCTGATTCGCTGTATCATTACAAATATTTATGCTATTACTCCCTCCAGTCACAAAAGAGTGACGTTTTTGACTTTTTAAAGTCAACAAGACGCTCCTTTGACCATTAAATTCTCGTATTATATATTCAATTTTTTTTGTGAAAGTGCAATATTATGAAAGTATTTTTACAACAAATTCACTCGGGTCATTTTCATATATCCAAACCATATGTTGTAAACAACATCTTTGGTCAAAATTAGTAGGGTTTGACTGCATGCATTCTAGGATGTCACTCTTGTGTGACTGAAGGGAGTATATGAAGAAGCATGTGGACATTGATATTGTTTGTTTCTTATGGTGCCAATCCAGGTACAAGTTGGCATACTCGTCCAACTTTAGTAGCATATTGGAGCCAATAATTGAGAACAATTATCAGCTATTCATGGTGGAGAGGCAAATGATGCGAGGAGCGAAGACATTTGTGAAGACAATGAAAGAATTTGATAATGATCTCACCCTCTGCGATGATCCCAAAAAGAACACCAAAGTTTGGCAAAAGCCAGTCTATACAGATGATTGATGGTACCTGGCTACCTGGTCACCTCTCAATCTCATACGATGCAGCTCGCACTTTCAGCATACTCGAAGGTTTGACACGGATGGCATGGGTTTGTCTGAATGCTGCTATTTTCGCTGAAGAAGACTGAAATCAGCCAGCGCCGGAGAAACCTACACTCGGAATTCGCTGCAGCACGTTTGTTCATATGCAGCATGTGTTCTTACATTCAGGAAAGGGGTTAAATTGTTCATTCATTCTTCTGCAATTAGGGAATAGGTTATAAGAGAAATTTTGTCTGCAGCTATAGGATGCATATATTCGACATCCTTCTGATCATCTGTATATTCACGTAAGAATCAGACGGCAACTTGAGTCTTCATTTGTGGAGATAATCATTAATTGGTTCCACTCCTTATTTATGAGGTGTAAATTGGTTGTCCTCTGGTGTACTGCACTTGCCGCATAGTTATTTTTAGGTGTGCTCCTACTTCGAACAGGATAGATTTTTTTTGAGAGAGAGTGCTATTCATCGTGGAGGGGCTAATGGTCGTTAGTTGGTCTGGGCTGGTCTTTTCTTCCCCATCCCAGCCCATTCCACCCTAGCCCAGCTGAAAACGTGCTCATGTCTGTGGCGCGGCCTGAGTCAGGTCTCCGGAGCAAAGTTGTCAATATTGTACCGGAGATTATATCAGTTTGGTTTTTAGAATGGTATATTCTGGTATCGATTTATACTAGTGTACCGTTTTCGGATTTAATATAATAATACGAGTATATATATTTATAAGTATATATTTGTTTAGTTATATGCACACCAAATATCATTTATAGTATTATTCCAAATACATAGTAGTATTATTAAATATAACATAAAGTTCAATAGACGGTATTATCAATTCCACCGGTATAGCCGGTCTTGACCGGTATCAAACCGGCATTGAGTCGGTATGACCGGTACGGCCGGTATTGGCAGGTATTGACTGGTATTTTCGCTGGTACGGTACGTAGGCTTTTACGTACCGCTTTCGGCGGCGGTACGGTATATACCGGCCGGTATGGCTGGTACCAAAATGGTATTGACAACTTTGCTTGCAAGGTCCACTCTTGTTTGATCGGCAGGATTCGCTTCCAATATGGCAATACCATGGCCTTTTATCAACTGTCTACAACTAACTCTCATTGTTAGTTATGTATATAGTTTCACGTTCTACTAGGGTGTAAACGGATCGAATAATTTCTGACCGATGGAAAGCTTACGAAGCGAATACGGGAGAGATAAATGATTATCCGGCACTATCCGTGTCCGGCCGACTCAGAGAAAAAAATACGAAATATGATACGGAATAAGTGATATCCGTCTGTATATATCCGTATATCAGGTGGTATGAGGAAAACCTGTTGTGACTTCACTTAGGGACATGATAACAGATAGATGGATTGCTGTATCTAAGCAGGCAGGTTATACTGAGTGTTTTTCCATTAATATCTCAACAATTAGTCTCAAGCTAACTCACCTAACCAAGTCAAACAGTATTTTGGGCTAACTAAGTTTTTTACCAAACACAAAAATTGAGTTAAGCTAATCTAGCAAGATAGCTATATTTGGATTAGCTCATAGTAATCTTAAGTAAATTTCATAAAATTAAGCTTACTTTGTGCAAACTATCGCAAAACTACACATTTAATTAGGGGACAAGGTATAATAAAACTACACGTAGATTGGCAAAATGTATCAGAAAACTCACTTAACCAAACTTCATTCTAGGCAATGGCCTGATAACATGAGCCAACCATACACTTAACCAAACTTCATTCTAGGCAACGGCCTGATAACATGAGCCAACCATGAAGAGAAACAATAAAATTTTCAGCTAACCACACATCCATGGAAAAACGTATCAGAAAACTACACTTTTAACCAAACTCCGTACGTTCTAGGCAACGGTTTGACATCATGACATTTGTCTCTTGCTGGTGGGCCCATGCTGTCATATTGTTGCTTAGAACGGAGTTTAATTAAAAGTGTAGTTTTCTTATACATTTTGCCGATCTATGTGTAATTATCTGAAACGTTCTATTAAATGTGTTGTTTTGCGATAGTCTGCACAAAGTACGTGTAGTTTTATGAAAATTTACTCTAATTTTAACCATGAACCAAAAATGTGCCTTAAGGGTTAAGAGGTATGCTGGGGCTAACAAAGAGTCATGCCTTACATTGAGTTATTTAACCTGATCAACACATTTTAACCTTTTTCCACTTGGCTACCACAATAAATAAGAGAAATAATTAAGCTGACTCTTTTGGGGTCGGTGATGGGTTCCTAGCGGTGAGAATGGAGTGCACGCCTCCTGACTTGGGTTTCAATCCCCAGTACAACAAGGAGGTAAAAATACACTTGTGGCAGGAAAAAAAGGTTTACTCGTCAAGGACTAGGATCAGGGGCGGATCTAGTATAGAGACATGAGTATACAGATGTACACCTAAAATTTTTAGGAAAAAACCTATTATTTTGTCGGTATATTAGGTATATATAGTGGAAAGTATACTGAAAAATCATATTTCAACTATTTCTCGACCGAATCCCGTCCGCGTCCGCGCACGCAACCCACTTCCCACTGCCCCACCAGACTAGCCCACCACGCGGTCCACGACTCCATGCCGCACCACCACCAGCCGTCCAGCCCACTAACCTAAGCCCATCATGCCACCAAGCACAAGGGCAAGGCTCAAGCCACACTCGGCAGCCCCAACCCCAACCCTACCTTTCCTCCCGGCCTTCCCTTTCTCTTCTCGCTCTGCGGCGGCGGCGCGCGGCGCGCGCGGTGGCGGGCGGTGGCGGCGCGGCGGCGGCGCGCGGCGGCGTAACGCGCAGGCGCGTGGGGATGGATGGAGCGGCGAGGCAAGGAGGAAGAACCAAGGCAAGGAGGCGGCGGCGCAGGACGCTTGCAGCAGCGCCGAGGCCGAGCCCAGCGAGAATCGACCACCGCGCAGGAAGCGGCGGCGGCGCGGCGGCGGCGATGTCAGGTGAGCTCCTCCGCGCCCGCTGGTTTCTTGCCTTGTCTCGCGGACTCGCGGCCTCCTCTTCTCCTACTCGCTCGTCGCCGACCGCCTCGGCGAGCGCCTCAAGCTTAGCTCCTCCGCGCGCGCGCTCCGGATCCGCGGTGCCGGGCCTCCGATCCACCGCCTCGGATCACGCGAGCTCGGCCCCATGGCCTCAATGCCGTCATCGGTAGCGGCGCGGAGGAGAGCGAGCTTGAGGTGGCGCAGTCGGGCGAGGCGGCCACCGCACACCGTTGGCTACTCGGCCGTTGGGCGGTGATCCCGATCCCAGTGTCGAGACTCGGGGCGCGGCGCTCGCCTCTGCGGCTGCTCCTCGTTCGCCGGCTCGCCGCCACCGCGCCGTGATGGCACGATGGCAATAGTGAAGTGCCGAAAGTGGGAAGGCGGCGGTGGCATTTGGCACAATGGCACTGAGCCAATGGAGCCACTGATTCTGATTGAGTGATTGTGATTGGCATTTGGGATTTGTTAGCTTTATAGTTAATAGTTGTATGTATATATCAGTGAATTAGATATTTATTTAGATTGGCATTGAATTAGATATTTAGATTGGCATTGAATCACTGATCGATATTTGTTAGCTTCATAGCTCGTATAGTTCAATAGTTGTATGTATACGTCAGTGGATAAAAGAGATTAAGAGAAGATTATTCTGTCCAAATGTCCAATTATATTATGAACTTTTGTATTTTACATTATATAACATGTTTGTAACTTCGAACACTCATTCTGAAAATTCTGGATCCGTCACTGACTAGGATGTCTAACATAAGCTAACATAGGGTTCAGTAAGCCATTTGAATCGGGAAAACTGCTACCTCTCCTGTTAGCGAAAACCAACCGATTATCGGGTGGTTTTTCATTTACAAATTAAAGATTTGTGTTTGAATCATCTCTAAGAAGCAGAAACACACTTCTCTTTGCAATAAAAAAGGGGCATCAAACTGGTCAGGAATTAGGATCGTTTGACCGGTTTTCGCCCGTTTCTTGATGAACCCCACTAACCTAGTTTGGATATTAAACACTAATATAACCGATTAATGTTTAAGAGTTCGCTAGTACGCACACCTTTTTAGGAGTACACTGAGGATGCACACACACGCACATCCACTACACAAGCTAGCTAGAAAATTTACGAAGGCTCCAGGACCTCACTATGCACAGTCGCACGTATTTCCACTGGACACAAACGTATTTTCATTGAACGCACACATGTATACTCTAACCAGATAAGATGCACTGCGTCGGTCCCAGAGATCGAGGTGAGTGAGAACGAACACCTCACTCTCCCACCACGAGTTCACTGCCCGTCCTATGTCATCGTCAGTTATTCCGTGTCCTAACATGGGTACTACTAGCTCTAACTAATTAATTAACTCCTCATTCCTTTGAAAGAAGTAACTAATTAGGTCATGCAGATCGAGAGTCCAGGCTATTTTGAAAGACAGGTAAACAAGGACTACTACTCATTCCTCTCAAACAATTAAGCCACATAAAATGGAAGCCTAGCTAGCTAGCCTGCAGCTACATACGTACCTCTCATCTCCATATGTGCACAATTAAACTACGTGCTACAGTGACCTACACGGCTACACCTCACTTCCCTGGTCATCACCATCGCCATCGCCATGGTCGCCATCGATATCACCTTCTTCTTCCAGCTGCACCCTCCTCTTCTTGCCCTCGTTTAGCCTCACACCGAACAGCTTCACCGCCGTGTCGTCGCCGCGCTGCCTAAGCTGCGGCGAGGCGCCACACTCCGCGGGGCTGAGCTCCACCAGCCTGCAGCTTGCCGGTGGCGTGGGAGTGGGCGGCGGCACCGGCTCCACGTGGTTCTGCAGGAAGTAGATGATGTCATTGTAGAGCTTCCTCATGTGCGCAAGCTCCGACAGCAGCAGCGAGTTGCGCCGCCGCAACTGCTGGTTGTCCTCCGACAGCGCCGCCAGGAAGTCCCCGCCGCCGCTGTCCGCCGCGGAGTCTTCCTGGAAATGGTAGACCGGAGGTGGCGGCTGCGGCGAGAAGAGGCTGAGATAAGGCTGGTGCGGATGGAGCGGCGGCGGTGGCGGCGGCTGTGAGCAAGACGACTTCCTCCGGTGGATCTCCGAGAGGAGCTGCTTGGCGCCCTTCCTGAAGAACTCGTTGGCGAACTCCCACCTGTCAGCCACTATCTTCCTGAAACCCTGTAAGAATATATATATATCAAAGGAAAAACAAGCAAGAATCAGGGCATGATGCATGTGAATGTAAATTTGGTAGTCACATCAAGGTTCAAGAATAATCAAGATTGACTGTGTTGGGAGGTGATACACTGATGCATGCATATGGTTGTGTTTATTGTGTAAATTGTCGCTGGATAGACACAAGTCACACAACGTCATTGACATGGGAGTTTGTGTACTGTACTACATGTGTGCATGTGTAATGTCAATCTTCTCTGCAATGATTGGGAGTGAAGATGACTGCACTGCACAATGTTTTGATTGGCGCATAAGGGCATGGATGCATGGTGTCTAGTGCGCAATACTGGAGATGGGAGGGGAAGGGGGAGATGGATGATGTTGCAATTACTTAGCATGTAGTAGCCATGTATGGTGCAGATGGTGTAATAGAGCTTTGGTCTTTGTACTATGATACTACGAGTTTGGTTTGAGGCCATAAGAGATCTAGAGGTATTAGCTATGGAATTAGTTAGGACGAATGCGCACAACAAAAAGAAAAAAAAAGTGGTGGTTGGTACATGACTACACGAGGGAGCAAGGTGAAGAGGAGAAGGTTCTTGTAAGCTATTTTCAAGTCCGAAGGAACAAAACGCAAGAACAAGATAGCCAGTATATATAGTGTACTTCTTATCTTGGAAAAGAAATATGTGAGTTTCCTATATGCATGACTCTTATATATATATATATATATATATATATATATAAGATTCAAAAACAAAGAAGAAGAAGCAAATGCTAGAAAAGAAAATTCATGCGTCATTTTTTTCGCAGGCCAGGAAACAAGAATGTGTCAAAGTTGGAAGGTCACACCAATGCCTTCCCAATCCCATCTAGCTAGCAACAAAATCAGCAAAAGATGACCTCTTTCCCACTCTCTATTCGCTAACCATCCAAAACAAACGTACATTTACTTGTCCCGTTCTAGGAAACAAGAAATGGAAAGGATGAAATGTCGGCACTAACCAACACAAAATTCTCCGAACCAATACGCATATTGTATTATTGTACTCTTTTTTTTACCACCAAGAACATCAAGAAACACAAACAACACATCTCTCAACACAAACCTTACTGAAATGAAATCAAATGCTTAAGCAAATCCAAAAACTACCTAGCTAGAACCACATTGCATAGAAAAGCTTAAGCTCGGCTGGCATGCATAAACACACATAGTTTAGCAAATTAGTTACATACATAGGTGTTGAGCTGCCTGACGAAGCTGGAGAAGTTGTTGTGCTTGAAGTAGTTGGGAAGGAGGTCCCTGGCGAACTCCGGCGGCCGCCACACCACGAAGGTGGTCTCGTCCTCCCCCCACGACACGACGTGGTCGGTGCAGGGGTCGTCGACGAGCTGGTACGTCTTGGTCAGGAAGGGGGCAGGCACCGGCTTGGCGTGTGAGCCCTCCATGGATACCACCATCTCACCACTACACCTCTCCACAAGGAATGCCATCTATATATATGCTCAATACTGCAAGATAGCTCAGTATAAGCAAAGCTCAAGCTTCAAGCTTTCCTTGGTCAGTGCAAGCTCAGAACAAGAGGAGAAAGTGGCTACTGTAAGGAACAAGCTAGGCAATATATGCAAGAGGGAGGAGGAGAGAGGGAGGGGTGGGGGGAGGAAGAGGGACTACTCCTTATCTCTCTTCCCTCTAGCTACTCCATATCTCCAGTCTCACTGTCTCACACTGGAGCACACATACACACATGCACGCACACCCCACGACCCTTCAAATATTCTCATCTGGGTCACTGTCTGGACCTCTCTCTCTCTCTCCCCTCTCCAATCTCTATCTCTGTCTCTCTCTCATCATTATATATGCATATGCATGGATATCTGTGCAAGCCAGTACTGGGTGCTTCAAATGGCTGTTCTGGTCCTGAACATGCATGTACTCATAGCTCTTGCTGGGGGGCCTTGTGGCGTTGGTTTTAATTTCATGGCATATGTAGTTATGTTCCTGCTCTTGGGAAACTGTTCTGTGCTATATATATGTGACAATATGTACAGATCGAGTACATAGATATACACAGAGGTACATGTGTATAGCATGCGTACCTGGCCTGCACGAGCAATATAGGCAGATGCATGCACCGATGCACGGGTCGAAAAGTACGTTGTTGGGTGAACCGGTATCTGATACATTCATGTCAAACAGATTAATTATGGAATCATGATAAGTTCACTACAACACTGCTAGGTGATGAACACGTACTTAGGGGAGGCTGGTCCTTGTCCGGTAGCAAATATATGTCCCGGCCGGCAGCTTCAGAATTCCAATACTTGGTACTGGCTTGGCAAAGGAAGTGCAGGATTATTCAGATTTCTAATACTTTGATCCATTAATTATATATCAATCCAATCTTGCCAATATAAAACATGCATGTTGCGTATGGGCGGTAATATATATAGCCTTTCTTTCTTCAAGATATGTTATAGCATCGTACATAAAAAAAGGAATGCTAATTAGAATCCATAAGTAAAATTGCTAGTATTGAAGATAATAGTCATTTCCCAATATATAATTTTGAGCACGACAGCTTTGATCTAGATCTCTGCAAAAATTGATCCCTAAATACAACTCATTTTAGAGTCAATCAAACAAGTGTGGTGCCCAACTAGCAGTTCTAAACAATTTTTATTTTAGCAGAAACAATTTTAACCACAAGAAGGCAGTGGATTTGATAAATGAGAACCCAATCAACCTCAATGTAGAAGATAGGTTTCTAGGTTTCATGCATTTTCTAATTTCAACTTCTCTCATGCATGAATGTTCAGTATTTCTCTATCTTGATGACTTGTTCTTTTAACTAATTAACTTGCTAATTTCACTAGCAAGGTTTACAATTAAATTTTGTGAACTTAACTGTCAACTCTGTTCAATGGTAAAAAAAAACATATACGATTTTTGACATATATACCTTGAATATATATTTGCCTGATTTATGATTTTTGTGAGATATCATATCGATCACCAATATCTATATGACCATATCATATGTATATATGATAACCACATCTCAGTATCATGTTGTATTAGGCTTCAGTTGAGAATCTTTGTCTAAATTATTATACTATATTGAGCAAATTGGTTAACATTAACATGGTACATGCATAACCCCAAAAGTTAGTATCACTACTACAAAAAGGTTAATACTGGGCGCCTCATCACAGACGGTTGACCAAAACCATCTGTATTACATGAAATCACAGACGGTTTGGGTTTAGAGACCGTCTGTGTAAATGGATGCGCTAAAAACCGTCTGTGAAGAGGAAATTTCACAGACGGTTCGTGTTTAAAACCGTTTGTGAAGTATCATAGACGTTTCGTAAAAATAACCGTCTGTGAAGTAAACTATTATCACAGACGGTTTGTAACAAACAACCGCCTGTGCAACTTCCAAGACGGTTCTTTTAACTAACCGTCTGTGATAATGGTATACTTCACAGACAGTTTTTTATCAGAACCGTCTGTGATAATTAAATGTTTCGACTCTCGCACGTTATGCATGCATCTCTTCATCTCCCGCGTCGACGGGTGCGATGCGTCTCTTCGTCTCGCGCGTCGACGTAAATGTGTCTCTTCGACGTTTATAAGAGTGATATTATCATGCGCTATGGTGAGCACGCATGGTACATTGATCAAGTACACCATGGTGAGCACGCGGAGCATGACGGTGAGGACCAAGCGGGCGAGGAGGTCGACGATCGCCGTCCTTGATCTTCCTGACGAGGTCGTCGTCCACATCGTCGGCCTCGTGGCCGCGAGCTCTCCTCAATCCATGGCTGACCTCTGTAGCCTACGAGCCACGTACGTATTCGATCTGTTCTTTTGTTTTTGGTATATATAGGTCTGGTTATAGTCAGTTTGTGAAGATGACTGTAGCGTACAAAACCGAAAAGTCATATCATGATACGGCGCAAAAAAATAAAATCTCGTGATGATTTCGTTTTGTGTTCAATATCTAGTAATTAATTTTTGTATTAAGATTCTATATATCGTCTTGAATTTTAGTTACAAGGCCATATACAAGGCGTCCAGGGCGTGCGCCGTGGGGATGTGCGTGGCGCTGGAGCGGGAGGAGGCGATGAAGTGGTAGGACAACGAGCGCTAACTCACCGTCGTCAACCACCTGGCCGGCGCCGGCAACCCGGAGGCCTACTTCATTGTCGACCTCGCGCTTGTCTTCGCGCCCCAAGACATGCAGCGCAGCCTCGTGTTCCTTGAACGGGCGGCCGACGCCGTCGCCGGCCAGAAGGCCGCGGCCTACGTGCTCGGACTCCTCCTATACACGGCAAGCGAGACGCGCAACGTTGGGAAGCAGTACATCAGGCAGGTCGAGGGCGAGCCGACCGCCGGCGGTGCGAGACGGCCAAGAGGACCAACCGGGAGTGCAGGCGGTGCCAAAGGCTCGCCGTGGACATGATCCAGGCGGCGGCATGGGGGAGAATGACCGGGCCGCCGCTGGGCCAGTGTGGGCGCTGTCGGAGGACGGCCACCGGTGCACGAGCACCGGCTGCGGTGTGTCAGGGTGGGACGACTACGCCGTCTTCTGCAGCGATGACTGCAGGATTAGGCATGAGTATGTCAAATTCTTTGGAGAGGTGTTGGACTACTTGCCGTAAAATTAGCTGTTTTTATGTATATATATGTTATAATTTGCATTTATCTATATCAGAATGTGTCAAATGTTCCAAACGAGAATCTTTATACGCCATGTTGTTTTGCACCATCAATGATTTATCACAAGATTAAACCTTAATCTAAAGCAACTCCCCAAAAGAAAATATAAATAAAAACTTATGATCATCGTCTGGAACCAATTCTAGGTTTGAATATAAACTATACAAATTAAATCATGAAAAATAAGATTGTCTCTTTCTAAAATAGACAAAAGGATGACGGTTCTATTATGGGACCGTTTGTGATACGTATCACAGACGGTTATATTATGGACCCGTCTGTGATATGAGACCATATCACAGACGGTTATATTATGGACCCGTCTGTGACACGTATCACTGACGGTTCTATAATAGAACCGTGTGTGATATACCTTTATTAATAGGAGCCCCCGCGCTAGGGTTTGCGCCCTAACTCGTTACTCCCAGCGCGCTAGGGTTCGGGACTTTGGCCGGGCTCCCGCATCGCGACTTCCCCGCCGCCGATTCGACCTCGCCGCCATCTCCCCCGTCGAATCGAGCTCGCTCCGCCATCTACGCCGCCGAATTGAGCTCGCCGCCATCTCCCTCGCCGAATCGAGCTCGCCTCGCCATCTACGCCGCCGAATCGAGGTACGCCGCTCCCCTCTACTCCCTCGACTACCTCACCTCGGCCAGATCTACCTCTCTTCCCTTGATGTGGGTTGTGCTGGTGGTGGCAGGTGTTTGCTGCCGTTGCCGCGTCGTGTCTGCACTGGATCATAATTTCTTTAATTACCATGGACGTCTAAGAAATCTACCAAGCAGCATGAGGAGGATGAGGCGACATGCGACCAGGACATCATCCGCTCTGCGGATGCTTCATCGGCATGAATTGATGCCTTGAGCTGTTAGATTATCTGCTGTTATGTACTGTGTATAGATTAATTGTGCCTTGAGCTGTTAGATTATCTGCTGTTATGTACTGTGTATAGATTAATTGTGCCTTGAGCTGTTAGATTATCTGCTGCTATGTATTGTGTATAGATTGTGCCCTTGGATGATACTTCCATGATGAATTGATGTCATAAATGTAATTGGATGTGATATTGTGTATAGATTAATTGTGCCTTGAGCTGTTAGATTACCTGCTGTTATGTATTGTGTATAGATTGTGCCTTTGGATGATACTTCTATGATGAATTGATGTCACAAATACAATTGGATGTGATATTGTGTATAAATTAATTGTGCCTTGAGCTGTTAGATTACATGCTGTTATGTATTGTGTATAGATTGTGCCCTTGGATGATACTTCTATGATGGATCCTGATCTCTTCTCTATAAAGTCTCTAAGTAGTGTCAGCTTATATATGCCTTTAAAACCGGCATCATATATATATTATGTATATATTGTTCGTAGTCCCTCAGCCACTTTCGAGGGATCGTCCACGCAGCATGAGGAGGATGAGACAGCAGCCACGGACAACTTCATCGAGCCCCTGCAAGTTCAAGAAGCATGACTACCGAGAGAGCGTTAGGACATCCAATTACCTGGATGCATGTCGTCGATAGGTAATTGGACGTCGCTGTGTTTAGAAAGTGACGTGGACGCACAACTACTCCGACTGGTATCAGCCACGTTACTTTCTGAACACGACGTCCAATTACCCGTCGACGACGTCGAGGTATATAATTGGATGTCCTTACGCTCTCTTGGCAGCCATGCTTCTTGAACTTGCAGGGGCTCGATGAAGTTGTCCGTGGTCGCTGTCTCATCCTCCTCATCTGCGTGGATGATCCTCGAAAGTGGTGAGGACTATGAATAATATATATATATATATATATATATATATATATATATATATATATATATATATATATATATATATATATAATGCAGTTTTAAAGGCACAAGCAACTTGCTTGAAGACTTTATAGAAAAATCATCATGAGCGGTTTGACCACAAACCGTCTATAGAGAACAGTCATCACAGGCGGTTTCAGTTACAAACCGTCTATAGAGAAAAATCATCACAGAAGGTTTCAATAACAAACCGTCTGTGATAGTTAGTTATCACAGACGGTTTTATCTACAAACTGTCTGTGAAAGTTACCGATCACAGACGGTTCTGAGTTAATAACCGTCTATGACAGTATGCATCACAGACAGTTCGAATAACCGTCTGTGATGAATCATGTCATCACTGACCCATAGACTCAGACGGCTCACGAAACCGTCTGTGATGATATTTTTGAACCGTCTGTGAAGACCTTTTCTGTAGTAGTGTATACTGCCACTATCTAGCTAAATATGTCAAGAAAGCTAACTGCACCAAAAAGAACCATCTTGTACATAATCTTTCCTAAAGAAAGGCGTCCACTTTTACACTGGTATACAATTTGTAATTAATGAAGTAAATTGCATTAATTTTGTATTCGTACTAGCTTAATTTACAGACCTGTTCAAAGACCAGCTACAAAAGGAGCCTCTGGATCTCCATATATAATTGTACATATATAGGCACTATGATTTGACAAGATAGCACAGGGCTTCATATATGAAGCCCAGGAGAAAGTACACATACACAAAAGACAGTATAAACACATGTACGAGTCATGAATTCAAACAAAAAGCTCTGCAAGAATACATGGGAGGGAAAAAGAAAAAAGAAACTCTAGGGCAGCTCTAGACATTACTCTTTTGCAGGCAAGAGAAGCATATATTGTGTACTGTACTGGCAACTGACTGGTATCACCATGGTATTTAGTGACCAAATTGTTCTACACACCTCACCTTGCTAGTTGCATTGCTCATGTAAAGATGTGTTTGTTTGCAGGGAAAGAAAGAAGGATACTTTCTGTGTAAATGACTTACAAGTTTCAAGGCATGCCCGTGACCTCAGGGCATTCACAGGAGTTAAAAGAAGTGAGAGACAAATAATATATAGTGATATAACTCTACACCCACTGAACTCATGAGTATCCTCTTTTGATGCAGCCTCAATTTCCTACTGCTCTTCCCAGCTATTGGACTGCATGCATGGATGTGATGCAAGGCTGCTGCTAACTGCTTCCATTAATATCGTATCTATGTGCAAGAGAACAAAACAATTCCACCCCCAACTCCTTGAAATGCTAATTGATTAATTGCACCATCATCATGTATGTGTGCACTTAGATCATGAAAGTTGGTGCATGTTTCTTCTAGTACTTGGGATTTGAGGAAAGGAAAAAAGTTTGTGAAGACCTTGATTACATGATTCATAAAATCAAGGCTACTCTCCACAAAAGGGGAGGTGAGGAATGAGGATACATATAAACAGAAAAACATGAAAGAAGTGATGAGCTTGGAACCCATAGCTGGACATAAAAGCTGGGTGATGGACATGATTTGTGGATTGCTTTTTTGCAAAGGAGATCTAGCTAGGGTTCTGGTGTTCAGTACTCAAGCCCCTCCTCTATCCCTTTCTCCTTTCCTTTCTCTGATGCTTTCCAAGCACCAGTTTGTCTCAGTCAAACTAGCCCCAAGAGGGCATATGCCACATTGCCACCCCCATGCACACATCCATTTCAGAATTCAGAGCAACACCTGGTGATGCAGCTCAGGGTCTTGGCATGCCTCTCAGATCCCATAACCCTGCAAGTAACATATGCATATGCATCAATGCAGGTGTGCATGTCCTAATGACCTACATTTGCCCTAGTTGTGGCCTAATGACCTACATTTGCCCTAGTTGCACATCAGCTTTACCTTGAGGGCCAAAAACTAAAAGAGATGGCACCTAAACATTGAACTAATCATATAGCTCACAAGGACATGGCACAAACACATATATTTGTGACAAAAACAATTCGCTTTTGTGTCCTGTGGGGATTGGTTGTGAAATTTGAATATCATGGAAGATTCTGTTCCATATATGACAAGTTGCTTTAATGATGTGTTTGCAGAGACATTTTATGAGTACATCACATGACCTTTCTCCATCCCACATGTGGCCCACTGCATTTGTGGCCACTGGGCAGGTCTAGATCTATCTTTGACTGGGTGGATCATATAAATACCCAAAGAAAAAAAAATAGAGAAATGATGAGATGGTGATCATCACATTACCTATGCGATGAAAGAGAGGGAATACTATGTTAGGTTTTCTATATGTAGATCAGGCCAAAAATAATCTGATGACATCATGCATGCCACATTACAAAAAAACCAGCCTTTTAGACATGCAGTATCTGACAATTATTGTCGGTTATCTTGAGATCCCTGGACTCAATTATTTCTTCATCAGATTTTTTCTGTTGGAGGAGGGTCTAGATATATCAGATTATTGTAGCATTTTTCAGCCCATGCAATTTCATGTAATATCAGCCATGTTGATTGGTTGGATCGAAATGACACATCAGCCATTGATGATCCTTAGAATAAGTAAGATACTAGGAACGCTTTATGAAAATATGTAACTGGTTAGATTCATACAGAAGAATACATCTCATGTCAATATAGACCACTGTTCATCCATGTTCCTAGACTGCATGGAGAAGAGATGCACTGTTGGATTTTAGCATGATTGCGACTCTTGTACCTGCAACCTCGTGACAATTGGATGTACTTGATTAAATAGAGATTCTTTTATTATGAACCTGCCAGCTAACTCTCTTACTAGGCATGTAGAAATGAAGTAGGGAAAATACACCACTGACTACTCTTAGCTGAACAAATACTCTTTTCCTCATAAAAAATCGATTCCTGTATAAATGTATCTCTACCATGCAGAACTCCAAGAAGATAGAAAATATCCTCACACATTTACCATTGCAAATATATGGCTTTTGCCGATCGAGGCGCGAAGGTGGCGACCAGAATTTATACAGGCACAAATGCTGGGCTAAGCGTTAAGCAACCAACATGAGGAAGGAGGCAAGTAGATCCACCATCATCGATCCGAGCACCCTGTACAAAGTTTTGTTTTGCCTGAACATTCCATCTTTGTGTGATGTTTTCAGGCATATAAAAGCGCTTCTGTAGGGATATGTTCTTTTATGAGAGCAAATGCAGTTCGTGTAAAGTTAAGAGAAAATGTGTTTTCCCTCGACAAAAACCCCAAAACAAGAAAAACGATAAGATACCATTTCGATATTTCCGGAGTTTAGCAATACCCACAGCCTTTTCTGGATTATTATATACTAGAGCAGTTGTAACTTCAGTGGGCAGGAAAGACCAGAAACATTAATCATTCGGTAACACAATTGGTGTTAAGCTTTATATTTTGCTTGTTTAATAAAAAGTTTCTCAAAACAGCTACATGCACCTCTCTGAGTTTTTTTACAGATGAATGTGCCTCTTAGGGTGACTCTAACAGCAGTGGAGCTTAGGGAAATCAGTGGAAAATATCAAATCTTTCTGTTGCCATAGAATTACTTAAAGGTTCATTCTTTTTAACAACCACAAACCACATATCGAGCTTTTTTTGTGCAGGAAACAGAGAAAAAGGAGAAAAAGGCACTTCAAAGATGAGGAGGATGCCTAGCCAAGGGAAGCTTTTCAGAGAACATTTCCTTCTTTCCCAGAGAGAGAGAGAGAGAGAGAGAGAGAGTATGTGGGTCAGTTTGCAGAGCATTAAGGAAAACTGATTAAAGTCTGTGCTCATAAAGGTGGTGTAAAGATGTGAATTTACCACCCCTCTTTTCCAAACTCTTACACACTCCACATGTGCATGCCCCCACCCCCCCCACCCCACCCCACCCCACCCACACCCCCACTCTTGCTGCCATGGTCGCCTTAGGATATAGACAGGAATGCCTCTGAGCACAAGATTTAGATGTTTCTGCATTAATAAGCAGAGGCCATCATCTTGTGTGCGGAGGAGCCTTGTGTAGAAGTGAACCAATTGTACCACGTACCTCGTTCATCTCAGCACACATGCAGTCATCGTTATATTAGCTAGCATATTGAGGCTCCATGTGTGATTATATATTATAGTCATCTCTATATGTCTCAAACAAAGAAAGACATATTTTAGTGAGTAGCTGAGTTTATCATCCTCTCTGCCCGCGCGGGGGGAGGGGGGGGGGCTTGATGCTCTCTCTCAAAAAATAAACCAAAAGAAACAAAGTTTGATACAGCATAAACTCAAGTTGGTTCCATAGCATCAAAAGGTACATATTTTAGAAGAATTTATTAAAAATTTCTGTTCAGTTTTTTACCATTGAAAGTTTTTCCCGTTCGGTTTTTTACCATTTCGTCCATTCTGGTGTTAGTAGCGTGGGTGAAATGACGAAAATACCCTCACCCTTAGAGGGGATGCAATGCACTGAGGGTGAGGGCATTTTCAATATTTCACCTACGCTACTAACACTAGAATGAACGGAATGGTACAAAACCAAACGGAGTAAACTTTCAGTGGTAAAAAATTAAACAAAATTTTTTTAATAGTATTATCCTAAAACGTGTACTTTTTAATGTTATGAAGCCAATTATGCTAGGTAGTCGCTTACCGGCCGGCCACCCATAGGCTGTAGCCTAACTGATACAAGACATTGATATCTTCACAAAGACCCCTCCTGCCGTATTCAACATGAAAGTTACAGATAAGACGAGAACATTCGGAAGAAAATACAACATTCACTAAGAATTAATTAAATTAATAAACGTTGTTTTATTAACCACACCACACGGATATACATGATAACTTTCCAAGAGAGAAAAAAAGTTTGATCAAAACCACCACTTACTTCCATGATTCCATCCCCTTATGCATGTATGCACATTCATGCATTGCATAGCATGTGCCACGTCAAGCATATACAAGACAGAGAAGCAGCTAGCGGGCGCACAGCTGAGCTAGCAGAACAAGCCCATGCATGCCGGCTCACTAATTATTTCTGCCTACATATGGCGTTGCTAGGTTCAGTCGGCCAGACATGAGTCCAAGCTCGTGCACTGCACACGTGAGTTGACACCAGAGCTCATGTGCATGAAGGTTCCAACACACACACACACACACATTTAAACTTTGAACTACACAAGCTAAATACCAATCTGCAGAGTGCAGCTAAGCTGGCCGTGCGGTGCAGCGAAGCCTCTCTCTCTCTCTCACACACACACACACAAACACGCATAAGCACAAGTGCATAGCCGAGGTCTCGTCTGTCTGGTCTTCTGTAGCACCACATGGAGTCACATGCGCCAATGCCTCCTCCCTCCCCTTCTTTTCTTCTTTTCACAATCTCATTCGCAGAAGAGAACAGTTTTACATGTTTCCGTGTGTATCTACTGTTTGCCTGGCCTCTGCATCTGAAGCATTTTTTTCTCTCCTTTTTACTGGACCTATGCGCTGTGGCTGGCTTTGCATAGAGCCATGCAAGCACAGATCTTTCCTACCACTTCTTCCCGAATCTAATCATGCTCAGGGTTCAGCAACTGGCCTCTTTCCTAGATAAACCACAGTGCGTTCTTAGCCCCCTGACCTAAAATTATGAATGAATCAAGCGCATAGTATACTCATGTTTGACAAAAAGGTCTTCTATTGATAGCTCCTATTCAGGTTTACCTTCACGTCCTACAAGGCTACAATAAATATTCCTAGGAACAATAGAGCATCTAAAGGCCTTGGTTTCATCAAGGAGAAGTGGAGAACTAAGCATAAGTCGATCATCCAGGCACCCTTTCAGCTTAAGCAAAGAGGTGAGTGGAAGATACAATCGAATCATATGATCCATGGCCTTAATTCGTTTCTCAAGAATGTAGAATAGCAGATGGCCAAAATGGCAGGGGATTGAGGGATGTTTTCTTGAACTTAAATTGATTTCTCAAGATAGAAAGGAGCCGCGACATTATGGTAGACAATAAGAAAGCTAGTCCTATGTTCGGTAATTCATTTTGTCCAAAACAAAAACACCACAAAACTCAAAAAAGGGGTAAATAACACATTCACAACGCCATAATAAAAGGCAGGACTAGCCATGTGCCACAATTTATTATGGTAAAACCATCTTTAAAGCATTTCTGATAAGACATTTACATGTGACCCCAAAAGGAAATCAAAGAAAAAAGACATCTGTACTCACTATGATATGTGGATCCCATCATGCAGTCCTGAGCTGCTCTCTGATTTAATTTTCAGGCTTCCTGCTTATCCAAGTACCAGGTAAATTAAGAATCACAAGATTCACCAGAGTTTGCTGGTCCCCTGAGAAGCAAAAGATCTGCTCAAGTTCATGGTGTATACTACGTACTAACCTGATCTCTTGCAAAGCCTTGACATGTGTCTCCTTTCGAACATTTTCAGAGCATCTTGTGTGTACATACAATGCGCAAACGCACATGATGGCCTTGTTTACGGTTTAGTGTATCGTACTGTTCAGCTCAGTTGTCCTGTTCATGTACATTTTCATGACAGACATAAACTACTCAAATACATAGAAAAGAAAATGTAGTGTATGTTAGAATTAAGAGAGGATTTTGCCAATTACAATTGTGCATCTTATTCATTATTGAGAAAATATATATACAGGGGAGTTGGGCCTCATGGGCTATGTCACGGACAGGGAGATCTGACAGTACGACGATTACGAAGATCGTATCTGGGAGGAGAAGGTGGAGCAAGACCCAACAAGGACGGGGAAAAAGAGCTAGGAATAGAGCCCAACAAAGACAGAGGCTCAACTGAAGGAGGAGTAGGCCGAGGACGGCAAGAGTAGTGCATGGCAAAGGGTGGAATCTCAACGAAAGAGCTGGAAGAAATCTCCAGATGAGAGGAAACTGGTGGAGTCGGAGGAGAGGGAAGCGAAGAAGGTGGAGGCGAAAGCGAAACAGAAGTGGAAAGCTGAGGGTCAAGAAAAGTCAGAAAAGAGATCGACTCAACAAGAGAATCTGAGCTGGCAGTAGGGGTACAAGGGTGGTAAGGTCGGGACTCATCGAAGGTGACATCCCGAGAGATCCTCATTCGGTGAGCAACAGGGTCGTAGTAGCGATAACCCTTATGCTCAAGATTGTAGCCAAGAAAAATGCACTCATGAGATGGAAGAAGGACAAAGCACACAGCCGAAATAGCGAAGGTGACTGTACTCTGGAGCTCGACCGTAGTGACGCCCGACAGGAGTAGAGCCTTGAAGAGCAATGCAAGGCTGCATATTGATAAGGAAAGCAGTAGTAGAGACAACCTTAGCCCAGGAGTAAGGTGGAACACAAGAGCCAAGTATGAGGGCGCGAACTATCTCAAGCAAGTAACGATGCTTACACTCAGAGACATCGTTCTGAGCGTGAGCACCAGGACAAGAGTACTGAGGAAGAGTACCCTACTCAGCGAGAAAGTGACAAAAAGCAGCAGATAGGTACTTGCCAGTAGAATCAGCACGAAAAACACGAATGTCTGAATCAAACTGAGTGCGAACCATGGTGGCAAATCTCTGGTAAATAGAGAGAACCTGACTACGAGAAGACATGAAGTAGATCCAAGTATGACGAGAATAATCATCAATAAATATCACATAGTACCAATGAGCTCCTTTCGAAACGAAGGGAGCCGAACCCTAAACGGCAGAGTGAACAAGATCAAAAGGGTGAGCTGAGATAGAATCACTAGAGGGATAGGGGAGTTACAGCTGCTTGTCAAGCTTGCAACCCACACAAGGTAAAAAGGTGTTACCAGAAACAGACCCAAAAAGACCATGACCTACTAGAGACGACAGTCGCGGTCCGCAAAGATGACTCAAACAATGGTGCCACTGAGCAAAGAAAGCGGTAGAGGATGTAGCAAAAACAGAGACAGGTGTAGTGACTGACGGGGTTGTGGAGACAACGGAAGGAAGATGCAACCAGTCAAGCTTCCAAAGACGTTGCAAATCACGGCGCCGAGGGCTAGCACCGAGCAGAGTCCTCGTGCGGCGGTCCTGGACACACTAAGAGTTGGACTTAAGAATAACATAACAATCATGATCAGTGAACTGACCGGCCGAGATAAGCTGCATAGTAAGCTTGGTAACATGAGAGACGGTAGGAACATGAAAGGAAGAAGTGGAAAGGATGCCTCAGCCTGCAACAGAAAGAGGTACCATCTACAGTCTGAACAGCGGAAGGACGAGTTGTAGGACTCACAGAAGTGAGGCGAGTAGAATATGGTGTCATGTCAAAAGAAGTACCAATGTCCAAGATCCATAGAGACAAGATACCGGACGAGGGAGGTGGCGGAGGCGAGGACTGTTGATAAGCAAGAGCCAAGCGAGCAAAACCCGACACAGGGGTAGCGACGGTGGCCTGAGGTAGGAGCGACGGTGACGCTAGCCAGGAACAGGGAACTGCGAGACCTGCGGCTGCATCATGCGGCGTCCTGGGGCTCGACGGAGCAGGGAGTAGCAAGGGCGGCCCAGGGCTCTGATGTGCGGCCAAGAGCCAAGCAGCGTCAAGCATCTAGATCTGGAGTCGGGAGGTAGCTCGTTCAGCAGCAGATGCTCCGAGCAACAGCGCAAGCTCCAGCGACGCAACGTCGGGAAGGGCCAGGTGGGAGCTGCAACGCGGCGTTGGGAAGGCCTAGCCGACGGTGCGGACGACGAGCTCGACGTGGCGTTGGGAAGGGGCGCAGTGTCGGGGAGCCCCAGGCGGCAGCGGCGGTGGGCTTGGGAGGCGCGGCGGTGCGGTGTCGGGGAGGCACGTGGTCTTCGGGTGTGAAGAAACAGAGGGTAGGGGCACACAGGCGCGATGGGATCGGGCGACGGGGACGGCTGGATCTGGCAGCAGGGAGTCTCCGGTGACGTGGAGGCTTGGGTGGCGCAAAAAACCGAGGGAGAGGAGGGCGCGATGACGACGGCAGCTCGGCGGCGATTAGGTGGAGGTGGAGTTTAGGGTTTTTATAGCTCTGATACCATATTGGAATGAACTCGTGTCTATTCCAATGGGCCTAAAGGCCAAAATATACAAGTTACATGTGTATGAAAATATGCAAAGAACACCATGTACAAGTCATATCTAACACATGTCATCTACATATAGCAGAAGCAAAGTACAACCCCGCTGAGAAGTGTGAATAAACAAGGTAGGGTCATGCTTCCTTGGAGTGAAACCAGCAGCTTGAATTACAAAACTGAAATGCTCAAACCAAGCACGAGGATCCTGCTTGAGACCATATAGAGCGTGCCTAAGACGACAAATATAGCTTGTAGGAGCCTCAACACCTGGGGGTGGCTGAATATAAACCTCATCATGTAGATCGCTATGAAGAAAAACATTCTTGACATCCATCTGAGATATAGTCCATGAGCGTACGGTTGCAACAGCAATGAGAGTACAGACTGTACTCATATGAGCAACTGGAGCAAAAGTCTCATCATAATCTCGACCATAAGCTTGCTGAAAACCTCTTGCAACAAAACGAGTCTTGTATCGCTCCACTGAACCATCTGATTTGGTCTTTACTTTGTACACCCACTTGCAAGTTATAGGCACAGCTCCAAATGATAGCGGAACAAGATCCCAAGTGCATGTATAATCTAATGTTGTAAGCCCATCAGTCATAACCAATTGCCACTCAAGTATACTGGTTGCCTCCTGATAGGTACTCAGCTCAGAGATTGCATATGCATGAGAAAACCCCATCTCTGTGGTGCCTGAATGGAGGAACGATCACGTAGGACATACCGTGATGTAGTGAACGATCGTCAGAGTTTGTGGTACTTGCTGGAGGGTCAAGTGGAGGAGAGGTGGACTGAGGATCAAAAGGTTCAAGTGGAATTGAAGTATGAGGATGTGAAGGAACTCTTTGTCAGCGACTATAGTGAAAGGGAAAAGTGGAAGTGTCAGAAACTGATTGAGTTGGTAGAAGAAACACACTAGAAGGTGAAACTGGTGGAGAAGGTGTATCTAGAGAAGACAAATCTAATGAAGGAATGGAAGGTAGGCACAAAAAAGAGGTGAAATATGTGGAAGGAGTGGGATGTGTAGAAGGATGGTAAAAAAGGGTCGACCCTCATCAAAAGTCACATCACGAGAGATGCGAATGCGACATGCTGAGGGATCATAGCAACGATAGCCCTTATGCTCAGGACTATAACCCAGGAAGACATACTCAACCGACCGAGGGCTCAGCTTTGTGCGCTCACGATGTGCTAAAAGGACATAGCAGACACAACCAAAGACACGAAGATGAGCATAGCGAATAGGTACTCTGTACAGGATCTCACCATGACACTTGCCCTGAAGCTTGGAAGAGGGTTGACGGTTGATGAGATAGTTTGTTGTAGAGACCACTTCCCCCAAAAGTGAGGGGGAACAAAGGAGAAAATGAGAAGAGTACGAGCAGTCTCAATGATGTGATGGTGCTTGCGCTCAACAATACCATTATGAGCATGAGCACCAGGACACGAGAGCTGAGAAAAAGCACCCTCGGAAGAAAGGAACTAACGAAAAGCTAAAGAAATATACTCTCCTCCAGAGTTAGAATGAAAGACATAAATGACAGAAGAGAACTGAGTATGAACCATCTGAGCAAAAGACTGATAGATAGAAATCAATTGCGAATGGTGTTTCATGAAGTAGATCCAAGTGTATCGAGTGCGGTCATCAATGAAGATCAAGGGGAGGGACCCCAAATATTCGAATGGATCAAATCAAATAGACAATCATATTGAGAAAAGCTAGAAATATACATGAGTTGTACCTGCTTGCCAAGTCTACAACCCTTGCACTGAAAATTGGTGTCAATAGAAACAGGACCAAGAACACCTTGATGAATCAAGATAGAGATGTGTAAGCCACACAAGTGCACCAAGTGATGATGCCATTGAGGAAAAGACTCGCAAACAGAAGTAGATGCAGAAGGGCAATGAGTAGATGGACCACCAACAGAGTATAAAGGAACATGAGCAGGGGTAGTACCAAAAATGGAGGATAAAGGGAAACTCTGACGATCAGGAACATAGAGCCCTACAGAACCCCTATTACGATGACCTGTACCGATGACAACTCTTGTTCGACAATCTTGCACAAAGCAGGAACTATCATCAAACCCAACAAATTAGTTCATATCTGTGAGCTGCCCGACAGAGATGAGATTCATGGAGAGCATAGGGACAAGCGAGACATTTAAAACTGCAAAATGAGGGGTGGAAAGAGTCCCTTGTTGAGTGACCATGCATGGCATTCCATTAGCTATCTAAATCTTGATACCTTTTGCAGCAAATATGAGTTGAGTTGCATCAGATGTCACATAGAAAGCTACTGAATCCAACAACCATGTGAGTGAAGCACCCAACACAGGACATGGTGTAGTAAAGCCGGTGGAACACCGGAAGATGCCTATAGCTGACATAATTAGGCGTGAAGGTTGCTCATCTGAGCTTGTATCTGACTAAGCTGAGTTGCACAAGACTCCAAAGCATTGGTAATGACAGAATTAGCAATAGCACCATCACCTTCGAATGCCATGGTCTGGCAATACCACAACAAAAGCAGAGGAGGCTACTGGTGACGCCGCAGCAATAGCAATCGAAGTAGAGAAGTAGCCGAAGCAATTGAAGTAAAGTGACTTGACTGCGAAGCACTAGAAGTAGAGCACCTCGGGCAGTAGAGCTCTGCTTGGGCAGGAGAGAAGCCGATGCTGTTGAAGCAGCAGGGCGATGCAGCGGTGACACCGGGCGGAGGCGGGTGACACGATGGTGACATTGGGCGGAGGCGGCGATGACGTTGGTTGGAGTCAGGGAAGGGGGCGGTGGCGGCCCAAGGAGGGGGCGATGACGGGTGGAGGCGGTCGACGCGGCGACATCGGGGGGAGACGGGGGCGGCAGCGACGGCCCAAGATAGGGGCGGCAACTATGGCTCGATGCAGGGGCGGTGGCTCGGATCATGCGATAAACGGATGTACCCGGTCATCTCTGCTCAGAGCAAAGGCGGTGGAAACGTGGATCCGGGAGAAAGGCTCCTGAGGCGAGCAGTGGCGGCGCGGATCCAGTCGAGGAGTGTCTTCGACGGAGCAGAGGAGACATCCAAGGCACGGCGTAGCCTCGGCTCGGAGTAGAGCGATGATAGGCGAGCAGATTCTGGAGATGAACCACAGGAGGAGGAGAGGAAGGAGGTAGCTCGCCGGCAACAAAGAGGATGGTGGTGACCGGACCGGGTCTAGTCCTTAACCCTAGGCTCTGATACCATGTTAGAATTAAGAGAGGATTTTGCTATTCATAACTGTGCATCTTATTCATTATTGAGAATTGTATATATACAGGAGAGTTAGGCCTCATAAGCTATATGGGCCAAGAGGGAGAGAATGTACCAGACTCTTAACAGTGTAAATGTGTAATATTTACTTTTAGCCTATATATCATGCAAAGCATATAATTTCCAATCAGAATTTTGTTCATATATGAGACCACACATAACCTAACCAGGCTTAATAATTTATGGCCTGATCTGCTGATCAATATATCAGATACCATGTGAGTGGTATATATACCAAACTTATCAATACTGTTCCAGTATCGGCCAGTATGGCCGATATGTACTATTTCACCACTTAAACCGGTACAAAGCAGCACTGCGTTCCATACCGACCTCGATGCCGGTCAATACCGGCCATACCGGTTTGATACAGGTTAATACTGGTCATACTGGCTTCGATACCGGTCAATACCAGCAATACCGGACAATACCGGCCATACCGTCGTAATTGATAATATTGTCTATTATACCCATTGAACTATAAATTATATTTGATCCTACTACTATGTATTTCGAATAATATTACAAGTGAAATTTGGTGTGCATATAAATAAACATATATGTATAAATATGATTATATTAAACTCTGAAACAGTACGGCGGTATAGACCAATACCGAAATGTCTCATTCTATGAACTAAACCTGTATGGTCTCCGGAATTGTATTGACAAGTATGATATATACTGACATGTTAGAAGGACAATGTAGAAGATGGGACAATTTACTAGCAACACAATAACATGGGATGTCTCTACAGCGTGCTAAAAAGGAAGCCTGTAGGGAAGTGCAGATGCAGGGAATTAACCAAGTGACTGAAGAATGTTGCGAGCAATGATTGTCCTAGACTCCTAGTGAGCTCCTCTTTTGATATGCCTCCCTTGAGGTGGTCTCAGCAGATTCTGATAAAAAGATTTAGATCACCATGGATAAAGCGGGAGGGAGGGAAGAAAGAGGAAAAGCAAGTGGGAATCATTAGAAGGTGCCAACTTTCTGAACCCAGTGGGTCCACTATGGGTAAAAAGTTGCTCAATGACCTCTAAAGACGAGGAGTTTTCTAAAAGCTGTGACTCCATACTGTAACTCTTATGTACCAAAAGAATGTTGTCTTAAACATGGTATAGATAAAGATGGAGGCTGTCTTTACTGACTTTACAGGGAAAAGAAGCAATGCATTATTGCATTACCAATGAGAAGGTAGAAAATTCCTTGAACAATGCATGATTTTCTTGCAGCTGTGATAAAACACGAACTGAATACTCAGACTCAAACTGAGCAATAGACACTTAGAAAAACTAAGATGCAGTTTTGGATCTCATGTGCAACTTATGTGTCATGTGAAGCTGAGGCTCCTAAACTTACAAAAACAAATTGCAGGTGTAACATGTTATAGTCAAAAGATACTGGAATACTGACTTGCTTAGGTTGTTAAAATATGTGGTGAAAGAATAGAAACAGAAATGAGAAAAGCATAGGTATACGAATGCACAACTTAGGTTATAGGAAACTCATAGGACCGGCATATGTTCGTGCGATGCAGTCCGGAAAGAAGCATAAATCCAAAGAGAATTGGTAGATTCCTCTAGTACCTTCCTTTGGTCCAAGGGATTTCCATACCTGCAGAAAAGCAAAAGTCACTTTTGAAGTTTAAAGGAAACATGGACTTGCATAGGATTGTCACCATCAGAAAAATCAGAATTTGTAAGGGCTTTACTTGGAAAGATGGCACTTCTTTTCACACAATCCACAAAAGGGTAAAGGATCCTAAGAAGAATGTGATACAATAAATTGCTTTGCAAAATCATCAACTTTAGTATTTGAAATGGTATCTAAATATGCCTTTTCTGTTACAAACAGTAATTAAATACACTAACCTATGTAAATGACTAAATAATTGAAGATCATTCGGTCAGTGTAAAACATTACAATATAAAGCAATAAATGTACCTGGTATTGAATATTGTGTGTGTATTCATGAGACTCAATAGACAATATATATAGGGAGTACAAAAGGATATTACAAAAGAATATGCCATACACATATAAGGAAATACAAAGACATATAAAGAAATACAAAGTAATTCCTATTCTAACACCCCATCAAACTCATAGTGAATCACACACTGAGTTTGGAGAGAAAAATAAATATATTGTACCCTAGTCTGTGGTTTCGTGAAAAAGTCAGCAATATGTAACTTTAATGGCACAAACGTAAAGCAAGTACTCTCTCCTGCACCTATGAGCGAGTATCTGAAGCATCCACACCAATGTGCTTGGTGAGCTCATGCTTCACTGGGTCACGGGCAATACTGATAACACATGTACTGTTGGACAAAAGAGTCGCAGGTCCCATGACAGTTACTCCAAAATCTGCAAGTAGCCACCTCAACCAAGTAACATATGCTGTCACTGCTGCCATAGCTCTCAACTCACCCTCTGCACTCGAACGGGAAACTGTAGTCTGCTTTTTTGTCTTCCAAACAATCAGGGAGGAGCCAAGAAAAACACAGTAAGCAGAAAGAGAACGACGATCAGAAGGATCACTAACCCAGGTCGCATCGGAGTACGCCTGAAGCTGTAGTGAGTTGGAGCTAGGGAAAACCAAACGACGAGAGAAAGTCCTACGCAAGTAGCGAAGAACACGAAGAAAGTGACTGTAGTGAAAATGGGTAGGACGAGTTATGAACTGGCTCAAGATATGAACAACATGAGCAATATCAAGACGAGTGCTCACAAGATACACCAAACTCCCAACAAGATGGCGATATCGAGTAGGATCTTCAAGAAGATCACTGTTAGTGGCACGAAGCTGAAGGGATAGCTCCATGAGAGTCTCGAAAGTGCGAGTGTTAGTCAGACCAGACCGATCAAGAAGATCCTGGACATACTTCTACTGGGAGAGGTAGTAGTCCTCAGGCGTGGAAGAGACCTCAAACCCAAGGAAGTACGTAAGAGAACCATGATCAGTCATTAGAAACTGCTAACGGGGATGCTTCTTCACATACGTGATGAATGAGGAATCATCACTAGTGATGAGCATATCATCCATATACAGAAGAAGCAGTGTCCTACCCCAAGATGAGACATGGACAAAAAAAGCAGGATCGTGGGAACTGCCAATGAAACTGACAACAGTAATCACTGAGGTAAAACGTGCAAACCAGACACGAGGAGCCTGTTTGAGGCCATAAAGAGCACGACGAAGATGACGGACGTGCCCATCGAAAACAGAATACCCAGGTGGTGGCTGCGTGTAGACCTCCCCATGCAAAACATCATTAAGAAAAGTATTCTTAACATCCAGCTAAGAGATAGACCACCAACCAACAGAAGTAACTGTAATACCTCGAATATCAAATAGAGAGAACATATTATTCGGAAGAGAAATTTATTCAAATTTGAATGCATTAAAGTTTAGAGGAAAATTGAAAGAAAATTCAGGATTTGAGAGAGGATTGGACCTTCGGCTTTTAGCCCAAGGTGTCCTAGCCAAGTGGGCCGGCCTTGTAGTGGAGTCAAGAAGGGGGGGTCTCCTTCCCAAAACCCTACCCTCTGCTACAGCACCGCACCGCATCAGAGCACGTGGTACTGTAGCAGCCCCCTCCGTGCTGCTCTACCAAGATGAGGAAGAAGCTCAGGTGCCGCCGCCATGGTGGAAGGAGAAGAAGGGAGAAGGAGAAAGGAGGAGGAAGATCATCTTCTCCAAGGTTCTCCCACCTACGTCCTGGTTGCTACAAGGGTAACGAGTGCCGATCCTCATCGTTTGATTAGTGGTAGATGTGTTTTGGTTCAATTTTGATTATATCGATTTGCTGCGGGTAGAAATTCGATTCTGTCCAGATTGTTGCGTGGACTTTTTCGTGATGTTAGAGGCCGAATCTGAGTTTCCAATCTCCTAGAGATATGTAGGTCTTGTTCTTAGCTTTCGGTGGCCGCCAAGATCACCTAATTCCGACTTTCGAGTCAAAAGTTATGATAGATTTAATATCTGCTGTCCAGAATCCTGACGAGAATTAGCAGTCTCTGTTTAGGTTGATATATGGCCTAGTTAGAGGGTGATTCAGAGGTCTTGCCCATAACAAATTTTGAAGGTGATATCACTAGCTTTCAGGATTGATAAAGAACACCTCATTTGGATTTATAGATCAAAAGTTATGCACTTTTCTTTGTGACTGTCCAGATTGTAGATCAGTCTGTCCAGATTGTATGTCAGTTTCTATCTTTAGTTTTGACCCGTGTGCCACTTTTTGTTAAAGGCAAAATTTGAATGTCGTGCCAACTAGTTTATTGTAGGTAATTTCATAACCTTTTCAGATTGTTAAAGAACGCTCAATTCGGAGTTGTAGATTAAAAGTTATGGTTGTTTTAGTATTGCTGTCCTGTTTGTTCAGACAGAAGCTGTGCTGCTGTTTTGTTTTCTTTATTAGAGAAGTTTATTGGCCGAATTGGGAAATCTCATCAACTTGAATGTTATAGATATGTTCGTTAAGATGAGGTAGGATATGGACTCATCTCATTTCGAGTCCCACGTCATTAACTACTGTCATTTTCGTGCTGCTGTCCGACACGTTTTTGGGTTGCAGCCTGTTTTCAGATTAGGTTTTATGGCGATTCCTTGGGAGTTCAAGGGGTATTGTAGACTATTAATTCGGGTTGGATTCTATGTTGTTCTTATTTCGGTTATTTAATTGTTTAGGCCACGAGGCTACGGGTTTGGGAGCGCCATCGTTGCTCGCTAACGTGTCGCAACGCGAAGGCAAGTACTTTGTTGCTTTTGAGTCTTTGTGATTGTGAATGTTTTCATGAATATAGTGTGACATATTGTGTTACCCGAGATGCGGAATTGGTTATGTTCTTTCATTATGTGGAGTATATCTTGAGAGATGGTATTATCACTTGTTCATGTTCATATCATGCATCCTTTTATTCATGTTATGTCCACGGGAGTGGATTGTAAGTCCCACCATTCCAATGTGGGCAAATTTGGACATTGTCATGTCCGTCCACGGGAGTGGATTGAAAGACCCATCAATTCCAGTATGGGCACGTAAGACCCATCAATTCCGGTATGGGCAGCTTTGGACACCTATATGAAACGTTCTTCATATAGGACTTGGATCCCGCACTTTTGTTAAGGTGCGGGCTTAAATGAACACCGACGGGTGTGTCACTCACTATACCGATATATGCATGTGTGCAGTCCATCCTTGATTACATTCATTCATTTCATGTTTTCATAAGTGTTCACTCGATGCAAGGTTCGCATTCTTAAATGGTGATGTCTGTTTGTATATGTGTTCTTTTTCTTTCATCAGTACTTGCTGAGTCATGGACTCACTCTTGCGTTGTTTGTTTATTTTAGGTAACCCCGATGTTGGCTCACTTGGGAGGAGTAGACACGCACTACTCGTTCACATCATCCTATTCATGTTCAAGATTAAATTTAGTTCTATCTTACATTCGTTAATGATGAACTGTAATAATTAAATTATAATTGGTGAAGGAAGGATACCTTCTCCACATGGATGTTGATTTATTATGCGTGTGAACCTTCTTTATTGATGATCGGTATTAAATAACTTAGAAGGTGAAGGAATGATACCTTCACCATGTCTGTTTAATTTAATGTTGTCTTTAGTTGAAATACTTAGTTCAAATTCTTACGCATTATGGATGTATGTTAGATGTTTTAGGTGACATCTTGGCTTCCGAATAGCCGTGGTGTTACGATTGGTATCGAGCGAGTTTAGGTCCGTGGTAATTGAATATTAAATTGACACACTGTACCTGATGAGGTGGGGTTGGGAAATCCATTGTTTCGTATTTCTATTGTTATGTTTCATTCGTTGAGCAATTGTTGAATTTCTTTTGTATTATCTTTCTTGTTGTTAATCTATGATATGTTATGATATTTCATATCTATGAATCTATTCTATGATTGTCATGATATGATCATGTATAATCATAATTGATTATATTGTTTAAACGTGTCGATGATGGAGGTTAAGAAGTGGAGGCCGTGGTTGTGGCCCCGGACTTTGTCGATTGCACCGATATTTGTGGTAGCAGAATAGAGTAGTATCTACCCGAATACCATAGTGGAGTGTTGAGGTGAGATTCTTTAGAAAATATTATTCTCTTCCTTGGTTACGTATGTGGCGATTACGGTAATAGTTGCGTTTGATGAAGTTTTCTTGAGTTAGTGTTTTACATTTCTTCCGATGAGTTCTCATTGGACTTTCTTGGTTCCATAAGTCGACTACTTGTTCTCCGATCTTTGGTCTAAAGTTGTTCTTGGGATCGTTGGATATCGGCAAAAAAAACTTATCTTTTCTTGGGAGTTCGCCTTCTTATTGGAGAATGTGAATCATTTATTATTGAGTATTCAGGCACTGAAAGTTTTACATTGCAAATTCTTTAACATGTGAAAGCTTTGACTTTATGTATTTCTTTTGGATTAGTTCCAGTGTTGGAATGTAATGCCTCTTTTCTCGAAAGATTAGGTTAAAATCTTTAAGTGATGTCTTGACATGCTTAAGTACGAGGTGTTAATTAAATGAATTAATTATTATGGTATGAGTTATCGATTTGGGTTATTAGCTTTGTGCAAGCAGTCTATTCTTAACTAGTATCCGTGGAAGTGAATTGCTTAAAGTGAAATGTCGTTGTATTTGGTACAGGATGAGTTTTAGATAAGAGGTTGTTCATATTTGTTCAAGAAGCTATTGTTGTTAAGAATTGTGGAAAAAATGTGGTTGTATCGGGTTGATCTTTACGATCGGATAATCGATAAATTTGTTAGATAAGTTGAAATCTAGGTCCTCTTTCGTTATTCTAACCGCTAGTGATGGTTAAGTTAAGGATGTGTTCGAATGTTGTCTTGATAAATATTAATCTTGAATTTGTCTTCTATTTGGATCTTGATGATCTTATTTAAATGATAGCTTTACTTGATTCTTGCCATGCTAAAAATTATTGAAACATGTTTAAATGACTAGATGAACGATGATGTATCGCCTTGTGAAACCTTGACTTATGTGTCCTATATTATTGAAGTTAAGGACATTTTATTCTAATTCTTGATCATAAGTTAGAATCTCGATTATATCCTCTTAATCGTTGTTGAGGTTGCAAGCAGAGGTAGGATCATGTTTGTGCCATGTGTGGCTAGAGAGCATTTAGTGTGTACTATCTTGGCATCGAGTGTCACTAAGAGTTAAATGGATGAAAGCTAATCGAGATTTCTGTTGGTGTACATTGGTGAGATTGTCATGTTCTATTATCATCTTGTTGAAAGAGTTTGTTTCAATTATAAGGTTTTGCACTAGGTTTTCCCTAGATCAAGTATATGTAACCTTATTTAGATTTTAGAGACATGATGAAGTAGTTCATTGTGATTCTTTCAAAAGTTCATGGAGTGTTAAGAGATTTGATGATTCTCGCCAATAGCATATTATTTCGTTGATTAGTGTGATTGTCGATCGTGGTTGTGATGATAATGTTCAACGAAAAATCATTTGCATGATCTTGTTTTAGTGAAAGTGTTTGAGTTTTGCGCTTGTTATCTTTGGACCTCATGAGTTATGTGGTAACTTTGTCTGCTTTGAGCAAAGAGACGGGTTGAAAGATTTTATTGGTTCTTAAGTGGTTCTTATGATTTGGTCTTAAGAGCTTATCTTGTTTAAGTGGCAAAGTGATGTAGTAATCACGTAAAATAACTTTCTGGTTAAAGGAAGGAGTGAAGTAAAGTATTTGAGATTTAAGTCGCGTTTCGCCACTTGCAGTTTATTTGGGTGTGCTTAAACCTTATGCATTTGTTCCATAAGAGTTTATCAAATTTTCAAAGGGCATTACCTTCTTCTCATTTGTGGTTTGGTATTTGCTTTCAATAGGGCTTGAGCCCTCGACTATTGATTTTCCCTTATGTTTTTAGTACTTTGCCTAAGTGACTATTTTTTCTTGATCCTTTGTTCATCATGGGTGGCACATGTTTTCCTAGTTGAAGAAAATTGATTTCATTCGCTCTTCCTTTTGAGAAAGAATCAATCTATTCGTTTCACCGGAGTCTTTTGAGGTGTTTAATGATTGTAGTTGTGAAACTTTGGGTTGGAAATTATTCGATGAGCATTGGAGGATGAAATAATTTCGTAATATAGTTATTTAAGAGGAGTTTATCTCATTAGAAGGTTGCCTTTGGAGGTTAAACTGATTGCATGGTTACAACTAGTAGAATCTATAGCGAGGCGTAGTCCAAGTTCTTTTGTTCATTTCAATGGAACATAGAATTATCCAAAGTATGAAAATCTTGATCAATGTATTAGAGTGTCGCGGTTGAGTACCTTGCGTGGTTGTGTAGATGAAATATGATGGTGTTGTAATGGGAGTAATATTAGCAAAGTGATCTGATCGTTAAAGAGATTAAAGAGATAGCCGAGATTGTTGGATTATTGCCATGAATGACTTGGACGTAGTAAGTAACTCTCTAAGAATTAGAATCTTGATAAAGATAATTGGATCAAGAAATGTTTTTGTGTTGATGTCAATGCGCGAGTATGTTTGGATTGTGAGAATTTTAGGGATTTAATTTGAGGCTTCCCTATCTTCTATATGAGAAGTTCATGGTAGGAGTCTTGGAGTTTAATTTTGGGCTTCACATTCTTTTGCTAGGACCTTGAGTCTCCCAATGATTATGTGTAGAGAAAGTAGAATAAGGGTGGATTCGAACAATGGGATGGTCATTGATAGAACCCTTTGAGGAAGTATATGAATGTGTGTCTGGGAATTTTGAGTTGTTTATTCTTAAAACATTGAGGTGATGTGATTGCATGTGATATCTATTTTGAGATGCATTGGAAGTCATCTGTCAAATTAATTCTGTCGGTAGAGGAGTTGTTGAGAGAAAATTTCAGTGTAGTCGATAGAGCCTCTATACCGAGGTGTGGATGATGTATTTCGACTTGAGCATAGCGTTGAGAATGCCAAGTTAAGAGAGATGAGTTAGGGTGTTATGCGATGAATTGGAATTCCAAAGTTTGAGAGAAGTTTTATTCTGAAAGAGAAACCGAGAAATTGATGCTTCCTAAAGTAGAGACACGTTTTCTTGATTCTTGTTTGAGCTATGTGTTTTGACAGATGTCTTTCGCAAGTTGAGCTCGACATTTATGTTGATATGTGTGATTCTTTCCATTGAGACGGAATAAATGATTTTTTTTTGGGCATTCAAGTGATTTCTCCTTTGGATTTCGTGGACGTTTATTCGCAAACCGCCACTTGGAACGTGGAAAGGTTTTTCGTGATGAAATTCGATTTACGTGTTTGACTCTTTAGTATCGAAATGGTAACGCATAGATGCGATGTGAATCTTTCTTTTTCAGATGGGTTTTGTCGGTAAAAGAGTTTGCTTAAAGAGAGCTTGTGTGTTTTCGTTAAAGGAGGTGATCCTTATTTTAGTGAAGAGTTCAATTGAGAGGTGGAACAAGAGTTCGTGTTCTATGTGCATGTTGTGTGGTTCAGATCAATTGGAAGGTTAGCCAAGGTACTTTGGGTTGTTTTCGTTAGCTACGGAATTCGGAAGTTGGCGATCGCAAGGACCGTCTCGGTCCATATGTGGTGTACTACATTTAGCATGTTTGGTGCCGAGTGAGTACCGTGAGAACTAGAGTTTGAATATTCGTTAACGCCATTGACCATCGAGTAGGATCTTACCTTTGAATCTCTTCGATGAGTGTACTTGGCAATGTCGGATTGAGTGTTAGGTCGATGTAGTTTACGTCAATGTCTTGTGGTCTTGTCACCGAGAGATAGGTCATTTGGGACTGAGTTCGCATGCGCGAGTTTTATCCACATGTTTGCTCGGGCATATGTTAATAGATGTTTCTTTTGGTGGCAATTATTCTTTCGTTTATTTGACGGTTAGAATTCGAGGTCGAATTCTGTTAAGGGGTAGAATGTAATACCTCGAATATCAAATAGAGAGAACATATTATTCGAAGAGAAATTTATTCAAATTTGAATGCATTAAAGTTTAGAGGAAAATTGAAAGAAAATTCAGGATTTGAGAGAGGATTGGACCTTCGGCTTTTAGCCCAAGGTGTCCTAGCCAAGTGGGCGGCCTTGTAGTGGAGTCAAGAAGGGGGTCTCCTTCCCCAAAACCCTACCCTCTGCACTCTGATGCACACAAGATCAGAGCACGCTGGATCTGTAGCAGCCCCCTCCGTGCTCGCTCTACCAAGATGAGGAAGAAGCTCCAGGTGCCGCGGCCATGGTGGAAGGAGAAGAAGGGAGAAGGAGAAAGGAGGAGGAAGATCATCTTCTCCAAGGTTCTCCCACCTACGCCCTGGTTGCTACAAGGGTAACGAGTGCCGATCCTCATCGCTTGATTAGTGGTAGATGTGTTTTGGTTCAATTTTGATTATATCGATTTGCTGCGGGTAGAAATTCGATTCTGTCCAGATTGTTGCGTGGACTTTTTCGTGATGTTAGAGGCCGAATCTGAGTTTCCAATCTCCTAGAGATATGTAGGTCTTGTTCTTAGCTTTCGGTGGCCGCCAAGATCACCTAATTCCGACTTTCGAGTCAAAAGTTATGATAGATTTAATATCTGCTGTCCAGAATCCTGACGAGAATTAGCAGTCTCTGTTTAGGTTGATATATGGCCTAGTTAGAGGGTGATTCAGAGGTCTTGCCCATAACAAATTTTGAAGGTGATATCACTAGCTTTCAGGATTGATAAAGAACACCTCATTTGGATTTATAGATCAAAAGTTATGCACTTTTCTTTGTGACTGTCCAGATTGTAGATCAGTCTGTCCAGATTGTATGTCAGTTTCTATCTTTAGTTTTGACCCGTGTGCCACTTTTTGTTAAAGGCAAAATTTGAATGTCATGCCAACTAGTTTATTGTAGGTAATTTCATAACCTTTTCAGATTGTTAAAGAACGCTCAATTCGGAGTTGTAGATTAAAAGTTATGGTTGTTTTAGTATTGCTGTCCTGTTTGTTCAGACAGAAGCTGTGCTGCTGTTTTGTTTTCTTTATTAGAGAAGTTTATTGGCCGAATTGGGAAATCTCATCAACTTGAATGTTATAGATATGTTCGTTAAGATGAGGTAGGATCTGGACTCATCTCATTTCGAGTCCCACGTCATTAACTACTGTCATTTTCGTGCTGCTGTCCCGCACGTTTTTGGGTTGCACCTGTTTTTCAGATTAGGTTTTATGGCGATTCCTTGGGAGTTCAAGGGGGTATTGTAGACTATTAATTCGGGTTGGATTCTATGTTGTTCTTATTTCAGTTATTTAATTGTTTAGGCACGAGGCTACGGCTTTGGGAGCGCCATCGTTGCTCGCTAACGCCGCAACGCCGAAGGCAAGTACTTTGTTGCTTTTGAGTCCGTGTGATTGTGAATGTTTTCATGAATATAGTGTGACATATTGTGTTACCCGAGATGCGGAATTGGTTATGTTCTTTCATTATGTGGAGTATATCTTGAGAGATGGTATTATCACTGTTCATGTTCATATCATGCATCCTTTTATTCATGTTATGTCCACGGGAGTGGATTGTAAGTCCCACCATTCCAATGTGGGCAAATTTGGACATTGTCATGTCCGCCCACGGAGTGGATTGAAAGACCCATCAATTCCGGTATGGGCACGTAAGACCCATCAATTCCAAAGATGGGCAGCTTTGGACACCTATATGAAACGTTCTTCATATAGGACTTGGATCCCGCACTTTTGTTAAGGTGCGGGCTTAAATGAACACCGACGGGTGTGTCACTCACTATACCAGTATATGCATGTGTGCATCCATCCTTGATTACATTCATTCATTTCATGTTTTCATAAGTGTTCACTCGATGCAAGGTTCGCATTCTTAAATGGTGATGTCCTGTTTGTATATGTGTTCTTTTTCTTTCATCGTACTTGCTGAGTCATGGACTCACTCTTGCGTTGTTTGTTTATTTTAGGTAACCCCGATGTTGGCTCACTTGGGAGGAGTAGACACGCACTACTCGCTCACATCATCCTATTCATGTTCAAGATTAAATTTAGTTCTATCTTACATTCGTTAATGATGAACTGTAATAATTAAATTATAATTGGTGAAGGAAGGATACCTTCTCCACATGGATGTTGATTTATTACTGCGTGTGAACCTTCTTTATTGATGATCAGTATTAAATAACTTAGAAGGTGAAGGAATGATACCTTCACCATGTCCTGTTTAATTTAATGCTGTCTTTAGTTGAAATACTTAGTTCAAATTCTTCTGCATTATGGATGTATGTTAGATGTTTTAGGTGACATCTTGGCTTCCGAATAGCCAGGGTGTTACAGTAACCGCAACAAGAGTGCGAACAGTTGCCATATGGGCAACAGGGGCAAAAGTCTCATCGTAGTCACAACCGTACACTTGCTGAAAGCCGTGAGCCACAAGACTAGCCTTGTAGCGCTCGATAGTACCATCAGATCAGGTTTTAATCTTGCACACCCACTTGCACATGATAGGGAGAGCATGCACAGGTGTCAGTACGATATCCCAAGTTTTCGTACGATAAAGAGCATCAAGCTCCTCTGCCATAGCGAGCTGCCACTCAGAATGAGGATCAACCCCACGATAGAACTATGCTCAATGACAGAGGGAGAATGAGCTATCGGAGCACATCCAAGACGATCTGGAGGTCGAAGGGATGTCCGGGGAGCATCATCAGGAGGATCAGATGTAGGTGTTGGTAAGATACCAGGAGAGGAGACTGGTGAAGGACGAGGATGCCTGGAGTAATGAATACCAGAGAAACGAGACGGTGGTGCTGCAGGAGGTAGCACCGGAGGTAGAGATACAGAAGGAATCACTGTAGACACACCAGTGGAAGACTGTGATAGTAGAAAAATGAGCGAAGAGTCGGAAAGAGACAACCATGAAATCGTCTCAACGGTGGAAACATGATAAGGAGCTGAATCTCGATAGAAGAAAGGTCGAGATTCATCAAAGACAATGTCTCGTGAGATCCTGATCCGTCGAGCAGAAGGATCATAGTAGCGATAACCCTTATGCCCAAGACTATAACCAAGAACACACACTCAACTAACTGAGCTGATAGTTTAGTGTGCTCACAAGACTGCAGTAGAACAAAACAAGTGCCGCTAAAAACACGAAGGTGAGTGTACTGGGGGCCTCGAGAGTAGAGATGCTCTTTAGGACTGACACCCTTAAGAGAAGTGGAATGCTGGATATTGATGAGATATGCAGCCGTAGAAATAGCCTCTACCTAGAACTGTGGTGGAACATGAGAGCAAGAAGAAGAGTGCGGGCAGTCTCAATCAGATGACGATGTTTGCGCTCAGCAACCTCATTCTGAGGATGGGCACTAGGACATGAAGACTAGTAAAGATTGCCCTACTCAGAAAGAAACTGTCTAAAAGTGCAAGAACAATACTCGTCAGCAGAATCACAGCGAAAAGTATAGATGGAAGAATCAAACTGAGTATGAACTATCGTTGCAAAGCTTCAATAGATTGCAAGAAACTGACCACGATTAGACATAGAAAAAAACCATGTAAATCGGGAATAATCATCAATGAAGATCAAATAAAACTTATGCCTGCCTTTAGAGATAACAGGCGTAGGTCCCCATACATCTGAATGAACTAAGTCAAAAGGACAAGAAGACAAGAACTCAATAGAATAATAAGGAAGTTGTAGCTGCTTGCCCAGCTTACAACCTTGACAAAATATGGCCGTGTCAACAATAACACATCCAAGAACACCCTGACGAACTAATGAAGACAGTCGAGAGCCACACAAGTGACCTAGAAGATGATGCCACTGCGCAAAAATTCCAGAGGTGGTGGCAGTAGTGATGGTGGAGGTAGACGTACAGGTGATAGGAGCAACTGAAGTGGACGGAAAGTGGAGGCAATCAAGGATGTAGAGACCCTGACAATCCCTATGGCGCCGATCAGTCCCAAGTACCGTCACTGTCTGTCGGTCCTGGACAAAATAGGTGTGAGAGTCAAAACCAACCATATAGCCGAGATCGGTGAGCTAACCCACTGAGAGAAGCTGCTTGGTAAGCTGGGGAACATGGGAAACAGCTGGAACAGAAAAATCAGTAGACAAAAGAGTGCCTTGACAGCTGAAAAACAAAGGAGTACAGTAAGTTGTTTGAATAGAGATATGAAAAGCAGGAGGTCCTATTAAAGTGAGAGATGTGAAGTTCGGTGTCATATGGAAAAAGGCACCAGAATCCAGAACCCAAGAAGTACCTAGAGGAGACATCTGAGCTAGACTGGCAGAACCTACTAAGCTGTGAGAGAGCTACTGAAGTAGAGCTTGGCAAAGCTGCGGAACAGTCACCTCACTAAGAAGGTCCTGAACCTCCCGTCGAGGAAGGGCCTCCTTGCATCCCCTTGGATCGTCCACCCCACGTGCTTTGTTCTGCTTTTTTCGCACCTCACAACTCTGGTAGTCGTGCTCGAAGTTCTTGTGATAATTGCATTGAACCCCAGTTGGTGCAAAAAACAGGAGCAGAAACATAGCTAAGGAGCAATTATAGTCGAAACAGAAGCCGTCGGTGTAGTCAAAGAAGAAGATGTAGCAAGCACAGCCGGAACAAACTATGCTTCTAACCCGCAACGAAGCTCCTTAGCACGAAGCGTCGAAAGAGCCTCGGTGACTGTTGGTCGTGGTGAGCGGCTCAACAGTTGAGCCCTGATAGGCTCAAACTCTGGATGAAGACAGCACACGAAGTCATTAAGGCGATAGTGATCACAATCCGCCTTCTGCACCTTATGACACTCCTGGCAGAGCGGAGAAGCCAACTTGTCCAGCTGGCGCCAGAGACTGGCCAGGGCTCGGAAGAAGTCATTGACGGAGGAGTCCTCCTGGTGAAGCACCTCTAACTCACACTGAAGCGAAAAGAACTGAGCATAACTGCTCTGCTGGTATCGCTCGTGCAAGTACTCCCAGATCTGACGAGTGAAACGTAGACCAACAATGTCTAGCTAGATGGAGTCATCAATACTGACCACCAGGATGGCTTGAACACAGGCCTCATCAGCACGCCAACGCTCAAAAGCGTCTATGGCATACGAAAAGGCCTCATCAACAGCGTCAGCTGCAGCAGCAGTGGCTCCTGCCTCCTTGGCGCCTCATCTCTTGTAGGAGGTGCAGAAGTAAGCTATCTGTGAGGAGGCTGAACCGGCGACGGTGGACAAGGTCAAGCACCAGTGACATGTCCCCAGAGGCGGAAACCATCGAGCATGATCTCCATGAGTGAAGACCATAACCTGTAGTTCATGCCATGAAGCTTTGTTCCAGAGAATGGGGTCACAGCTGATGGAATGGAAGCTATTGGTAGGCGGCGCTGGACGGCATGGCGACCAAGGCAACAAAGTCTAACAAGCGGCGCTGGACGGCGCGACAGTTAGATCGACGTTCTGTGTTTTTTTTTGGAATGTTTTTGGGCCGGGCCGACTCACACTAAACCGCCCTACGAAGCTACACTAAAAAGGTGCGCATAGGGGAAGCCAGTAGGGTTTCCCTTGCTAGCGGCGGCAACTCGAGCGGAACGACGATGGTGGCCTGTGCGGACAGCGACGCTTCGGCAATGGGCGGTGGAGAGCAACGCTCGGCCAGCGTCATCCTCGGGTCAGGACGACGTCGACGCTGAGGACATCGCTTGGCCTGCGTCATCCTCGGGTCGGGCATCTCCTCAGGTCGGAGCGACGTCGGGGACGGCCAGGTGTGTGACGGCTTCAGCGGGCATAGACGGGCACAAGCAGCGATCGGGCGTGCGACGGCGACCGGGCGAGCGGCGACGTCGGGCGTCGGCGGTGTTCCCACTGGAGACGGCCAACACTCCAGTGACGTTGGGTGGTGGTGTCCTTAGCAATGGTGGTGAGATGGCAGCGAAAGGAGCTATGTTAGTTTCCTAGCTCTGATACCATGTTATGAATATTATGTGTGTATTCATAAGGCCCAATGGGCAATATATATAGGGAGTACAAGGGGGTATTACAAGGGAATATACCATATACATATAAGAAAATACAAAGGGATATAAGGAAATACAAAGGAATTACCAACTAAAAGATGATCCAAATCTTAGCATTGAATTCAGTAAATGCAGTGTAAGAACCATCTTGTCTATGTTTCGGTGCCGACAGGTCATAGCTAAACTACTGAAGCCCTGAAACAACTACATTGTGCCCTTTGTTAAGAGTGTTGGTTGTATATTCTCTCCCTATCTTAGCCCATGGGGCCCATGTAGCCCATGAGGCCCATGTACTCTTGTCTATATATACTCTTCCATTAACGAATGAGATGTAGAGTTGTGAATAGCAAAACCTCTCTTCCAAAATCTAACATGGTATTAGAGCTATTCCTCTCTAACCTTAACCCTATTTCCTAAAAACACCACAGCCATCTTCCTAGCATCCTTTGCTAGGGCCGGCAGGCCCTAACCCGCACCATCGAGCTTCCATCGCCGCCTCGTCCCCGCGGTCTCTTCGCCTGGAATCGTTGCCTTCATCACCTGGTTTCGCGCCGCCTTGCCCTTCGCTCCATCGCCTGGATCCCTGCTGCCTCGCTTGGATCTGTCTTTGCCTCGCTGGATCCGCCGCCGCTGGATTCCTCCGCCGCTGGATCCTCGCCGCCTCGCTGGATCCTTCGCCCGCTCGATTCACGTCGCGTTGGCCTCCATTGTCGCCTTCATCACCTGGTTCTGTGCCACCTTACCTGGATCTGCGCCGCCTTGGCCTAGATCGCGCCGCCTCGGTTTGGATCAACATCGCCTCGGCCTAGATCACACCACCTTGGCCTGGATTTATGCCGCCTTAGTCTAGATCTGCGCCGCCTTGGCCTCCATCACCTGGATCCACGCCGCTGGTATTGCCTCCTCGACCTTGCCGCTATCCTCACGACCAAGCAATCTGCGCAACTGCCGCCTCCTCTGCTCCAGGCGTGGACTTCTTCAGAGCCTTCCCTGTTTTCGACGATGGCCATGGTATCTCCTTTGATATGACGAAGTGGTATCTCCTCTGAGTTTTGATATTGCTATTGCTTGGTGCTTGGTGCTGTTGCTTGGTATAAACTGCTGCTTGGTGATGTTGCTCTGCTGCTTAGAGATATTGATATTGTCTTGCTACTGTTGATGCTCTTATACTACTATTGTTGATTGTGGTCCGTCAATATGGCTAAGTCCGACTCGATGTTTGGGAGCAAGTCATCTCTCGTGTTTACAGACATCAAGCTCGACGGTTTGAACTACCGAGCTTGGGCTTTCTTGGTCAAGATTACTCTTAGGGGTTATGGTTTGGCCTCTCATTTTACTGATGATCATCCTGATCAGAAGAAGGTTGATGTTGAGGCAGTAAAGGTTTGGCAGAAAGAGGATGATCGTGTCATGACTGGCCTTGTTCTGAGTGTTGATGTTTCTCTGAGAATGAGCCTTGAGTATCATACTTCAGCCAAGCAGATATGGACATACTTTGAGAAGAGATATGTTCAGTCCAATGGTGCTCTTCGCTTCGCATTGCTCAAGAACATTCATAGTATTCAGTAGCAGCCGGATCAGTCAGTGTAGGAGTATTACAGTGCTTTCACTCATATCACTAGTCCCCTAGAGTCTATGACACCGAAGGCTGCCACTGCTTGCCAGTCTTGTGTTGCCAATGATGAGTATGCTCAGTAGACACTCATGTATCAGTTCGTGATGGGACTTCGATCAGAGTTTGAGCCTGTTCATACTCAGTTACTCAACTATCCCACTCCAACGATTTTGACTGAGGTGCTTTCTAGTTTGATTGCAGAGGAGACTCGTCTTCATTCGCTTATGCCTACCTTGGGATCCCCACCACATGATGTCCTGGGTCTCTCACAACGGTCTGGGTCTATCAGAGCGACACCCACAGGAGTGCTGGTATGTTCTCATTGCAAGAGGACTGGTCATCTTGCTGACAAGTGCTTGAAGTTACATCCAAATCAGCTTGTTGATTATTGTGCCAGACATTCATCTAATCGTCGTCGTGGAGCACCATCTGGGCCTTCAAGAGCACTTATTGGAGCGATCCATCGTTGCCACGCCCACACCTCGTGACTTCGGATCGATGTCCGCTATGACCTCTTGCGCACTCTCCTTCTAGCGTTTGCTCATCCTTGGGTTCTGGACTCAAGTTCCTCTTTTCATGTCACATCTGACAGCTCCCAACTTGTTGCTCGTAGGCCCGTGACTAATGCTGCATATGTTCACACTATTGATGGTACACCTTGCACTATTACTCATCAGTGCATTCTCTCTACATCTCGCTTCTCTGTTCTTGATGTGTCTTTTGTTCCCTAGCTCTCTATGAACCTTCTTTCTGTTGGTCAACTCACTGATATGAACTGTTTCATTGGATTTGATGATTCTTCTTGTTTTATTCAGGATCATCAGAGCAAAAGAGTGATTGGTTCTGGCCATCACCATAGAGGCTCTCCTAGTCTCTATGTCTTGGACACCTTACATCTTCCTTCCACCAGTACGTTGAAGGCCTCAGTGTCTTCTACCATGTCATCATTTTAGTCTCCTATTGGTTCTTCCTTCAGCAAGTAGCATCATCGGCTTGGTCATCTTTGGGCAGCTCGCCTCACCACTCTAATTCACCAGGGTTCCTTAGGTCATGTTACTGTTGAGTCTAGTTTTTATTGTACTGGTTGTAAGCTGGGGAAACAATTACAACTTCCATATTCCAGTAGTACCTCTCAGTCTTCTGGTCCTTTTGATTTGGTGCATTCAGATGTATAGGGTCCATCTCCTTTTGCTGCCAAGGGTGGTCATAGTTATTATGTCATATTTATCAATGATCACTCTCAATATACTTAGATCTATTTTATGAAACATCGCTCTCAATTGATTTTCATTTATCAATCTTTTGCTAAGATGGTTCATATACAGTTTTCTTTTTCCATTTGTGTTTTTCGTTCTGACTCTGGGGGAGAGTATCTTTCATGAGCCTTTCGTCGGTTCCTTTCTTCTGAGGGTACTCTTCCTCAGCTCTTGTGTCCTGGTGCTCATGCTCAGAATGGTGTTGCCGAGTGCAAGCACCGTCACATCATTGAGACTGCTTGTACTCTTCTCATCTTCTCCTCTATTCCCTCTCACTTCTAGGGGAAGCAATCTCCACGGCAGTCTATCTCATCAACCATTAGCCCTCTTCCAAGCTTCAGGGCAAGTGTCCTGGTGAGGTCCTGTATAGAGCACCTTCTCGCTATGGTCATCTTCGTGTCTTTGGTTGTCTGTTATGTCCTTCTAGCACCTCATGAGCGCACCAAGCTGAGTGCTCAGTCGGTTGAGTGCGTCTTCCTGGGTTATAGTCTTGAGCATAAGGACTATCGTTGCTATGATCCCTCAATATGTCGCATTCGCATCTCTCGTGATGTGACCTTTGATGAGGGTCGACCTTTCTTTTATCATCCTTCTTCACATCCCACTTCTTTTTCCATAGATTCCATCTCCTTTTTGTGTCTACCTCCCTTTCCTTCATCAGACTTACCTTCTGCAGATACATCTTCTCCCCCAGTTTCACCTTCTAATGTGCTTCCTCCACCAGCTCCACCAGTTTCTAATACTTTCACTTTCCCTTTCACTATAGTTGCAGACAGAGAGTTCCTTCTGATCCTCAGTACTTCTCTCCTCCACTTGACCCTTCGGCCAGTTCCACTGACTCTAACGATCGTTCTACTACATCACGGTATGCCTTACGTGACCGTTCTTCTATTCATGTACCAAAGAGATGGAGATTTTCTCATGCAGGTGCAGTAGCTGAGCCGAGTACCTATCAGGAGGCCGCCAGTGTACCTGAGTGGCAATTGGCTATGGCAGAGGAGCTCACAGCATTAGAGTGTATAGGCACTTGGGATCTTGTTCCACTACCATCTAGAGCTATTCCTATCACTTGCAAGTGGGTGTACAAAGTAAAGAACGAGTCAAATGGGTCAATAGAGCGATACAAGGCTCATCTTGTTGCAAGGGGTTTTCAGTAGGCTTATGGTCGAGATTATGATGAGACTTTTGCTCCAGTTGCTCATATGACCACAGTCTGTACTCTTATTGCAGTTGCAACAGTACGCACATGGACTATATCTCAGATGGATGTCAAGAATGTTTTTCTTCATGGTGATCTACATGAGGAGGTCTATATGTAGCCACCACCCGGTGTTGAGGCTCCTACAGGCTATATTTGTCGCCTTAGGCGTGCTCTATATGGTCGCAAGCAGGCTCCTCATGCTTGGTTCGAGCATTTCGGTTCTGTTATTCGAGTTGTTGGTTTCACTCCGAGTGAGCATGACCCAGATTTGTTTATTCACATTTCTCAGTGGGGTCGTACTTTGCTTCTACTATATGTAGATGATATGTTGATCACAGGAGATGACATGGACTACGTGTCTTTTGTCAAGAATAAATTGAGTGAACAATTTACGATGTCTGATTTGGGATCATTGAGCTATTTTCTAGGGATTGAGGTTTATTCTGATAGTGATGGCTATTATCTCTCTCAGCATCGCTATATTCAAGATCTGCTTGCTCGCTCTGGGCTGACTGATACTCGTACAGACGGTGCACCCCTAACAGATCCTTCCCGCTATCGTCAGCTCATTGGGAGCCTTGTCTATCTCACTGTCACCATGCCAGGCATTGCTCATGTTGTTCATGTACTCAGCTAGTTTGTTAGTGCTCCCACATCAGTCCACTATGGTCATGTTCTTTGTGTGCTGAGATACTTGAGGGGGACTGCGTCCAAACGTCTGTTCTATGCCAGTTCAAGTCAGCTCCAGCTCCACACTTACTATGACTCCACTTGGGCGAGTGATCCTGCTGATCGCCGATCTATTACCGGCTACTGTATCTCTCTTGGTACTTTACTCATTGCCTGGAAGTCTAAGAAGTAGACTGCAGTATCACGCTCTAGTGTAGAAATTGAGCTTCGGGCTCTTGCCGCTACCACCTTAGAGATCATTTGGCTTCGATAGCTCTTGATTGATCTAGGATTCCATTGTGACAATCCTACACCTCTCTTTTGTGATAATACAAGTGTCATTCAGATTGCTAGTGATCCAGTCAAGTTGTGCTAATAAAGCACATGGTGTTGATGCATCCTTCACACGATCTCATTGTCAGCAGTCAATCATCGCCCTTAAGTATGCTCCATCAGAGCTTCAAGTTGTAGATTTCTTCACTAAAGCTCAGACTCGAGAACATCATCATCAGATCCTCCTGATCCACATTGAGTTTGAAGGGGGTGTTAAGAGTGTTGGTTGTATATTCTTGTTAGAATAGGAGAGTCCTTTTGTATTTCCTTATCTGTATATGATATCCTTATCTGTATGGTATACCCCTTCTACTCACTATATATATTGTCCACTAGGCCTCATGAATATACACACAATATTCATAACAATTCTCTCCCTCTCTTAGCCTATATGGCCCATGTAACCCATAAAGCCCATGTACTCTTGTCTATATATACTCTTCCATTAATGAATAAGATGTAGAGTTGTGAATAGCAAAACCTCTCTTCCAGAATCTAACACCCTTGACGATTTTAAACTAACCCGATTGCACGAACCATGCCGAGGATGGATCCAAATGAGTGATGCACAGCTAATTTTATTGATGTCACTGTTATTGGGGTAGCAAAGGAAACATGATGACAGGGCACAGCTTCAATTGGACAGCCAGCATTGTCAGGCCTCTCAAGTTTGCCTGTCCTGAATGCCTCAGCTTCCAATTGATGTGGTTACGGATTCTTTGCTTGTCAGTTATCTTGAATATGATCTGATGTTACAAATATAAATAATGCACAATAGTTTCGCCAATCTGATCATTACTTTCGTAATTCTAGACTTGAAGCATAAATGATCAAGCTATTGATCCCAAAGAGTTCTCAGGATGGTTGAACAGCCACAGCTCATGTATGTTTGATCACATTTAGTCATATTCATGTGTCACCCATTAGCCATTACCAAACATTCATCTGATTCCTAACACAATCCACCTGTTACCACACAAAGTATTAATCTATCACCACAGGTGTTCAGTACGTTTCTGTTCCCAAAAAGTTTACCTATTGCAGTAAATCCACCCTGCTAAAAACATGTGTTCATAAAAATATGTGTTCATTCACTCATCTCTAAGCAGTATTATTGCCTCTTAGACATCTACAAATTCCCTAACTGTTAGTTATCAGAGGACATGTCACATGACTGAAGGTCATACTGGTCTCTCACCATGGAAATGAAAGATACTATTAGTTCACACATTTACCTCAGCAAATAGGTAGACAACTGTTTATAGTGTGAAACATGTTTACATCACTCCAGTGTTCAAGATCAGTAAGTTCAGAGGAAGAATTGAACTCCATGATGCCAAATTACTATAGGATTTACCGATTGTTGAAAACATCATTGAATACAAACAACAACAATGTTTACTTAGAACCGACATATGAAAAAGAAAACTAATAGCTCTAAGGTTAGGAAACCAACAATTGCATTTGATTATAAGGGGATATTGTGCACACACATGCACAATAACATGTATGACCAAAAGAAAAGATCTAAGATGTGAATTAATGAAGTTCTTCGTAGACAACATCCTTAGTACCTTTTCCAATTCTCTGGCAGCTGGCATGAATCAAGGCCTATGGATTTGTCTTCTGCTTTAGTGCTCTCCGTTCTGCTACCTTCGTCCACATAATCGGTATTGGAAGCCAATTTAGATTCAGATGATCTGATTATCTATGGTGATTTGTCTTCTTCTGCTTCCTTTTGCGTCTTTGCCTCCTATTATCTGAGTCTGAGTAACTATAACTTGAGCTGCTTTAGATAATATTCAAAGTCAGTCACTGATGATTCACTGTCGAAGTCAAAATCTGAAGCTTCACTTCTGTCAGTATGAAAGCCTTCTATGTACTCATAAGTCATAACATTATCTGTATCTTGGTTTCCTTCTTCTTTTCCCAGCAGCTTGGCCCTACTTTGTCCTTAGGCATTAACATTGCTTCTCTGCTGCTTCACACTTGGCTTCTGCCCTGCTAAGTCCCATAGCAGTTGATAGTGCTGCGGCCGATATTCTTTCACGTGCAGTTTGAACCTTACCATTGTTGCAGGGCATATTGATTTACACAACAAGATCATCTAGTTTATGAAGCCAGCTATCATGTTATCCTGCAAGTTGAGCCAAGCGTTTCCTTCGGCGAACAAAAACTGAAATGAGATAGTAGCCACAGTACCATTCAGAGTCAACATCCACACATTGCTTGGCCCAAAATGTATTCTCCTATCACTAGGAGCCTCTGCATTAGACCTCCTAACGCAGTTGCAAACAACCCTAATGCTTAAAATGAAGTAAATCCAACACAGTTAACCCAAAAATTTAGGCATTTAATTAATGAGGCTTGTCATACACGAAACTGGATTGCCTTGGAAGAAGTTGGCTCTCCAGCAACTGCATAAAGAAAACTCATACAATTTGTGATCATTACATAGCATGAAATCCTCCAAGGCAAACCTCAAGCACAAGGCGGTGGCAAATCATAACATTCCTTGGCCATGTGAACACATTGTAACCAATGTAGCACCTCCATATTAGGGTCCTTCTCCAGAACCATGTCTCTAACAGCAATCTGCATTGCACCACGGTACATGACAATCCTCCCTCGGACCCTCAACAGAGTGCCCAGACTCACCACCTCTGACATTTTCAATGCCATCTCTGCAGTTGGATCAGAATCTAGTGTCCCAGATGAACTGTTTGCATTTATGTACTGGTGGTTCAGCCACAGGACACATGGGACACAGCCAGTGCCATCATCAACAAGGAAGCGGAGGAACTTCTCCCTACGATCGCGCGAAACCACAACTCCGACAAGCTCGGCACGAGCAACTGTATGGCCACAGCGAACAAAGGAAGGTTGTGAAGTGTGTTGGGCGGTTAGGGAGAGAAGGTCGGCAGCCAGAAGCTTGACGTGCACAAGATGAAGGGAGTCCATGCTGACTTTGCAGGCAACCTATGAATTTTAGCGAAGAGATGTAACTCAAGCTTCACAAATGTTGTGAAACAGAATGAAACGGAAAGAAAAGAGAGGCAGATTTCCTCAAGTGACCGAACAAACATAATGAAACCTAGAGGTAATAAGCAAGCAGACCACGCAGGAGTTCTCGATGAATCCTAATCCCACAGAACAATCCACATTGAACACCAAAGCTAGATTATCAACAACTAACCAGGATTTCCAGTTTCTCAGTAATGTCTAAGTAGGTTACTAACTCCTCCAGTGAATCAATCGGCACTCACGGCTGTTACTACGGTTGGTACCCCCATTTCGTCGAACACCTTACGATCAGCTCAACTCTCCCTCCGTAAACCACCACCTCGAGTCTACATGGTCTCACGCATAGTATGGGACCATGGGTTAATACTTACCCTGCTCCTCATCTGGCAATGCCGTGATTTCATCAAACACTACTTGACTCGCCCACAGCCCACGGTTATCCACCCCTGAAGGACACTCGAGACGCGCCCCCGACATTGCAATACTATCGACAACAAGAACCAAACGGTGCAATTCATACAGCAATCTAACGAAAAGGGACGGCGTGATCCTTTGAGATGAACCCAAAATCGGATAGGAAAGGAAGAGAGCCCTTACCCTCCTTGCCTGTTGGATGAGAGAGGTGTCGCTATCGCGGTGGCCTCGGGCTTAGCAGGCAGGGGGAGGGGGGGTTAGAGGCGCCGCACGTCGGGTCACGGGAGGCAGCCCACCGCCGCGGCGCAGCTAGCCGGAGCACGGGGGAAGAAGGGCGGCGCGGCGGAGGGAGACGGGTTGAAGACGCGCGTGGCGCCGAGCACGGGTGATCGGGAGTAGGGAGTCGGGAGGGCGCGCGCCGCATGGGGCAGGCGAGCCGGAGCTAGGAGGCGGTGGTGTGCTACTGTTTTATGGGGCCATGCTGTCATTGAGATGGGACGTGGGCCGGAGAACCCGACAGTTTTGAGAGCCACGTGCAATGATTTTTTTTTTTGAAATAATATTATTTAAAATAATTTTACAAAAAATAAATAGAAGGATTTTTTTTTACAAAACCAGACTGCAACACGGAATTGTGATGTCGTTATTCAAATAGTGACAGTAGCTTAGAACAGTGCAGAGAGATTCCTGTCACCAGTTGAAATGACGACATGTTCCTGTCGCTAGTTAGTGGCAACAGAAACATGTCGTCATTTCAACTGGTGACAGGGATCTCTCTGTTTTTTACTGTCTATTTTTAACACATATTTTGTCGACAAATCACAATGATATTACAAAATATTCAGCACAACGTCATCACATTTTTTATCGACAAATCACAATGATATTCCAGAACATTCAGCGCAACGTCCTCACATATTTTGTCGACAAATTATACTGATATTAATCAAAATGATATTACAAAGCATTGAGCATCATATATTTCAACAAAACGAACCTTTCCCGTGGTCACAACCTAAACGTCCGCCACGTCGACCGCCTCGAGTGGGACGGTCAGATGAGGTCCCCACGGCGCCGCCCGAACTGCCGATGTCTCCTTCATCTTGTGGATTTCTCGTAGGGCATTTCTTGACGGTGTGCCTAGACTTCCTGCAAATTGAGTACTTCTTCGTACGACGTTCAGCTTTCGCTTCGTTCATGTCGTTCTTGATACGTCATATCTATCACCGACCAACATTTTCCTTCAGCCTATCAATGTCTGCGGGCCAGATAAGTTGCTTCTAGGTCAGATGGCCAGTGAAATGGCCAACCACATCGTAAACATACAACTCTACACTCTAGATTTGCATCACCTACTCCTTGTTGAAATAATCACAGATGTATTGGGCAGGATGCTGCGCCACTGTCAAACATGCAGCCATGACATGTGAGCAGGACCTACACAGAAAAAGAGGTTTGTTGAAGTGCATAGGCAACTAGCGTGGCGTAACGTACACTCATAGGTGATCCTCTCGCGATTCGTCCAACGACGTCTTTTATCCCTGTACAGTATCTCAAAGCGAAGCTCCCTTGTGCCCATATTGAATGCTCGGTGCATCTCATCCTTCTTGTTCTTCTCCTCCATGTGCTTGGTGATCATAACGAAGTACAGTATTCTGTCTTTCCTATGGTGAGCAACGCATTGTTGCTTCTGTCAACAAAGTAATTTGTGGTACCGCGGAGAATTTCCTCCACAATACCAACCAAAGGAAGATACCTAGTGTCGCGCATGACCCAATTGTACACATCGGGTGGATTGATTGTCATGACACCATATTGAGCACCACCCCTGTCATGTAGCAGTGACCACTTCTCCTTAGATTGATGCTCAATCCAGTCCGAGAAGCATTTCACCTACGTCCCCGTCTTCCCCGTCACACTAGGATCATCTATGGATAGCTGTAGCAATGCTTTGGGGGCCTGGTCAGCACTTGTAGCTGCCTTTCTCGATGTCCCCCTTCCGTGCGTCTGGATCCGCTCATCCAGAATCTTTCAGAGTGCGTCAAACTTTTGCTACTGGTTCTGGTTACACAGTCGCTTGAACAGGTTCATCAAGTCCTTATTACGAAACTGCTTGTAGAAGTTTGCACCTAAGTTCCACATGCACCACCAGTTCTGTAGATCCATCCATAGAAGTGGTTCGTTCTCTCCTTATTGTAGCTGAGTTATTGCACTCAGCAGATTCTCATGCCGATCATGTATGACACATACGTTAGGACAGCTATGTACAAAAGAAATCCTCAAATTCCTCAAGAACCGCAACCAACTGTCCGTGTTCTCGCTTTCAACGAATGCGAATGCTATGGGAAGAACTTGATTGTTATCATTCATCGCTATTGCAGTAAGTATATGGTCCTTGTACTTTCCAGTCAGGAATATGCCATCCACGCACAAGATTGGATGGTAGTGCCGAAATGTATTGATGCATAGACCAAAGGCGAAGAATGCTTGCTTCAGTACCCACTTATTGCCCTACTTTGGATGCGTGGACTCTTGAATGTCGACATGAGTACCGGGATTCCTATCTTGTATGACTTGGAGTTGGCCAAGGAGGTTGTGGTAGGAGTCCTCGAACGTACTGAACCTTTATTCCAAAACCTTCTGTTTTGTCCTTCATGCCTTGGCATAGCTGATTGTGTACTAGAACCTTGCCTCAATCGCCCGAATGATGGATTGTGGCTCAAAAATTTAGATTATCCATGATCTCACCGTACATGGTGTTCACGATGAAGCCTGATGACAGGTTCTTGTGGGACTGCACTACTCAGCTACGACACATATGTGAGGGACCACTATAGAGCATTCCAGTAGATGTCCCACTTAGGCTGAAATGTATGCACTCGCCAAGGGCATCCCTCTATGTCGCACTTCACGTCGTACCATCTTGAGTTAGACTTGACGACTATGAATGTACGCCGCATCAACAAAGCCTAAAATTTGATCGCCTCCTGCATGGTCTCCTTGCATTTGTACATAGTTCCTTACTTGACATCACTCTGGTCAAACTCCCACGGCACACAAGAGTCTTTATTAACGATGACGTTGTCGAACTAGTATGTGTTCCACTCGGATAGAACCACCTACTGTTCCACAACATCCTCATCGTCGGATCCTTCATCTTCTGATAATGTCATGTAGTCCCAGTCTTCGAGATCCATCCTTTGGACTAGGGCTTCCAACTCCTCACCCTCGTCAGGAAGTCCACTAGCTTGCTTGACTGAAGGATCTCCTTCCACACGGTCTTCATCGACAGCATTAGCAACTCCCAAACCTTCGGCCATTGCGAACGCCGCGCTATGGCTGGAGTACCCTACTTCTTCTCTAGCATCACCACCCCCTTCTTATTCAGCCGCCAATGCAGGAGTAGGCTTGGCATATGCCTGGGTTAGAAGGACCAAATCCCACTGTTCCTCCCTCGCCCTGCATACATATGACTGTCATGACCTTGTTCCCTTGCGCTGCACTAACTCCCAATATGTGCCTTGTGGTGCTTGATTGGCAAGACAACTCAATTTCAAATCATACACAATATGGTCAAAATTGAATGTGCGGAACAACCATCGCATCACGTCACCTCATGTACGCTGCTTTAGTCTTGTTAGGGTTATGGTCGTCGATTGGAAATAACGCAAATCAATCCACTCGGGACCCTCAAGAATAGTCCTCTGATCGTAGTAAATTCTGAAATTGGCGGCGTCTGACATATTTGACGTACTATACCGTAAACAAGATTTTCATGATTAACCACATATCTAAAACTAAATTACCCACTGAAAAGGATTATGTACAACATACTGCACTACGTAACCGTACATATAAAATCATGTAATCCATCCGGTTAAAAAAAATTAACTAAAAGGTGGACGACCGGATGGGCAGTGCTTCGCTTACTTCTCTCCCCTCTCTACTCCTCTCCCTTCCCTCCCCTCTTTCTCTTTTTTTTTGAATTAAAGTGAGTTATGTCAAGATTTTAGGGTCTTTTATAGGGTAGATTGTGCCGTTATTTGTAATGGCAACAGGGACTTGTAGGATCCCTATCACCATTTGAATTGGTGATTTTTCTAAATTTTAATATTAAAAAACTTAGGAACTTGTGTGATCCCTGTCGCCATTTGAATTGACGATTTTTTTAAATTTTAATATTAAAAAATTTAGGGACTTGTAGGATCCCTATCGCCATTTGAAATGACGATTGTCCTAAATTTTAATATTAAAAATTTTAATAGAAGGGATCCCTATCGCTAGTTGAAATAGCGACATGATCCTGTCGCTAGTTGGAGTGGCGTAGGACAATTTCGCCATTTCACATGGCAACAGGGACCTCTCTGCACTGCCTTAGGCTACTGTCACCATTTGAAATGGTGACAGGACAATTTCGTCATTTCAAATGGCGACAGTAGCCTAGTTTTGTAAAAACAATCGATTATTTATTTTTATAATTCTTTTTTAAAATAATATTACTTCAAAAAAAAATCTACACACAATCAAGCTCTAGGTTCCGTTTGACATTGCTGTGACTTTTTAGAAGCACTTGCACCTTGTTTTGCTTCAAGAATTAGGTCTGAAATGGATGAATTGGATTTTAATTTTAAATTCCAAATACAGGGTTATTCCCAATTCCAATAACAAAAATACGACGAGATCTGATTCTTAACTCATGCCCGTCATTCTACTCCAAATCGTGCGTCTCAATGCTCGCAAATCGCAACCTCGACTCCGCTTTCTATAGCAACACTACCTCCCCTCTGCCGCCCTGCTCCGGCCTTCTCACACCGTTGCTCAATTCCGCCCTCCTCCTCCTGCACTGCCTTTGGGTGGTGCTAGATCGGGCACATCCGAGCGGGAGAGAGTCGTGGCCCTCGAGGGGGTCTCTGATGGTGGCCCAACTGCATCAATGAGGGTGTGTTTGGTTCCCTGTATATCCCTAGCTTTGGCTCATCACGGTTCATCCAGTGAAGGAGCAGTTGTCTTGGATGCAATATGAGTTGTTTGGTTGGCTGTTTCGGTTGGGTCAGGCTGTGCTGAGATGTTGTTTGGTTTGCTGTATTAGGAGAGTGGATGCATGACTGGATGCGATGCTTAGTTGTTTGATGTATTGGGTGGTAAGAATACCCTATTGCTCCTAACATCATGTAACATCTCTAATTATGGTTTTTCAACCGTCTGATCTGTTGGTGCCGTTCAGAGCGCCCGTTTCGACTTGGTTTGACCCAGCCGCGCCATTCCTCTCCATCGCTGACTAGTGGGCCCCAGTCAACGCCGGTCAGTGTAACAGCCCCAGTTTTAATAAACATTAATAAGATGCTTTTCATAGCATCACTGTTCATTTTTGTAAATTGGGCATTATGTTATAATTTAAATCCCCCGATTTCTAGCCAAAATCCAAAACTTGTTTGAAGCTTCAAAAGAAAATACCAGTCAAAGTTGGTATTAAGACCGGGAAGTATTTTTAATAAAGAATAGATGAATTATCTTGGCCAAAATAATTTTTGTAAATTTTTAGAAATTATTTTGATCTTGAGAAAAATATTTGTCTTTAAATAAACCTTTTCGGGTATTGAATTATTTTTTGTAAAGGTGAAACAGTGGATTGTAAATTTTATTTGGGACATATATGATTCCAGTAGCATCTTTGCAAAATTTCATATTTTTACAAATTTAGTTGCTATGTTAAAAGTCCCGGTCAAACTTTTGAAGGCTTGAAATAAGCTTGGTCAATCCTCCCGGCCTAACCCTAGTCCTTGGCACTGTAGCGACCGAGCCAACCAGGTTTGAGTCCAAACCGGTGCTTCGAGTCGGGTCTGTCACGTTCAGGCGCAAGCTCCAGCTTCAAGCACGCGCCAGCCGTCGATTCCGAGCGGACGGGCGAGATCTGTGAAGCCGCGCGGGTCCTCCAAACGCCCGATGCAATTCTCACCGTCGGATCCCCATCCAACCGCGGCCAGCGTGGCTTTGAAGCCCTAACACGCCTCCAACTTGAGCCGTTAGATCTCAACGGACGGGCCGGATTCATTGGGCCGTTTGGACCATCTCGATGAGCCGTGTAATCCTGGCCGTTGGATTCAAATTGTGCGGTGCGTAAATATCGGGCTATGCCATTTTTAAATGGTAAAAACTGAAATGCGCATGAGTCGTTGGATCCTCAACGAATCGCCCAGATCAGTGTGAACGTTCGGGTCTCCCGAACGTCACGTTGAATCTGAGCCGTCGGATCTGAATCGGACGATCAAGAGGGGTGGTGACGTTCGGATCACCCGGACTCCTCTTCAATCTCCGCCGTTGATCTTAGATCCAACCGTGCCTTCCTTTTTTATTCAAAACTCAAAGGCGCGCATTTATTTTGACCGTCGGATTTCAATCCTACGGTACCCCTTCGACCCGCGTGCGCTTAAGGCCGGATCCTCATATGACCGTTAGATGTCGATCGTGCGGCACTGACTCAACCTGCATGCGCCAAGGCCCGGATCTTGGTGTGGCCGTTGGATCAACATCGCACGACCCACATAAAAGATAACAGTTCACATAATTGAATGAAACTAATTTTGATGGTTTTCATTTGTAGTGTACTTTTGAATGGATTATATTTTTAAGTATGTTTCTGTACCAGAAAATCTTCGAATCAAATTAATGTCTAAAAGGATTTGTTTTTTATAATAGAAAGTGGTATAAAACTTCAAAAATTCTTAAGTATTCCATCTTAACTCCAAATTAGGTGAAATAAATTTTGTTACTTTCTATTTTCAGTGAAGTTTAACTGGACATAAGTCTAAGTGTTGTTGAAAAATGCACTAATACTTCAAAATTGCACAAAATAAAATATTTTCCATCAGAGCAGATCAGTCAATATGTCTTCACTAATCAAATTTGATAATTATCAAACAGATCTTGAGCTGAACCTAAAACTTTCCTGTTGAATGTCAAATTTATCTCACAGTAGCAAAATAATCTTTCAAATCACAGATTATCAATAGACTATCGAGAGAAATCTGTTATGAAAAACACAACTCAATAATCAAAGGTCTTCTTCCACTGATTTTAAGATCCAGAGGTACAAGAGCTTTGGCTCCAAATCTCTCTTAGACCAAAAATACTTCATGCTAGTTAGGAATCAATTAACTAGTTCAGAATGCTATCTTCCAAAATGCTATCAACTAGGGAATTTTGTCAATCAGAAAAACATGCAGTCATCTTACATCAAAGAACAACACTGAACAATCAGATATGCACTACAGAGAAATCATAAGTAGTCCAAATTTTGTATTACATCATTCAAACATATAAGTAGTCCATAAGTAGTCCATATTTTGTATTACATCCAGATTCTAGCAGATCCATATACAAGCTCCATACTAATTCATAGTAGTCTAGAAAATACTGCTGAAGAGGTCACAAAACAGATCCGTATACAAGCTCCATACTGATTCATAGTAGTCCAGAAACAAAACAGACATATAAATCGCAGAAACAAAATAGTGATAGTTAGTTAGGATCAGTTGGAGGTGTGAGCGGCCAGGTAAGAACTAACCCACATCGCACGCCTAGGCTCACTCATTTGGATAAAAACCAGGCTTAGGGCTTTGTGTTTAGTCAGGTAGGTAAGAACAGCCAACAATGCCTCCTCATCAAATCCTTGGAGATCCATGACAGCATTATACAGATCTGGATGACACTCGGCATGCACGGTGTACTTGATGGCACTGGCCATCTCACGTACAATATCTGACATGTTGTTCAAGATCATAGCTTCCTCCTCGGACACAAGGGGAGTTCTCTTCCTCTTCCCTCCTGAGCTCGAGGCCTCTTTGCCACTAAATTCAGTACCACTAGCACCTCCCATGCCAGCAGCAGAACTAGCACCAGTAGCACCTCCCATGCCAGCAGCGCCTCCAAAACCGGCAGCAGCACTAGCACCTCCCAGCCCATCACCAAATGACACACCTTTAGTTTCGATACCATTGTTGAAGGAGGTATCAGAAAGCTCGGATGGAACCCCTAAAGCTTCATTGGAGGCCATGGCATACCTCCCTGTGGCTTGTCCTGAACCAAAGATAGTGGCCATCTGAATGTAGTTGTCCAGCGGGACATTGAGGTAGTCCACATCCTTGGGGTGGTCCTATAAGATTATAAGTTGGATTGGAGGTTAGATGTTATTGTTAGAGACAAGCAAACAAGTATTGGAGGTTAGTTGTTACTGTTGTATTGACCTTGATGTATGCCTTATAGTGCTCTTCATCAAGGTGGATCATGTAGAGGTTGTCATCCCAAAGTGACCCGCTAATGTCTCTAAGCCTAGTAATCTTCACCCACTTTGCACGCCACTTGCGAAGATGGTTGTAGACCTGAGTTCCACTGACCTCAACACCCGTGTCCTCAGTCAAAGTCCTAGCAACCTGGTTTAGGTGGACCTCTTTGAACCCCTTGTCGGTCTTAACACCTTGCCCTATGAGCTCAACCAGGCGTCCAAGCATGAAGCCGGACATTGCATTTGTCCAACGAAGAGCATGCCTACCCCCTTGAGCAGCACTACCCTCTGCCCATCGTTTCTCCCCAAATCATCACCAAAGTCAGCCATTCCCTTTAGTGCAACAAGGACCAAGTTAGCACACACAATAATAAAAGTAGGATTCAAATACAATGCTGAAGAACATATACAACGATGGAGGTAATACAAAAATCATCACCATTGCATGCAACCAATAGTCTCAGTTAATAGACAAAGTACAAATGACAAAGTGCAAATGACAAAGTACAAATGACAAAGTGCAACACCATCACACACGAGAGGACCCCCTATTCTGCCACATCTCCCTAGCCAAGCCATCCCTCATCTGAGCCCATGCCCTATTATCTTGTGCAATGTCATTGTGTCCTTCTTCATCGATAGGGTTCGCATCCCACGTAGACTCCGGTGGGACACACTCGTCCATTCCATATTGAAGGATCCAATTGTGTAGGATAGCACATGCAGGAACTAATTGAAGGATCGCGAGAAGGCTACGATAGCATAAACAAAAATTTACCGCGCAACCAAGGAACCACCACAAGTAATAGATCACGAGATTACCACTAGACGCGCCGACTCGTAGCGGAAGTAGAGTCGATGTAGCGAGTTGAAGTAGTCGTAGTCGTACTTGCCGCACGCCTTCTCCTCTTACTCCGATGAACATCGTGAGTCGCGGATAGTCCTAGTGCTAATGCTTCGCAACAACACCTCCAAGGTATCCACACGTACGGGGTAGGGACACCACGCGCAGGAGTGCTAGCGCCGGCGGTATGGTTGAGGAGAGCGTGGCTATTAGGGTTTCGGGATTTCTTCCAGAAAGATTGATCAATCATATCCCATGCCACCGCCCCTCTATATATAGGCATCCATATTGGGTCCTCAACCTGTGGCCCATTAGGAACTCTTGGCCTATAAGAATTCGGATCTCCATCCAAATCAAATCCCAGCCCTTTAAGTGTGTGACCCTATAGGTTCATGTGTAATCGGTTGTGACTCTCAAACTCTTTCCCGATCACGAGTCGTCAGCGGTACCTAGCAGCACATAACGATTCCCGAACACACACAAAATATATCGGACGAACCTTAATGCAATATGATCTACGACGAGGTCCTTATCACTTACGACCAGTTCGTACTTAGTCACGACCAGTCCATAATTAGTTACAACTAGTTCGTAACTCCTTACGACCAGTTAGTATCTAACTACGACCAGTTTGTAACTCCTTACGACCAGTTGGTGATTATGTTCGAGTAGTCTACGACTAGTTCGTATCTCCATACGACTTCGACCAGTCTACGACTACGGGAACTGAACGACCTGCTTGTGTATTCTCTCTTTGCCTCACGACATCTGGTTGAACTCCAGGTGAGATGTGGTGTCAACCATGGACTGTTCAATACTTTCTCGATCAAGTGTCGAATAACTTCATGTGGTCGACACTTCGACCAATAGTGGTATGGCCATGCACTTTCTTTATTCGACCACAACAAGGGGCCCAGAGATATCTCTCCCGTTATGTTAGGAGGGGCAAATCCCATATCCGACCAGTCACATTCCTCCGCATGTTTCATAGCATACCCGAAAGCTACCTTTATAACTACCCGATTTGAGTCTTGTTTGGCAACCCCTAAGAGTGCTATTACATATGTAGGAAACCATGCTGATCTCAGGTCTAAGGATTATACATCATCATTGCTTGAGACCAACTAACGACACATAGAATCATAACAATCTCAATAGTGTCTCAAGGTGGGTCTTATCCAACACTATGTTCTCTAACATGTGTCCACATTATTGATTCGATATCTCTATATCCATGACCGGTGTAACATGGTCATCAATCAATACATGTACTGGTCGTAGAGTCACTGGTGTTCCGATCAGTGACATTCGACCAGGGATGCTTTTAGAACGACATCATATAAGATAAAGAGTTTCACCAACAAGTCACATACTCATTGATCTATATAACTGATAATTAATTCAAGGAACAAGATAACATATTATCAAATGTTGTGAACATAATGAAATATAATCATCTCTATGATTGCCTCTAGGGCATATTTCCAACAGTCTCCCACTTGCACTAGAGTCAATCATTTAAGTATCTAATACCGATAGCTCTTGTGTGCGCCTCATGCTTTGGCTGTGTGAGAGGCTTTGTCAACGGATCAGCAACATTTAAATCCGTATGAATTTTGCATATCTTAACATCTCCTCTATCCACCAATTCGCGAATAAGGTGGTAACGCCTAAGTATATGCTTGGACTTCTGATGGGATCTAGGCTCCTAAGCCTGCGTAATGGCTCCATTATTGTCACAATAGAGATCCATTGGGCCCGAGGCACTCGGAACCATACCCAATTCAGCAATGAAATTCCTTATCCAAACACCTTCTTTAGCAGCTTCAGAAGTCGCAATGTACTCGGCCTCTGTCGTTGAATCAGCAACCGTCCCTTGCTTGAAACTTTTCCAGCTCACTGCTCCTCCATTCAAAATGAATACAAAACCAGATTGCGAACGATAATCATCTTTGTCGGTTTGGAAGCTTGCATCGGTGTAACCATTTACAACGAGCTCTTCATCACCGTCATAAATTAGGAACGAATCCTTAGTCCTTCTCAAGTACTTAAGAATGTTTTTCACAGCTGTCCAGTGACCTTCACCGGGATCAGCTTGGTATCTACTCGTAACACTTAAAGCATATGACATATCTGGTCGAGTACATATCATGGCATACATGATGGATCCAATAGCTGAAGCATACGGAATACCATTCATACGGTCTCGCTCATCAGTTATCGAAGGACACTGACTCTTGCTAAGACTTATGCCATGTGACATAGGCAAGAACCCTTTCTTGGCATCTGCATGCTGAACTGAATCAACACCTTGTCAATGTAAGTACTTTGGCTTAATCCAACTAGCCTTCTTGATCTATCTCTATAGATCTTTATTCCTAAGATATATGCTGCTTCTCCTAGGTCCTTCATAGAAAAACTATTTTTCAATGATACCTTAACAGATTCCAGCATTGGAATGTCATTCCCGATCAATAATATGTCATCTACATATAAGATCATAATAACGAGTGTGCTCCCACTAACCTTCATGTAAACGCAAGGTTCTTCTTTGTTCTTGACGAAACCAAACCTTTTGATCTCCTCATCAAAACGTATATTCCAACTCCGAGATGCTTGCTTCAATCTATAAATGAACTTTTGAAGTTTGCATACTTTCGTAGCATTCTTTGGATCGACAAAACCTTCAGGCTGTGTTATGTACACATCCCCACTTAGGTTTCCATTAAGGAAAGCCGTTTTGACATCCATTTGCCATATCTCATAGTCGAAATATGCAACAATAGCTAGAATGATCTGTATAGATTTAAGCATCGCTACCGGTGAGAAAGTCTCATCGTAGTCAACCCCTTGAACTTGTCGAAACCCTTTTGCGACTAGTCGAGCTTTATGAATGTGAACATTTCCATCCATATCAATCTTTTTCTTATAGATCCATTTGCACTCGATGGTTTTAACACCATCAAGAGGATCGACCAGATTCCAAACCTGATTGTCACTCATGGAGTCTATCTCGGATTTCATGGCTTCAAGCCATTTCTCAGAGTCTGGGTCCATCACCGCTTCCTCAAAAGACTTAGGCTCATCATTATTCAATAATAATACGTCATGCCCATACCTTATAGGCAATTGACGTGGCCTTTTAGATCTACGTGGGGCTGATGCCTTATTTACAGGTTCAACAGCAATTTGTTCATTCTGTAAAGGTTCAGTAGGAGTTGAAACACTTTCTGATGTTTCCCGAATTTCTTCGAGTTGCACCTTTCTCCCACTGACTTCTTTTAAAAGAAACTCTTTCTCCAAAAAGACACCATTTCGGACAACAAAAACTTTGCCCTTTTCCCTGTTGTAGAAGTAATATCCTTTGGTTTCCCTAGGATATCCTATAAAGAAGCATTTATCAGACTTGGGTGTGAGTTTATCAGACGTCAAACGTTTAACATAGACATCACATCCCCAAATCCTTAGAAAAGACAAACTAGGACTCTTCCCAGTCCACATCTCATATGGTGTCTTATCTACTGATTTTGATGGTAACTTATTTAAAGTGAAAGCGGCAGTTTCAAAAGCGTAACCCCAAAAATACAATAGCAGATCAGATTGGCTCATCATCGACCGAACCATGTCCAACAATGTCCGATTACGCCGCTCGGACATCCAATTCCATTGTGGAGTGCCCGGCGGTGTAAGCTGTGGAATAATTCCACATTGCTTCAAATGATCACCAAAATCATGGCTCAAAAATTCACCTCCACGATCAGATCGTAAAGATTTGATTGTCTTGCCAAGTTGATTCTGTACCTCACTCTGGAACTCCTTGAACTTTTCAAAGGATTCCGACTTGTGCCTCATTAAATAGACATATCCATATCTACTATAGTCATCGGTGAAAGTAATAAAGTACTGAAAATCACATCTAGCTGTCGTGCTCATTGGTCCACATACATCAGTATGTACGAGTGCCAACAAGTCGGACGCCTTCTCTGCTCGACAAGTGAAAGGAGTCTTGGTCATCTTTCCAAGTAGGCAAGATTCGCACACTTCAAATGATTCTAAATCAAATGAGTTTAGAATTCCATCATCATAGAGCTTCTTCATACGTTTCTCACTTATGTGACCCAAACGACAATACCAAATAAAAGTGGAATTCATATTATTAGGCCTAAGCCTTTTCGCATTAATATTATAGACGGGTGCAACATCAAGATTCAAAATAAACAACCCATTCAAAACAGGTGCATAGCCATAAAACACTCCATTCAAAAATATAGAATAATCATTGTTCTCAATAATGAATTTATAACCTTCTGCCATCAAACATGAGGCAGAGATAATGTTTCTACTCATGGCTGGAACGTAATAACAATTATTTAATTCCATAATAAATCCTGAAGGCAAAAGTAATGGCAAGGTCCCGACGGCTAGTGCAGCAACCCTTGCTTTATTCCCGACGCGAAGTTCCATCTCGCCTCTTGCAACTCTCCTAATCCTTGTTAGACTCTACATCGAATTGCAAATATGAGCAACTGATCCGATATCAAATACCCATGAGTTAACAGAAGAATCAGCAAGAAAAACATCTATAACATTAATACCTGAAGTGGAAGGTTTAGTCCCACCATTCTTTTTCAGATCAGCCAGGTATTTCTTGCAGTTCCTCTTCCAATGTCCTAGCTCTTTGCAGTAAAAGCATTCATTCTCTTGAGTCGGGTCAGACTTAGTCTTGGGCTTAGGCTTGTTGGTTTGGATCCTATCCGAAACTTTAGCCTTGCCCTTTCCATTGACCTTAGTCTTAGCCTTCTTCTTGAAGCTCGTACTCTTTTGCACCATCATCACATGACTGTTCCTTTTCTTAATGTTGTCTTCCGCAGTCTTGAGCATCATATGCAGTTCGGTGAGATTCTTGTCTAAACTATTCATATGGAAGTTCAGAATGAACGGCCCATAGCTTGTAGGAAGCGAAGCAAGAATCAAATTTGTAGCCAACTCTTGACTAAGTGAAAAACCAAGTTTTTCCAAGCTCTGTGTGTAACCAACCATCTTGATTACATGTGGGCTCACCGGACTACCCTCAGCTAGCTTGCACCCAAACAATTTCTTTGAGATCTCATATCTCTCGGTTCTTGTCTGCGTCTCAAACATGCCTTTGAGCGCCACGATCATATCGTAGGCCTCAATGTTCTCAAACTGCTTCTGAAGATCTGAGTTCATAGCAGCAAGCATGAGACAACTAACATCAAGGGACTCATCACATGCCTTTTTATAGACGCTTTTAAGAGCAGCAGCAGCATTTTCAGCAGGCACATCTGGAATTGGTTCCTCTAGAATATGTTCCTTTTTTATCTTGCCTAAGAACAATTCTTAGGTTGCGGGACCAATCCGCAAAATTTGTTCTATTCAGTTTTTCCTTATCAAGTACCGAACGTAAAGCAAAACTGGATGTAGGTACAACAGTTGGTGCCATGATCTACAACATAAAATATGCAAAACTAAGACATATGTTCAAAAAGTAACTTGTATTAAACAATTTAATAAAGATACTCCCACTAAATACCATATCCCTCTTATGACATTATAGTGATTCAAGATCCATAATTAATTAATCTCCTAGTGAGCTTTGGCATCATTGCTAGAAGATTAGTGAATATGGTAAGCAATCCTTTGCTAATCATATCTCTATATGACTCTTGTTGTTGGGCAAGCATCTCTATGCTCGGCACCCAACCCTATGCCCCAAAGTCCATAACCATTATGATGACCTTGTCAAGTTAGACCAATGCTAAGCGTGTAAGTGTCGACACAAACACATCTAGTCAAGGAGAGTTAATGGCACTCTGCTTTGGCAAGACCTACCATTAAAATACAAGACTTTGGATGGTGCAGCAAATTGGGAGGGCATCGATTTTAACTCAATATTAAGTGAGAGAATTTTACTTCTACCATGTCAAGAGCATTCAAAGTAATTAAATAACATGCATAGAAATAAAAGAACAAAAGAAAGGCATTCACAGACAATCATATTGTATTGTGATATAGTATGACCCTTCCACAAGGTGAACTCCATTGCCGTGCTTCCTGTGCGCCATGTCTCCAGGTAGCCAAAACCTCCAAGTACTTCCACTAAACCATTACTGATAATAGCACTAGTGATAAAATACAAAGAGTAACAAGGCATCACAAGTCGACACGCAGGCCGTTATACAAATATATACAGCCTTGGGCTGCAATAAGCATGACACGCAAGTCATGAGCATTACACACATACATGCATCTCATACATTATGGGTCATATTATTCACAAAAACCTACAAAAACAAGTTAGGCATAGAATCGCATTCTATCTAACGTATGACGAGAATTAACGATACCAAAAACCAAGTTAAGGTCCTAATCCATAGGAGTGGCAACCCCTAAGAGTGCTATTACATATGTAGGAAACCATACTGATCTCAGGTCTAAGGATTATACATCATCATTGCTTGAGACCAACTAACGACACATAGAATCATAACAATCTCAATAGTGTCTCAAGGTGGGTCTTATCCAACACTATGTTCTCTAACATGTGTCCACATTATTGATTCGATATCTCTATATCCATGACCGGTGTAACATGGTCATCAATCAATACATGTACTGGTCGTAGAGTCACTGGTATTCCGATCAGTAACATTCGACCAGGGATGCTTTTAGAACGACATCATATAAGATAAAGAGTTTCACCAACAAGTCACATACTCATTGATCTATATAACTGATGATTAATTCAAGGAACAAGATAACATATTATCAAATGTTGTGAACATAATGAAATATAATCATCTCTATGATTGCCTCTAGGGCATATTTCCAACACTAACTTGACTTGGGTCTTGAATGGGTGGAAAGGTTTATTGTAAACAATCTTGAACCGGTTCTTGAACGTGTCGAAGGCCTTTCAATGAAACCCTAAGAGAAGAGTGTCGAGGTTGAACAACTCTCTCTCAGTCCGAGGGTAATTCCTTCCATTGGAGGTTCGATTGCCGAGCTATGTCCCTTTCTGCCATAGGACCATACGTAATCACAGGAGTGGACTGTCTAGCACGAGCTCTTCTAACTATGGCAAACATGTAAGCACACAGGGCAGCAACTAGACCAACACCCCTCGGAGTTGTCGTTTACGCGCCAGGTCATCCATGTACGAACCAAATACATAAACCAATATATCAATTATGCATGTCTACCATCGCTGCCACATCGTCCTAAGGATGCTTCGATTAAATAATTATTTCACACCAAGCATTTCACAGATCAATTATCCAGTTGCATAACAGCATAACAACTCAATTGTCCAGTTGCATAACAACATCACAGTATTTTTTTTGAACAAAGTAAATGAAAAGCAGCATAACAATTATACAGTTGTTATAAAAACATAACAATTATCCAGTTGTTATAACAAGCATAACAGATGAACAACATAACAATTATCAGGGTGGAATCAAATATTGAACAATTATCCACTACGAACAAGAACTAACAGGATGGAATCAAATATTTGTAACAATTATCCACTATGAACAAGAACTAACAGGGTGGAATCAAATATTGATGGAATCAAATATTTGGAATCAAATATTGATCTGTTATTTCTGAGCATAACAATTATCCACTACAAACAATAACTAACAGGGTGGAATCAAATATTGATGCTTCATATTAAACAAGTATGCCGATCAAGTATGCAGATCAAGAACGTTGGGTCAGAAATGCTTAGGTGGTATACCATCCTCAGAAATAACAGATCAAGAGCTAATAGGAGTCGAATCAAATATTGATGCTTCATATTAAACAAGTATGCCGATCAAGTATGCAGATCAAGAACGCTGGGTCAGAAATGCTTAGGTAGTATACCATCCTCAGAAATAACAGATCAAGAACTATCAGGAGTCGAATCAAATATCGATGCTTCAAATTAAACAAGTATGCAGATCAATAATACCATCCTTAGAGAATGTACATATCAAGAACTAATAGGGGTCGAATCAACTAAAAAGAATTGCAGATCAAGTAGATCTAGGCAAAACATGGGAGAGGGAGGGGGGATAGGAGGAGAGGGGGCACCGGGGCCAGGTACCCCGCTGGAGCACCGCCCGCCAGGCTTACCTCCGCCGGCGAGAGCGTTGAGAGTAGCAAGGAGGAGTGCGGCCTTGCGCCTGGAGGAGGAGAGCAACGAGAAGGAGCTCGGTACCACCATTGGAGGGGAGAGGGGAGGCGTGCGAGTCCGTCTGCGAGCAGCGGAGGCGGAGGTGAGGGCGGAGGCGGAGAGGCGCTGGAGGCGGAGGTGACCTTGCGCCTGGATGGATATGCATGTGCGGATGCAGCGGCTGAGTCGCGGAGGCGTATACGCTGCATGCGCTCGGCCTGGCTCGCGAGCGAATGCCGAAAATCGCGTTTGCGTTGGGCCTGGCTGGGGGTGGCCTTTTGCACGAGCGGCTCGCTAGAACGACCGTCTGATGAACCAAACGCCACAATTACATTGTATGAGGTGGTGCGGGCCAACTGGAAACAGGTAACCAAACACACCCTGAAATATTTGACGTCGGTCGGTGCTAGATTGGGGGCCTAAGGCAACCAATGCAAAAGGGATGGAGCAATAGGAGATGACATCCGTCGCGATATGGTGTTGGACATGGGAGCTCGACGACGTTGGATAATGTAATAGCAGTTTTGAATTTGGATTGTCTATTCGTAAGGTGACTGAAATTTTATTAAGTATAAGTCACATGTTTTACCTATTGGATCAATATCCAATCATATAACGCATCAATCTCTACACGAATCTAATAGTCACAACAATTGACTTAAACTTAAGAAAATTTCAGGCGACTTAGAAATAACAAATCTGTTTGCATTTTAATATTGATTTTCGTGGATACCCAAACATAAATTTTGGAATTTGAATTGATTTGAATCAAATTCAAATTATACTAGAATAGGATTTTGGAACCCAATTGAATGAATCAAATTCAGTTATGTGGAGCCAAACAGAGTGCTATTTTTATAGCAAGTTGAAAGCATCTTTTTGGCCCATAATAGAAAAATCTTGTCACAATTGGTAAATATTCTAACGTACTAGATTCCACAGCACAACAACCGCAATATGAACACCTCCAATGAACAGTAGCACGAGAGAGTATGGGCATGTTTGTTTCGGTCGGGCTTTTCTGAAAAACGGTTTTCGGCTGTGCTACAGGGTTGAACGGCTACAGGTTGAACGGCTGGGCTTTTCTGATTTAGTATTTGGCTATCTGGCTTTTAGGTAGACTAGCTACAGCTTTCGAGATGAAAAATATCTGAAATGCCCCCTAAGGATAGCAATGGCATGTTTGATGTCGTTTAACACAATTAACAATGTTTAACGACGGCTAACGACAATTGACGATTATTAACGACAACTAATAAATATTTATTACAGGCCACCTCAATGCAAAGTAACTTTGGAATAGAACCACAGAGAAACTGAAGTGAAGCTACAATACCTACCCCGAATGCACTCAGAAAAGAGTTGCTCCAAGATGGACCCATACAAATTATTTGAACCTATCTTAACATTATTTAAAGCTACTATCCTTACTAACATGACTTCTCTCTCCTACTTGGATAGCTAGAGCGAGTGTTCACGGTGGAGCACTAGAGATGCTCTTCTAATTGGACAAAGCATTCCGTCACAAACGCAAGCATTCCGTGTACAAACATACTTACTACTACCAAACAGACACACAAAAAGGGGAACAACTTTCGAAATAAGCTACGCGGTGCACAGTCAAAGTTACCCAAAGTGCATACATATGGTTTCAGGTTAGCTGCTACTCATTACACACACACTGTCACCACAGCTTGCAGCATATACTTCAGTACAGTTACTGAGTTACACATAGCTGTCGATCAGAGACTTCCTCATGTCCTCCACAATCGAAGTTTGCTGCCCTTCCCTCGGCTTGAATACGCTCTCGATGACAGATGGCTCAGTGGCTGTCGTGTCGGAGCCGCAGAATGCGGTCCAATCGTTCACCGTCATGCCTGCAGCGATGACCTCGCTGCCACGGTTAACAGTTCCAGCATCAAGGGGGACTTGCAGGAGTGTGGATGGCTCATCAAGATCCTCAGTCGATGTATGAGGGTGGACCTGCATCACCAGTGTGAAGCTACGTTTAGGGTATTTGTAGCCAAGCCACATGATCACTTGAAGATGCGAAACATGCTAAACATCGTACCAGGCCAACAAGTAGCTGCCAACAAGGATGTTCCCTGCAATCGTCTGCTGGAAGACCTCAACCCCGAGGACATCGGCAATGAGCTCCTCTGTTTCCTGGAGTGCAAGCAGCAAGGAAATTTTAATTCGTGGTACCTTGTGTGTGTGTGTTTATAAAAAGGGCACCTCAAAGAAACAGCGTACGTGGACATAACTCATAAGCAGGCTTCATTTGTCAAGGTCAGGGCGTGTAAGTGCAACATAGTCATTGCTGGCTACACAGTTGCCAAGAGCTGACAGCCTTTCGTGGACGACCACTTGATCAGGTAAGCGGTTCCGCAGATGTTGAAGCTCCAAAACAGTATCAACAGTAGTTCAGGAACAACACTTGGAACAGTTTCATAAAAACAAAACTGCATGGCATATCCAAAGACCGCACAATCAGCACAACCATTTGAAAAAAAAAATCAGAACATATTGAATAGCTTGATCGCGATGATTCCATCGAACAATTGCGCTAGTTTAGCTTAACCAGGACGGCCTCTCATAATTTCATTGCGTGAATCCATTTTTCATCACACTGTGAAATCTGTCATGAATGAGCGGAGCTAAAGAACATACACTGTACAGGTAACTACTTATTCCCTAAACTTTGGAGTTCGTCTTAATTTAGACCATAATCTTTTTAGAGAACCAAACAAAAAGCTAAGCATTTAGGCCAAGTTGGCAAGTTTAAACCAGCCTTTCTACTAAGAGAAAATGTTCAAAGGTTAATGCGGCGCCCCGTGTCATTACCCCAGAGGGTAATCACACTTAAGCAAATGGATTACTATTTATCTATCTGGTAAAACACCGCTCCGACGAATAGTAAACCTTACCAGAGTCAACGCAGCAGAACAATAAGATAGTAATTGCACATCTTTATTACAGTAGTAGCCACGCATGGCAATGATTCTTAATACAAATATTAAACAACTGCAAAAGGATTATTCTTCATCTCTTGCCTGCCCTGGGGTACTGGTTGCCTAAAAGTCCCACTCGTCGTATACGAGATCCACCTCGCCCAACTCCTCGTAGCTAGTTCCCTTGTCTCCTGCGGCCTCATCTATACCTACAACTCCCTCGTCCCACTCGGGATAACTCCCGGCCGGACTAGGATCTACAAAGGAGAATACTAACAAGGTTGAGTACACGAGTGTACTCCGTAAGCATTAATAGCAACAATGCACTTTATGACTCATCTCTATTCTTTACTTTATTTTCTAGATCATCTCTGCTTTCTGAAAATAACTCATCAAAGCATTAGGTGGCAAATTTTAATTCTGAAGAAACTACTAGTCACTCGGAGAGAAGATAGACCCCTAGCGGTTCCCGTAGACTCCAATCCAGGAGATTGGCATGAATTCATAATTTTATATAGCACTGCTCAGGCTAGGTCCATCGCATTTCCTTTGATGCGACTTCGAGTTCAGAACACAGAACGTTTTCCTGGTTACGTGATTAATTTCATCACCCATTACTTTCTGTCGGAGTTGACCTGGCCACCACCAAGTTCGGGTAATGTTGGTTGGGCCAGTTCATCCTCTCTACACCCAACACTCCACCTAGCGCTGTAGTGTCTGCTTCTGTCATTACACACTCACACATATATACTTACCCATTGTGGAGAGCATAATTACGTAACCTGGTAACATTTTCTGCTCATCGAAATGAGAGAATGGTTGGTACTCAGATACAACTTCTGACTGAGTAAGAGTTTTGTTGCTCCTTATATTTTAACCATATGTAAAGGGGTCCCACCTCTTGCCCTCTCTCATCCCTGCCCCGGGTCCCCTTTACCAGCCATAATATTACCTCTTTCTTTCATTTCATTCATCATTCATCATATCTTTCCCTTTCTTTCATTTTCATATCCATTAAATGATTTGCTTTTGGAAATAGTTTTGATGCAGTAATTATATGATATAGCAATATATGTTTTACGTTTAAGACATCTATATTCATGTTCAAGAGGATAGCTTGCCTTCAGAACTGTAGAAAAGGTCGTCGACGAAGAACTCCGTATTAACTACTCCCGTCGGCGTGGGATCGTCCTCTGTAACAAAGCGGTAGCATGCACAATAAAAAAATAAATATACAGTTGATTTTGGGTGATACTAAGAGTACATAGGTTAGTAGATTCTATTTTGTTAGCACAATTTTCATTTAACAATATTTTTCGGGTCCTCGCTTAGTTAGCACTTCCCAAGTGTGGCTGATCTACGGTCTAATTACTCTAGGGTCGAGCTGTCGAACAACGCATCTACACGCACTGAACTAGAATACCAACCACGATCACATTTCACTAAGCAGATCAAAATCTCCAATTATGCGCCCACTCCTACAGGGTTTTAATTAAGCGCGAACAAAGCTAATGACCCTTCTTAAATAAACTTAAGGTGGATCAAATTAATTATTCTAGCAAGGTTATCAAATTTATTATGACAGGTTATCTATCTAAGCAAAAAGGTTGAACACCCTGAAGACTACTCTTAGACAACCCCTGGTATTTATCTTGCTCAGATTACTAGCACTTATGCAATCTAATCTACTTTACTTTATTCTTCTGCAAATTACTAGCATCTTAATTAGATTTCTACTCTAATCCTAACGCCTTCTAATCCCCTCTCTCTCTCTCTCTCTCTCTCTCTCTCTCTCTCTCTCTCTCCTTACCTCCTTACCTCCTTCCACCAGCCGAATCGCCCCCTCCCTTGTGGCTTCTTTCTCCTCCCACGGCTCTCCTTTTTCCTCTTGCTCCCAAACGCTTGCTGCGCCTCCTCCTAGTGCCACCGACTCTAACTCCTGCTCTTCTACGCTGCCTCTTCCCCCATCTACTAGGGCAGAGTCTCGAACAGGGTCTAGGTGCACACTCATACGATGGCTACGAGACTCAGGTCTCATGCGGGGAGGAAGTGGATAGTCTAAAATAGGTGCGGAGGCCTCACCTAGGTCTCCCTGGGGTGGTGGGGGAGGAACAAATGGGTACAGGGAGTGACGGCTATTTAGTGGGGATCATAAACTGGGCCTAGTATGGGAGCAACTGGAAATACTAGGATAAAATCATCGATTGGGTATGGGGCAAATGCAGAGGGTGGAGGTGCGGATGGAGGAACGTGGAGTGGATCTGAAGCTCGAACTGTAGGATAGCTGGCTCCTATGGTAGTGGTGGGATAGGTAGGATGGTGGGAAGGGTCATCTGGAATAGGGGGCTGGTGGGTGGCCTGAAGGGTCTGCAGGGTCCTATATTGCCGTTGCCAAAACTCTGAGCTCTCCTCAGCTCTAGACAAAGCCCCTCGAGTGGTATGATATAGCATCGTGCTAGCTATAAGCATCGTATCGGTGGTGTCTCCCCGCAAAGTTGCTAAGGAAGGGGAAGATGGCGAGTAGGGGTAGCTAGTAATAGGTAGAGGACCGTACTGCTCTCCTAGACCATCTGGGACTATAGGTGGTATCCCTCCAAACTGAGATCCCCTAAGCTGGTCGCTAAAATGGGATCTAAGGGCATAAATGGCTCTATGGGCTACCATCTGCAGGGGTAAGGCATCATCTATGGTATGCCACTCCTCCACATACTCTCTATAATAAGCCGGGTTCATAGGAATCCTGGTGACTACAACTCCTATGACAGCTATATTATCCACTGCTCGTAATTCCTGAAAGAAAACTGGAAATGGTGCCCCTAGATGATGAAGTAGCTTCCCTAGTATCAATACATGCTCCCTCGAATCCTATCCAACAAAATCCTGATCCTACACATCCTACAAAAGGAATTGGTTCTAAGTTAGTACTGGTGCTAATTTAAGAAAGATAAGCATTTTAATATAACAATTTTGAGAGGAACTAGAACAGAAAATGACATGAGGATAAGACTTAATAAAATACTTAGTGCAATATAGCAAGGAGAAAGGCAAACTTAAGTTCTACAATAGTTACTAGGTTATTAGTGTGGCCCTAACCTTATTGCTCTGATACCAGCTGCGACGCCCGTGTCATTACATCAGAGGGTAATCACACTTAAGCAAACGGATTACTATTCATTTGCCTGGTAAAACACCGCTCCGACAAATAGTAAGCCTTACCAGAGTTAACGCAGCAGAACAATAAGATAGTAACTGCACATCTTTATTACAGTAGTAGCCACGCAAGGCTATAGTTCTTAATACAAATATTAAACAACTGCAAAAGGACTATTCTTCATCTCTTGTCTGCCCTAGGGTACTGGTCACCTAAAAGTCCCACTCGTCGTATACGGGATCCACCTCGCCCGGCTCCTCGTAGCTAGTGCCCTTATCTCCTGTGGCCTCATCTGCACCTGCAACTCCCTCGTCCCACTTGGGATAACTCCCGGCCGGACTAGGATCTACAAAGGAGAATACTAACAAGGTTGAGTACACGAGTGTACTCAGCAAGCATTAATAGCAACAATGCACTTTATGACTCATCTCTGTTCTTTACTTCATTTTCTAGATCATCTCTGCTTTCTGATAATAACTCATCAGAGCATTAGGTGGCAAAATTTAATTCTGAAGAAACTACTAGCCACTCGGAGAGAAGATAGACCCCTAGCGGTTCCATAGACTCCAATCCAGGAGACTGGCATGAATTCATGATTTTATATAGCACTACGCAGGCTTGTACTGTTGGAAATATGCCCTAGAGGCAATCATAGAGATGATTATATTACATTATGTTCATAACATTGGATAATGTGTTATCTTGTTCCTAGAATTATATCGTTAATATTTGTCATCAAGTATGTGACTTGATTGTGAAACTCTGTATTTCTGCGATAATTATTCTTAAACGTTCCCTGGTCGGAAACACATGAGGACACATATGAATAGACTAGCATATGTATTGGTTGATGACCATGTTTCACAGGTCATAGATATGGAGATATCAAATCAATAATATGGACACATGTTAGAGAACATGGTGTTGGATAAGACCCACCTTGAGACACTATTGAGATTGTTATGATTCTATGTGTCGTTAGTTGGTCTCAAGCAATGATGATGTATAATCCTTAGACTGAGATCGCATGGTTTCTTACATGTGTAATGACATTCTTAGGGTTACCAAACGCTACTCCGTGAATCGGTAGTTATAAAGGTAGCTTTGGGTATGCTATGAAACATACGGAGAAATGTGACTGGTCGGATATGGGATTTGCCCCTCCTAACATAACAGGAGAGATGTCTCTGGGCCCCTCATTGTGGTTGAATAAAGAAAGTGCATAGCCATGCCATTAGTGGTTGAAGTGTCGACCACATGAAGTTATTCGACACTTGATCGAGAAAGTTTTGAACAGTCCATGGATGACATGTTATCTAACCTGGAGTTCAACCAGATGTCGTGAGGCAAAGGGAGAATACACAAGCAGGTCGTTAAGTTCTCGAAGTCGTAGACTGGCTGAAGTCGTAGACTGGTCAAAGTCGTATGGAGATGCGACCTAGTCGAAGACTACTCGAACATAATCACCAACTAGTCGTAAGGAGTTGCAAACTGGTCGTAGTTAGGTACTAACTGGTCGTAAAGAGTTACGAACTGGTTGTAACTAATTATGAACTGGTCGTGACTAAGTATGAGCTGGTCGTAAGTGATAAGGACCTGGTCGTAGATCATATTGCACTAAGGTTCGTCCGAAATATTCTTTGTGTGTTCGGGAATCGTTATATGCTGCTAGGTACCGCTGACGACTCGTGATCGAGAAAGAGTTTCCAAGTCACAACCGATTACACACGAACCTATAGGGTCACACACTTAAAGGGCTAGGATTTGATTTGGATGGAGATCCGAATTCTTATAGGCCACGAGTTCCTAATGGGCCACAGGTTGAGGGCCCAATATGGATACCTATATATAGAGGGGCGGTGGCATGGGGTATGATTGATCAATCTTTCTGGAAGAAATCCCGAAACCCTAATAGCCACGCTCTCCTCAACCACGCCGCAGGTGCTAGCACTCTTGCGCATGGTGTCCCTGCCCCGTACGTGTGGATACCTTGGAGGTTTTGTTGCGAAGCATCAGCACTAGGACGATCCGCGACACGACGTTCATCGGAGTAGGAGGAGAAGGCGCGCGGCAAGTACGACTATGACTGCTTCAACTCGCTACATCGACTCTACTTCCGCTACGAGTCGGCGCGTCTAGTGGTAATCTCGTGTTCTATTACTAGCGGAGGTTCCTTCGTTGCGCGGTAAATTTTTTTGTTTGTGCTATCGTAGCCTTCCCGTGATCCTTCATGTACCACTTTACCCATAACTATTCTGAGCTCTTTATGAGCTAGGTCCATCGCATTTCCTTTGATGCGACTTCGAGTTCAGAATACAGAACGTTTTCTAGGTTACATGATTAATTTCTCCACCCATTACTTTTCGTCGGTGCTGACCTAGCCACCACCGAGTTCGGGTAATGTTGGTTGGGCCAGTTCATCCTCTATGCACCCAACACTCCACCTAGCGCTATAGCGCCTGCTTATGTCATTACACACTCACACATATATACTTACCCATTGTGGAGAGCATAATTACGTAACCTGGTAGCATTTTCTGCTCATCGAAATGAGAGAATGGTTAGTACTCAGATACGGCTTCTGACCGAGTAAGAGTTTTGTTGGTCCTTATATTTTAACCATATGTAAAGGGTCCCACCTCTTGCCCTCTCTAATCCTTGCCCCGGGCCCCCTTTACCAGCCATAATATTACATCTTTCTTTCATTTCATTCATCATATCTTTCCCTTTCTTTTATTTTCATATCCATTAAATGATTTGCTTTTGAGAAATAGTTTTGATGCAGTAATTATATGATATAGAAATATACGTTTTACATTTAAGATAGCTATATTCATGTTCAAGAGGATAGCTTGCCTTCAGAACTATAGAAAAGGTCGTCGACGAAGAACTCCATATTAACTACTGCCGTCGGCGTGGGATCGTCCTCTGTAACAAAGCGGTAGCATGCACAATAAAAAAAATAAATAAACAGTTGATTTTGTGTGATACTAAGAGTACAGAGGTTAGTAGATTCTATTTTGTTAGCACAATTTTCATTTAACAACATTTTTTGGGTCCTCGCTCAGTTAGCACTTCCCAGGTGTGGCTGATCTACGGTCTAATTACTCTAGGGTCGAGTTGTCGAACAACGCATCTACACGCACTGAACTAGAATACCAACCGCGATCACATTTCACTAAGTAGATCAAAATCTCCAATTATGCGTCCACTCCTACAGGGTTTTAATTAAGCGCGAACAAAGCTAATTACCCTTCTTAAATAAACTTTGGGTGGATCAAATTAATTATTCTAGCAAGGTTATCAAATTTATTATGACATGTTATCTATCTAAGCAAAAAGGTTGAACACCCTGAAGACTACTCTTAGACAACCCCTGGTATTTATCTTGCCCAGATTACTAGCACTTATGCAATCTAATCTACTTTACTTTATTCTTCTGCAATTTACTAGCATCTTAATTAGATTTCTACTCTAATCCTAACCCCTTCTAATCCCCCCTCTCTCTCTCCTTACCACCTTCCACCAGCCGAATCGCCCCCCTCCCTTTTGGCTTCTTTCTCCTCCCACGGCTCCCCTTTTTCCTCTTGCTCCCAGACGCTTGCTGCGCCTCCTCCTAGTGCCACCAGCTCTAGCTCCTGCTCTTCTACGCCGAATCTTCCCCCATCTGGGTCACCCGCATGTCGTCGGCTCGCCCCTATGGCTTTCTTCCCCCCCCCCCCTCGGCTCGGCCGAAGGCCAGCGTCGCCTTGGCTCGGTCTTCACCACCGACCCGGCCTACGGCCGTCGGCGCTCTACTCGGCGCCGTGCGCTACCCGGCTCAACCTCCCCTAAACTCCCCTCCTTCCCTCTCCTACTACCCCCTTTACTTAGATTCATTTTTGTGCAAAAATTTACTTCTGGTGCTGTGATGATTTTGATTTGTGATGAAGATGCTCATGCATGCTAGAAGGTTGCTAAAGGTGGCTTTGCCTTACCGCTATCTAAGGTAAAACTTCCCTTAAACCCAAGATCTACCCTCTAATGCTCTGTGATGGTACTGGATAAGCTGAGAGTTTAGTGCTATTGTGTACATGGGGATTTTGGGGTAGTGCTCGGTGATGATAGATCTAAGAACTAAAATGATCTAAAAGTTCTATACTAGAAATGCTGAGACCTACAAGATACTTGGGATCTGTGATGCTAAAAGTGTAGTTGATTCATCTGTGGCATGCTAGAGATACCTCCTGTGAATTCTAGGGTGGAAGATGAGAATGGTAACGCCGACTTCAAGCTGGTGCTCTTCTCATCTCCTTGCTGCCTTGATGCCTGGTGGGGGTTTGCTCCTGAGGATGACAATGGAGGGTCTGCGCCTTGCTTGCCTTCGGCTGGGTGTGAAAAAGGGGAAAAGTTGTGGTGGTTCTGTGAGCCTTGTAAAGAGAATGCGATCTTTTTGTGTGCAGGGGGGATGGCTTGCTGTGGTGAGCTGTGGCTGCCTTATCTCCTGCCTGTGCTTTCCCCGAATTACAAAGACCCTATTTCTTTTCTTACCAAGAGCTTACACTACGGTCTACTGCTACAAGTTGACCTACTGGGAAAAGAAAGCTGGAGGTGCTATGCTACTCGTGATGATCACTCCGGCTAAAGGTAGTGTTTGAAGGAGAAATGTATTGAGGGATCGAATAAAGGTTGGGAATTTGGAAATGAGGGCTTTGATTGAAATGAATGCAAGATCGATGAATTGTAATTTTTATTTGCTCTTTGAAAATTACGAATTGGTTGTATTGATTTTATGTAACAAGGTGGGTTGTAAAAGATTGACAGATTAGTTGTTGTAAGATTATGACGACGGTTTACTTGCCGATTGCAAGAATTAAACTTTTGATGTTAGTTGAGATTTTACTGTGATATGATTTTAATGCATTTTTTTTAACACTAATTACATATTACTGTTGGATTAGCTTAGTTTAATTATACGGGTTCTTACAGTTAATTTGTTCTGTGAAACAATAAAGGGTAAACATATCCGCAGAGTTCAGCGCCTACTTCACATGAAATCATGCAAGCAGTAAGAAGGGGCAAGCTAAGCCGAGCTGCTATAAAACACAAATGTGAAATTTTTACTTGCAGAATTCAATAAGAGTGGTAGAATAGAGACTCTTTTGAATTTCCTTATCTGTCTTTTGTATTTGCTTATTTGTATATGGTATACACCCTTGTACTATATATATATATATATATATATATATATATATATATATATATATATATATTACTCATTGGGTCCCTTCAATATACACATAATATTCATAACAAAGAGAAATAGATAGAGTACCTTGATCAGTGGTGGTATGGGGCAAGGGGCGAGAGAAGTCCATTCTTGTTGCCTGGATTGCACAAAAGTGACAAAACAATGAGATGAAGATGCAGACCGAGCTTACCAAATCCAGACTTTAATACTCACCGGCACATAGGCGCCCCCGACTGCAAGATGTTCCAAACAATGGTTCAACCCTCTCCACCCAAAAAGCAAAGACCAACAAAACATGCATGACTGACCTGTAGAAGCTCTCTGACCCCCAAATTGCAACGAGACAGCAGGCGTTCGTCAGCTTGGAGAAGACACCGACCTCACAATTGTTCTCGAATTGGATACCTACAGAAAACTCCACAAAAGCACAGATTACACGCAAAGAAGGTATAGTCTACCTCGATTTTGTATCCCTCAAACTATCACTGTATTGCAAGATAAACCCACCGAGTTGGGGGTGGGGGGGTGGTTATAAATTGAGCATCAGATTTCCAGGTTGCTCTTACAAGTGTGCAGACAAGATATGCTTAGACAAACTTATGACTGTAAACTTGGAACCAACTCCAGTCCGAAACCGCACCGATCATAGACCATTACAATGACAAAAACACCTTCTTTAGACGCAAAAGACATTATCGGTGCTGTTATTCTTTTTATTTATTTTTAACAAACAAAGTAGCACCATTAAAAAAGGCAAAATTTGATATACGTCACCGAGAAAGTTGGTACTTCGAGATATGTCACTCAGTTTCCTGAAATTTGCTATTATCATCACTTTTCTTCTATTTTCTTTTCTTTTCTCCCATTTTTCATCAATTCCGTACTGAAATACCGATTGTGCCCCTCATCTTTCCAACTCCATCCCTTCTGAACATGAATCCCCATCAGATTGAATCGAGCTAAGAGCACGGCACAGGCGTTGGCCCCTCCCCCGTGCTCCCGGCCGTCCTCCCCTCCCCCCACACCCGCCGGCTGACGCATCCCCACCGTGCCTCCCCGTCCCCATGCTCCTCGCCACGCCAACCCCCCAGCACTCAAGACCGGCAGTGCCTCCCGCGAGCACCCCGCCGGTTCCGCCCCCAGTCGCGCCTCCCCCAGCTCCGCTCCGGTCACTCCACGCCTCCCCCGAGCGAGCTCCATGTGAGTCCAGGCCCGCCTCCCCCGAGCTCCTCACCGGGCCCACCCCTAGCCAGCCGTCGCGTCTCCGAGCCCGTCCCCCAGCTCGCCCGCGACGCCTGGTGCGGCTGCATCTTCCCCGGCCGCGTCGCCGCTCTAGTCGAGCAGAAGTAGCAACAGACAATCATCAGAAGCAGCAGATATAATTTCGCTTGTTGGAAAACACTGAAATGTGATGTCAAATTTCAATGTGTTTTGCAATGTGACTATTGTGACATGTAAACAAATGTATTGTGCAATGTGATGCCAAATTTCAGTGATTTGTGCAATGTGATTGTTGTGACATGAAGACAAATGTATTGTGCAATGTGATGTCAAATTTCAGTGTTTTGTGCAATATGATTGTTGTGTCAAATTTCAGTGTTCGGTGAATGAAATGAGTGAATTCTGCTTGTATTTGAATAGTATCAGGTCCTTGTACTTGCTTGAATGCTGCTGCTACTTACTCAAAATTGGAAAATGGAAAAAGATGAATAAAAAAGGAGATGCTTGATGCTGACAATGCCATGTAAATTTTCAGGCAGGTATCATTGCGTGGAAGTCTCATGAACTTACACTGTATTTCAAGCTCAAAAATGTATACAAGCTGGTACAATGCAGTGCTACTCATTTTCAGTGTCAGCATGCTATTCATACTGACAGTTCAAAGATGTGGCAGCCTGCTGGGGGGTAAGGGGGGGCTTGGAGCTCCCTCGGGGGCGACCGATTGGGGGGGTTGGGCGAGGACCAGGGGGAGACGGGCTGGGATGTGGCGGCTGGCGGGGAGGGGGTAGGACCAGAGGGGAGCACGAGTGAGGCGGTGCTATCTCACCAGGGCAGCAAGCGGTTGTGCCCAAGTTCTTCGCGTTGCCGTTCACTAATGGATGCTTGCTGCTGGATCAGAACAGGCAGAAGGGATGGAGTTGGAAAGATGGAGGGGCACAATCAGTAGTTCAGTAGAGAATTGATGGAAAATGGGAGAAAAGAAAAGAAAATGAAAGAAAAGTTGTCATAATGACAAATTTCAAAGGAAGAAGAAACTAGAGTGACAAATTTCGAATTTCAGAAAACTGAGTGACATATCTCGAAGTGGTAATTTTCTCAGTGACATATATCAAATTTTGCCTAAAAAATAATACATAACTCATCTAAAGGCATTATTGGTGTTGTTATTCTTTTATTTTTTTTAACAAAGTAGCGCCATAAAAAATATTACATAACGCAATAGCAAAGCTAGTCCTCTTGTAGACAAAAATAACATTATTACCGTGCAAAAATCGTCGTGACAAGTCACGTATCGCTAACCCAGTTTGCCTACGCACGTTCATGCCGTGCCTGTCGCGGGCTGGATGTGCAGTAAACCACCTGCCGCGGACTGGAAGCTCGACACGTAGCTTTCTACGAATTGAGTTAGCAGTGTTGGGAAACCGGGCCCAGGACCGGGAGTCCTGGCCCAAGGTGGGTTCCTCATCCCAAACCCTAGAAGGGTCGTAGCCTATAAATAGGGGGTGCTATTCATTGTAATTGATTGATCGTTGGATGAAGGAATAAAGAGAAGCAAGAAGTCCCCCTACATCTCTGTGTTCATCTCTTATTTTGTTCTTGTTGTTCATGCATTGTTCTTACGATTCTACGCTTGTCTACGAGGTAATCGCTCGGACTGGACTCGCCAGCGACGGTTCCTCAACACGTTATCAGCACGATCGACTCTCCTCGCATCAAAAAGGTAACCGTCGATGAACGACGCTCGTAGATTGAATCGTTTTTCTAGATTGCTTTCAATTCTGCAAATTTGGCTTTCTAGATTGATTTCCTATGGTGCAAATCCTCTCTAATCTACCGCGAGCCGACTTGAAGTCGCCGGCCAAGCCGATCGGTTGAATTGCATGAAAGAGACGATGTTGATTGCACCGTAGATCACCGCATGAACAGGAATTGCATGTACAACATTGCATCTCATATATCTACATACATGAACAGTAAAAGAAGGAAAGAAAAACGACGCAGGCGCCCATATGTCGTCATGTCGCCCGCATGCGGCCAACGCTGTTTGCATCATCGGCCCGAAGCCGCGTTGCCGGCCACCCGCACGTGATCGTGCACCCTCCCCGCCTGCCGAAAGATCAGCGGGTTGTCGTAGTATTGATGTTCGTCATGTGATCATACGAACGATAAACATATGAACAATACGAAAAAAAGGGGTTGTAGAGCCGCGTCGCCGCCGGCCAGAAGCCTGCATTGCGTCGCCGCACCTAGCCCCGCATGGCCGCCGCCGCCGCAGCAGCGCCGCCGCTTCGCCGCGCCCGCGCAGCCACGCCCGGCCCGTCGCGCCCGCCAAGTCGACGCCGGCGAATCCAGCGCCGCCACGCCCGGCCGATCCGGCATCGCCTCACCCGCACGCCGACGCGTGCCGGCCCGCCGGCCTCAGGCCCGTCGCCGCAGCGGCTCCCGGCGCCGTCGGACCCGCTCCGCCGCCACCTTGCTACCGCGGCCGCAAAGAAAAGGTGAGAGGAGGGCACGCCGGCGGGAGCGCCGCATCCCGTTGGCCCGGCAGCCGCGCGCCGGGCGCCCCGACTGCGCCTCGCCGCCGGGCCCGTGGCTCGCCGCCGGCGCCCTTGCTGCACCGGCCCGCCGCGCCGCCTCCTCCCGCAGAAACGCCCGCCGGCTTGAAGTCGACCCTCGCCGCGCGCCGCCGCCCCTCGTGCTGCCACTGCCGTGACGGGCGCGCGCCGCCACCACCGCCGCCGCACCGCCACCTTTGAAGCCGCCGCCACCGGGTGAATAGGGGTAGGGAAACCCTACCCCATTTTTTTGAAGTGGCCGGATAAGGCCCCCTACGTGGGCCGAGGGGGGGTATTGGGCCATCAAAGGCCGGCTTGTAGCCAGCCCATGCGATGAAAAAAAAAAAAGAAGAAGAAGGGGGCAGCCGGTGGAATTTTTTTGCAAAAAGGACCCTCGTACTTCCGAAAATTACGAGAATCTCTTCGCAAATAAGGAAGTTTGCGGAAAACCCTTTGAAATTACTAAAAATTACGCGAAAATTTTCTCTGAACTGAAATCTCGCGTTTTAACCCCTAGAAACTTGCAGTTTTCGCCGAAAAGTCATTTTCCAGAAGAAAAGGGCCTCGGGAATCCGAATTTTGAATTAGTTTTCGCATTTGAAGCATGTTTATTCTTGTTATTGTTATTTCTATGCAATTTATTTACTGTATTTACTGTTTTGATTATCTGTGATTATTTATATTACTTTTAATCACTGAAAATAACAGTAAATCTTGAAAAATGCGTAGAAAAATACGGGATCATGAACCGGAAGTTCGGATAGCATTATGAGAATTTTGCAACCATCTTACACAAATTACCAGCAGTAATCTTATGAATTTTGGCTTTGAATATGAAGATGGATCGCATCACGAATCAGAATTCAAGAACCGACCCAAAGATGGTCGATTTTGTATAAAATTTGTATCAGTCTTCAATTCTGTGGTAATGTAATCACGGATGAGCAGAAGATGGAGAAGATTTTTCTACCTTTCACCCGAATGCGGTGCAATCCGCACGCAACTCTTGTCAAGACGGCTACATGCGATGTCGAATTAATTGATATCATGCAAGTTGCGAAAACCGTGATGATGTTCTCGAAAGAACTACATCTCGCACCACCTAATAGCAATGTTGGCTATGAAGCCATTGCTAGCGACTACAGGTGATGAAGCCTCTCACAAATGAGAGGAGCAAAAGGGTAAGGTCGCGTGCGCACATTATTGATGCTTTACGAGTCTAAGAAGAAGGGCAAATGATAGCATGAGGCATATCTCGCCATTGCGGGCATAGAGGATCCACGTCCATTAGCTTCACTTATGAATGTGAACAGCCCAGTAGCAATCCCATCATCCCTCCTTTGGACATCGCAGCGGCCACAGCCGTAGCTGCCCAAGAGGAGAAGATCGCGCATGGAGCCGATTTGGCGAAGTTCTCGAATACGCCGCCTATTAGATCTAGTGCACGCATTGCACTCGGACCTTTTATAGAAACTTGCAGTTTGTAATTGAAGCAGAATTTTGAATTATTGAATAATGGTTGCAAGCTCTAGGAGAGCAAAGCATTAAATTCTTATTATGAGTCTGTAAGACTTATTTTCCGTCTTTATAATAGCAAGTTACGTTCGATATTCAAGTATTTTATTTATGTGTTGCTTGCTTTCGCTACATATTAATGAAGTACATTATATTAGAACGCTGTGTTGCCCTATGGAGGAAGTGTGCTTAGCACGTAGCGGCACAATGAAAACCATCCTAAGAGAAACGGAAATTTTTCCAGTCAATCAGCAAGAATGCTGGTAGTCTTACGACAATCGCAGACAACGATACTTGTATAATAGGCTCAGGAAGGGCCACAATTATACTCCCAATGGGCACAACTTTGGTCATTGAAGAAGACTTGTTGTACCCAGAATCGACTAGAACTCTCAAGGATATTTGCGCTAACAGTTTCCGTGTAGAGGCGAAGAAGAGTATGGTACGAATACCGCTCATTACAAAGCGTGAAGAAAGTGAAAATAGCATTAGAATGTCTTCCTTCATATGAAATCGGGCTATACTACACTAATATTAAGGCACTGCAAACCTATCCGCCTTGAAAACCGTATTTAGAAGCTCTGAACTTATCTATATCCGCATGATAGATTATGCCGCCTAGGTCTTAGGATAATGAGAGATATAATTAACAATTCACAGGACATAATATGAATATAAAGATTTTCCGAATCAGGAAGATTTTGTGTGCCCGCATGTGGCACCGGAAATTAATTACCTTTTGCTCTGAAGCGAAGGATGAAGTCTCGCATTCTGGACCGTATCCAGGAGACTTTTATGGTCTTATACACTCGTAAGGGTCAATTAGATATTTTATAGTGCTCATCAATGCTTCCTCGGAATGGTCGCACGTATGTTTATTGTCTACGAGAAACCATGCTTTTGCAAAGCCAATCTCGCAGATAATTAAATTAGAAATATTTTCCCTGATCATCATATGAAGTCCACCTGAATGGACAACGCCGGAGAATTTACTTTGAAAGCATTTGATGATTATTGCATGAAAATGGGAATTAAAAGTTGAGCATTCTGTACCGCATATCCACACCCAGAATGGACTAGCAGAACTTTGAAGAATTGTAATTTACCAACTATATGTTGGGGACACGCAGTCCTGCTCGTAGCAGCTCTCATCATTTTTAGACTGTCGGCCTGTAACATCCATCCAACTATGCGACTAGCGCAAGGGTCAGTACTGAAAACTCCTCATCTTCGCAGGTTTGGTTGCAAGGGTTATATACCTATACCACCACCGCAGCGAACTGAAATGATTCGCTGATAGTACATTAGATGAGGTTAGTTTCCCGTCATTAGGGGGAGGAAATCAACCCTTGATGATAATGTCGGGAAATAATTGAAGTCTAGAAGACAATTGAAATCCAGAAGATAATTAAAAATCTATGCATATGACCCACGCACTAGTGAAGCAAATAGAGAAGTCCAGAAGATAATTGAATTGAAGTCTAGAAAACAATTGAAGTCCAAAAGATAATTGATTTTCAAGTATTAGCGAATCAACTGCCAGACTACTTTAGTGATTTGAAGAGCGTGAATAAGTAGCATTTGCCTGCAAGCAATGCACCGGAGAGGGTTGAAATACCATTGAAGGTATCCCTAATCCCGTCCAGAGGCCTCAGAATAAAAGGACGAGAACTCCGGTCCCTCGAATCCGAAGTAACCGGGGACGCCTGGTGAAAAAGGATAAGAAGGACTTGACACACCGATCACCAAGTGCCCGAACGGAAGGGTAGCGGTTGAGACTGGCATCGGTATGGAACCTTCGAAAAGGCATACGCATTGAACATCCACATGAAGGAGACATCGGCATGGATGTGTGCGCACACATCGATTTGAAAAACTAAAGGACTTGCCCCGCAATTGGAAGCAGCGGTGAGCAAGTAGAAGCATTAGAAGAATCGCCCTTTGAAGAAATAGTTATAAACTTTATGACCCTGGAGAACCTTTGAATATGACAACACCAATGTTGACATTTACTTTAAAGAAACTTGTCACAATCATCAATCTTGATTCAGAGCTCGCATCGCTCACGAATGAAAGAAAAGATCGATTGAGAAGATTGAGAGAAGGCAATAGAAATCGTATTATTCTCTCCGAATAAAAGAAAGACGTTTGGGCTCGTAAGCCGCACGCCTCCCCACAATGCACCCGTAGGGTATAAGTGGGTATTTGTTCGAAAGAGAAATAAAAGAAGCAAGGCTTGTTGCACAAGTTTTCACCGAACATCCAGAGATGATTATGAAGAAACATATTCCCGGTCATGGCGGAACTCCTTTAAATATTTATCTCAATGGTAGTGAACTTGAAGTTAGAAGTGAAATTGATGGATGGGGTACCGAGATACCTTTATGAAATATTGGATTCGGACATTTATATGAAGATACCTGAATGTATCACTGTCCCGAACCAAAATAGAGCAAATAGAAATATATACAGTGTGAAACTCAGAAAGTCATTGTACGAACTTAAGCAATCAAAGCGAATATGGTATAATCGCAGGCGACTTTCTATGCAAGAAAGGCTACACAAACAATGAGAATAATCTCTGTGTATTTATACGACGATCCTGAATGGATTTTGTATAATCTCGATTGTATGAAGATGATCTGAATATTATCGGAACCCTGAAGGATATTAAGAAAGCAAACTCTTACCTGGAGTTGGAGTCTGAAATGAAAGGTTTGGGTAAAACCAAATATTGCTTAGGCTTGCAGTTTGAGCATGCCCTTGAAGGAACATTATTGCATCAGTCAGCCTACACTCAGAAGGTGTTAGAAAGGTTCGACTTGGCAAAGGCATACCCTTTGAAAGTGCCAATGGTCGAAAGATCTTTGCCAGCAAGACAAAGACTCATACTGCACCTAAAGAGAGGGGAGGAAGTCCTGGGACCGAATTCCACACTTAAGTGTAATAGAAACACTCATGTATTAAACAAACTGTACTAGAACGGACATTGCATTTGCCGTGAACCTATTAGCAAGGTATAGTACAGAACCTACCAAAAGCATTGGCAGGAAATAAAGGACATCTTCCGATACCTCCAAAGAAGCAAAGAACTTGGTCTATTCTACGTAAAGAATCAAGACTTAACTATGAATGGCAATGCGGATGATGGGTACCAGAGGACCCAGATCTGACCAAATTGCAAACATGCTATGAATTCATATGTGGTGGAACCGCAATTCCATGAAAATCGTCTAAGTAGTCTTGTATCGACTTCGACGAACCACTGGAAATAATAGCATTGTATGAGGCCTCACGAGAATGTACTTGGCTCGGCGGATGATTCACTACATCTAGCAGTTATGTGGATTGAACACCGCACCAACCCCCACTATTATCAATGAAGATAATGCAGCTTGTGTTGCACAAGTGCAGATGGGTTATTGTGAAGAATCCTCTCACAAAGCATATCAACCCCAAGTTCTTCTATGCTCATGAATTGCAAAAGATGAACGTAATCAAAGCACTGCATACTAGGTCATGTGAGAATCGCGATTTATTCACTAAGTCACTTCAAAGATCTAGCTTTGAAAGGTGCGACGTGGAATTGGAATGATAAGACCTAGAGAAGTGCGAATCGGGGAGAACCTTCACAAACTCATTACTAAAGCTTGATCACGAAGATCGAGTACCCAAAGAGCAAATCACGGAGATTAAATGAAATTGGGTGGATTGTACTTTTTCCCTTGACGAGTTTTCCAAGTTTCTCGGCTAAGGTTTTTAATGAGGCAATTCGAAAAAGATAACGGAACATGATTCATGTACTCTTTCTCCAAATTTTTCCCATGGTTTTTATGGAGTTTTGACGAGACATGGACATGAAGGATGAGTGCCCAAGGGGAGTGTTAGAAACCGCCCAGACCGGAGTCTGGCCAAGGTGGGCTCTCATCCCAAACCCTAGAAGGGTCGAGCCTATAAATAGGGTGCTATTCATTGTAATTGATTGATCGTTGGATGAAGGAATAAAGAGAAGCAAGAAGTCCCCTACATCTCGTGTTCATCTCTTATTTTGTTCTTGTTGTTCATGCATTGTTCTTACGATTCTACGCTTGTCTACGAGGTAATCGCTCGGATTGGACTCGCCAGCGACGGTTCCTCAACAAGCAGTACGTGGCTTATCGCGACGATTCTATGTGCAATAGCCAGTAGGGTGCTATTTTTATGGCTTTGAAAGAAAAAAAACTCTCGAGAGCGAACCGAGGCGGGTGGGAGCGGCCCAACAGGCGTGGGAGGAGAGGAGGGTTCGGGGGCGGCTGCGGCTTCCGAGGACGTACGGAGTTGGTGGATGTGCTGCCGTCTTGAGCCGTCTGACCGACGAGAGGTCTTGGAAAGTGGGGTGCTCGTGTTTGGGCCGGGCTGGTTGGCCAACTACGAATGGGCTCTCACCCATCTCAAAATAAGCCGATGGGGAAACCGGTCCGGAGCCGAGCGTCTTTTCTTTTCTTTGGACTCTCCGCCGTTTTTGGACTCCCCGCCGTTGACAGCGGCGAGTCACCTGCTCCAGGCGTCCGAATCCGACCCGTTTGAGCCTAGTCTAGTCTAGGTGAGCAGCGCTGCTGCTGCTGCTGCTGCTGCTACCGCAACTGCTGCTCCAACTCCGCCATCAAGGCACACGCGCGATTGGGGAAGAGATCGATCGGTCCCCTCCTCTCTCCGCCTCATCTCGACGAGCCGGGCGAGAGCGTCTGTTCCGGAAGCTTCGGCCATGTCCCACGACGGTGCCGGCGGCCTCCCGCCGGCTCCCGCGAAGAAGAAGTCGCCCGCCGAGGAGGAGGCCGAGAAGAGGTCAGCTCTGTCCCTGCTCCTGTTCCTGTCCCCCCCGCAATTCCGACGCCTAGAAACCAGGAATCGACGCGGAGAATTTGTTGGCGTAGGCCTGTTGTGCGAAATCATCTCCAATTTTTGGTTGACGGTTTTAGATTATTATTATTATTATTATTATTATTATTTTTTGCGGGGGCAGAATTGCGGAGAGGTTGTATTCACGCCATGCTTGTACCACAGGAGGAAGAAGCTTACTCCGGGGAGTTTGACGAAGGCGGTTATCCGGTCAGGGAGCGGCGACGCGACCCCTGCGGAGGGAGATCAGGTCAGAGCGCCATTTTTTTTTGTTCTTCGTCCCAAAACGTTATTTGCTGCAGAATGCTGTGATATAGGGCGCCCGGCATCAAACCTTTACCACTTTACACTCCTTGAAGTTTCCGGGTTTGCTACGCTACTAGAGCTTGACTGCTACTGTTAGTCAAACTTATGAACAATTAAGGAAAATGTAAGTAAATTCGATTAAAAGGGGAGTGTCTAGTAAATCATCGCTTCGGAGTCATGTGATGACTTGAGCCTGTTTGTTGAGGCTGCAAGTTTTTCCTGTACAAAGGCTGCCAGGAAATGTTTTTCCTTGATGCTCATCTGTTTACTTTTTTACACCTATCTGACATGTTTGAGATTCTAAGTGACTGCTTCCGAGCAAAAGTTGCACTTGTTTGAATAGAAAACGGCAATGCATTGCATGCACAATATATCCATTTACTATAATTGTCAATTTGAAGAAACTACATGCACAAGTTTCTTATTTCATAAGTATGCTGGTAGACTATCATAGTGACTACACTGCAAATGTGTGTTGTTGTTTCTGGAAACGGGCACTGTCTAGATTGTTGTTTTGCTTTTATTTATCTTTAATGTGGATCCTGGAAGGACAACGTAAACATTAGATGTTTTTTTATACGGGTAATGTCATGTGGGGCATCAAGTACCAGCGGAGGAAGAAGAAAACGAAGGATGATGTTCAGGAGACATGCGGTCAGAGTTATTTCAGAATATTGTCTTAGTTTGCTATTCGTATTCGAGTTGTATTATTAGTTCGGTGTTCTCTCTATTTAAAGGAGAGATACTGCTTTGCTTTGATTAAATAAGAAATCAGAAAACTGCCTCAACCTCCCTGCTCCTCTATTATGTTCGCTGTATCGTTTGGTTCTGTTTTGCCGACAACTACCCCCAGAGCTTCTGCTACGCGGCTGCGTCCAACATGGCGTCCTAGCCACGTCGCCGAGGCTCTGGAATCCGATCCCATCCAGTGCACGACTACAACCTAGGTTCGAGTACTGCATCGTTTGTTAGAATATTTAGCACTTTATTGATTACATAACTCTGCAAATAAATTATGACTATAGAAATATCATGAATGCTAAACATGTTCAGAAGATGAACTAGAACGGTAAGCAATACAAACAACATAATGTATATGTTCATATTGACAATTCGAAGTAAGTGCGGAGTACTAGATGTTACTGATGTGAAGCGAAGAGTGTCGCGGAAACGAAAAAAAAGACGTTGTCGACGTAGACGATGCAGGGAACGGCGAGCCGATGAACAAGATGTCGATGTAGGGAATGGCGAGCAGTCGCGTAGTCGTTTCCTAAAAACCTGATTCGCCCTCTCCCGTATAGGATCGCAAGGATGATGGTTCCAGAGACCTATTCTCTCCACCATCGGTGCACGCTGGATGTAGGGACGAAGTAGCTTGTAGCAGCGCAACACTCGAGAACAGATCTCTCTCGCACAGATATGTTTCGTGAAAACGCAGAGAGAAGTCAGGCATAGATCCTCGATTAAAAGGACCACAGTAGGAAAACGCCTGCAGATTAGGAAATGGCAATCAGAGACTGCGCTAATTAATTGCAATGAAACGACAATCAGAAACCGCGCTCATTAATCACAATTAATTCGCAGTTACAGCCGCGTAATCAGTGTATTTCTTTCTATCTTGACAGGATTGCATGGCAAAACAAAACTGCAAAAGGAAGATGTGTCTGGACCCACGGTCGAACCCAGAACGGCCGCACCATTCACGCGCACGTCGCGAAGCCTGACCTAGCGAGGTGAGGCAAGGCGAGGCGTGGTGAGGTGAGGTGAGCGAGCGTGCGTGTAGTCCTCCTTTCTCTTGCTTTACCAATGCTAGACATACTTCACCTTATAAGGTGATGTCTCTCCACCTTGGCTAGTAATATGGGACTAAAGTATGTCACATGCCACCATACATGAGTGGGTCTTTGAGATTTTCATAGGATTTATTGATTGATGAATGGGCCAAAGCCCAATTAAATCCAACAATCCTCTACTAGATCCCAGAGGCTTATAAAGTTTGCTTGCTGTTCCAAAGCACTGTTAATATACCAGTTTTTTAGTGGAGACCTGTTAGGGTTGAACATTCACCTAGAGCTTTAAGCTACATTCATTCACAACTGCATAATAGACTGAGCCTTGAATTTGCAGTTTTGCGTGAATGAATTTCACATAAAGCCTTGATTGATACTATGATGCTAATAAGCTACCCCTCAGGTGGAGCATATAAGTTATACTCCGGTGTCTCTTCATGAGCTTCTTAGACATACCCATTTCTCACAGACTATGACTAGCAGTCGGGCACACATAGGTGTGTTCTTTCAAAAATGCTCTGTAGGATAGCATCTTTGCTATTTAACGCCACATAACACATTAAGACAAAGTCATCCTACCATACAGATTTGAGAGTACGACATCTTCAGTGGACTGAGTTATAGAATGTACTCTCCTTCAATTAACCAAACAGTTTGTTTTTCCCAGGTCCTACTTCACGGGATCTCCAATCACATAGGTTGGGTTGCCACTATGGTGTAACTCACATAAGTCTCATTCTCATCTCCTTCGATGTATTATCTATCACATTCTGTGATAAACCCTTTGCAAAGGGATCTATCATATTCTTAGCTGTTGGGATATAATCCACAACTGTTATTCCAGAATTTCTCAATTTTCTGACAGATTTTAATCGTCTTTTTATATGTTTGGAGGATTTCATGTTATCCTTTGCAATGTTCACTTTAACTAGAACCGTTTCATTATTACAGTACATCAGGATGGCCGGAACCAGTTTTTCAACCACCGGAAAGTCCATCAACAGTTCACGCAGCCATTCTGCTTCAACAGTGGCTGTATCCAATGCCGTGAGTTCTACTTCCATGGTTGACCTCGTCAAAATGGTCTGTTTACAAGACCTCCATGAAACAACAGCACCGCCTAGGGTGAAAACATATCCACTCGTAGCCTTAATCTCATCAGCATCAGATATCCAATTGGAATCACTATACCATTCGAGTACGCCAGGGTACCCAGTATAATGAATTCCATAACTCATCGTACCTCTCAAGTAGCGCATAATACGCTCGAGTGCACGCCAATGATCATCTCCTGGATTAGAGGGAAACCAGCTTAATTTGCTTATAGAAAATGAGATGTCAAGCTGGGTAGCACTAGCTAAGTACATGAGTGTCGGGATCCGAAAATGCATCTCATGAACACTATGTGTATTCTGAACTAGTCCCAGATTAGTAGCTAGCTCACACAGGAAACGATGATGAAATATCATCTATTTATTCGATTTAACTAAAAAGATCTCAAATTAACAAATAGTAATAATAATTGGACTTTATGGTCAACATTTACTTTACTTACCACACATGGCTAAAGAAACAAATAAACTCTTGCAGCGGAACGAAAATCTTAATGAGGCCAATCTACATGTCCACAGGCAATCGAGTGGAGAACGCATCCTAATCCGCAAAACCTTCATAGTACCTCTGGGCGAAGAACTCTTGAGCAGCTTGATACTCTTGAGCGGCGGTCTGACTTTGCTGGGTCATCATATTGTTCATATTTTGCATCATTACACTCATGAACTGAGTTTGAGCTGCTAGAAGTTGTGCTATGCTTGGATCTGCGGCTCCAGGGACTGGTGACTGGCCACTAGCATTGGCACTAGCATTAGCGTCATCTGACTGGGTGCAACTTGAGGTGTTGCGAGTGTCAACCATCTGCGATGATTCTCCATGGGTTTAGTAGGTAAGATAGAACAACAATGTAGATGAGAGGGAATAGCACGATAGACGAGATAGAATAGGATAGAAAAGATAGAAACAACTTAATTAAGGGCGACAGGTTATACCCAAAGACAAAAGACAAGCAAAACATAGCTGAAACGCTATGAAAGCACAACTAACTTTTCAAATTAAATCTTTAGTGTGACTGCAACATAATGCTTGACAGCAAAACTGCAGCTCCCACTTGCACACAACCCAAATAAAGACCTATTGCAACAACGATCTAACACACGCTACTAAAGACTCTAATAGGACAGCTCCCACTCTAGACTGGAGAACGAAGATTCTTCAACTTCTGGTTCCAAATCACTGTAGAAAACCCATAAGTTGTGAATCGCTGGTGGAGACTCTGGACGAACAGCTGGAACGAAACGACGAAGATACTCTTGACGATTGCCGATGATCCGACGCCTTTCTTCTGGACTGGTTGGAGTAGGTGACGGCAATGGAACTGGTGAAGGAACTGAAAATTCCCCCAACTCTTCTTCTAGCTCAGGAACAACTGGCACTGACGCGACTTGCATCACATAATTCCGAAGTAACTTGGCCAAACTGATCCGGTGCAACTTGCAAATCCTTCAAACGACTTTTGGGGCAACTTTGACTGCTGACATGTCTTGAAGCTCGTCATGGCACTTAAAGCTATGATGACGGATGTGACCTTCAATCCTCACAATTAAATACACGTACTCTTGTCTTGAAACCAATTTTGTACCCCTTCACTTTCCTTTCCTTGGTGAAGTAAGTTGCACTCCTGCTCGTTCCCAAATTCTGCAACAAGCACTGAAGAATTCCAGGCCAATCACCTCTTTGATCATGATACACCTGAACCATCTAAAGAAATTAATAGGACAAGGAGGTCAAATTAAGATTACAAATCAAAATTCAGAAAGGACAAGAGACAAGATCTCTAGAACAAGGTGAGCAAGAATAGAATAGGATAAGAATAGAATAGACTGAGATGAGAACAAAATAGAGTAGATGAGAAAGAACAACTACAAGTCAAATTAGGTTGATTTGATTTAGAAAATAATTTTTGAAACTTTTGGCTAAACGACCATGCTAATTAAGGTTGCGTCATACAGTCGATATGGCTCTGATACCACCTCTGTCGGGACCCAAAAATGCATCTCAACACCCTCATGTATTCTGAACTAATCCCAAATCAGTAGCTAGCTCACACAGGAAACAATGATGAAATACCATCCATTTATTCGATTTAACTAAAAATATCTTAAATTAACAAATAATAATAATAACTGGACCTTATGGTCAACGTTTACTTAACTTGTCACGCAAGGCTAGAGAAACAAATAAACTCTTGCAGTGGAACGAAAATCTTAACGAGGCCAATCAACATGCCCACAGACAATTGAGTGGAGAACGCATCCTAATCCGCAAAACCTTCATAGTACCCCTAGGCGAAAAACTCTTAAGCAGCTTGATACTCTTCAACTGAATCGTAGAAATTGAAGTCGTGAGTACATAAAACACTCAGCAAGGCGTGGGGAAATGTATGCAAATAGTATTCATGCATGGCTTGAACAAAAGTTAGTTGTATGACTCTTTTGCACAAAGCAGCATTGACGATAAATACAATAAATAGATTGAAATGCATAATTGAAACACAATAAGTAAATAAGTAAACAATTTCTTTGAAACAACCAGTGAACTACCCATCCACTTCCCAAGACAAACCACCGAGTGAATTACCCGTTCACCAAACAAATATTATATTCATCAAGTGAACTCTCCATTCACACTCTGACTCATTTTATAAGAAACTCTACCTCCCGTGTGAAATCCCCAGGCACGTCTATAACCGCGGACACAGCTATTCGAATAGTTTTACACTCTACAGAGGTTGTACAGCTTGACCCACAGTATATGTGTTGGACCGAAAAGGCGACTAGAGGGGGGGTGAATAGGAGCACGATCTTTTTTTCTCCCGAAATCAATTCAATACGAATCTCACTCCAATAGCTATGAAAGCTATGAAGATCAATCAATCATGCACAGCGGAAGACTTGTATTGAATCAACTCAAAACCCCGAAGTAAAATCAACACAAAACCAAAACACGAAGGCTCGGGCGGTCTGACCTCTCACAGGGGCGGTCAGACCGGTTAGCCTGGCGGTCAGACCGTCTGAAGCGGTTAGACCGATTCCTCGGGCGGTCAGACCGCTGGTTCAATGAACAGAGGAAACAGCCCGACAAACCGAAACACAAATTGATCAAACTTTTGATTCGATGCGTCCAAACTCGTGAAATTTGACACACACCTACCTAAGTATGTCGGGAACCTATTCCAAGCAACGATCGTGATAATTCTTGCCAAGATTCGACCTTTACGCTTTGAGCGAAGTTAGGTCAAAACCGAGTCAAAACGAAAATATGATCTTGAGACTTGCTCGTGGGTGATTGATGATATTGATGATCCTAGATGTATTCCCACACGCCACAGCAAGCTAGATCACGTCCGAAACTAAGCAAAACTCGCGGATCAAAGAAAGACTTAAGTCATCAAAAGAGAGAAAGAAAGCAATTGACCTCATCTTGAAGAAACTTTCTTTGGATTGATTTGATATGGTATTGGTTCTGACCACTCCATCAATGGATGACAAAGACTCAATACATGAGCACGAAATCCAATCCAACTCTCTAGAACCCTAACCTCCTCTCCTCCTCTCCTAAGCAAATTAGGGTTTCTCAACAATGAAACGTCGAAGGTCGGAGGCGAGTGCAGCCACCTCCTCCTCTATTTATAGTGGAGGCTTAGGGTTTCTAATAGAGTCTCCTAATGGGCCCCGTTAAGGCCCAAAACAAACGGGTGACACACGCACGCCTTTTAAAGCGCCGTGTCCAAATTGTGCGGCACTCGCTGTTCGCCACGTGTAGGTGGATCCAACGGCTCTCATCATGTCGGCAAGTCTCTCCCATCCGGCTCCCACCGAAACCACCATGGCACTTGCACCGACCCGCTCCGCTGATTCAACCGGGCCGCACCGAATCGCCTGTTCGGTCACCTTTGTCCATCTTGCACCATACTTGAGTCCAATGACTTCACCCGACATCGTCGATCGTTTTGAACCTCGGCTCTCCAAGCCTAGTCCCGATCATCCTCACCGCTGACCGTCGTTGACCACCAAGCAACTCGCACAACAATAGACAAGAAAATCGAAATCGGAACAAGTTCTTCACAACTTGACCCACGTTAGTCAAAACATGCATCATGCAACACATATGACATGAAACCCATGAACTTGACCTAATCAAGAACTATCGCCACCACACGGCCGACGACGTAAGTGAAAATCGGTCGACCGCCTTGACCTTGGCGGCTCGGCCACACCGCCGGGTCCGATCGCCAACCAAGGCGATCGACCGCCACCAAAGGACTTAGCCAAAATTTCAACACCGAAATCCGCAACCTCTCGGAAATTTAAAACGAATAGAACTTTTGACTGGAGGCTCCAAAAATTGTGGGACCAAGTGCAGTAGAATCTCCTCACTTGCCTACACCCTCTATTTTTGGCCCAGCTCCAAATTCCAATGACACTCAACTTGCCGGTCCGACCGCTCATCAGACGCCGGTTAGACCGCTACCAAATCGGTCAGACCGCCAACCTGGCCGGTCAGATCGCCAGTTCAATTCACCCGAGGTACCACTTGAGGCACGGCCGGTCTGACCGCCACTGAGGCCGGTCAGACCGCTTGAGGCCTGACAGAACCTGAACTTTGCCGAAAACTCGTGTTTCCGTAAACCTTCAACGTCATTGCCAATTGACACATCATCCTAAGATCATGAGCATATCCCCATGATATCCACAATATGTAAGACCCGGAATTAACATCCCAGATCTTCTGTGCATAACTGAACTAGTCCCATGATCAGTGGCTAGCTCACACAGTAAACAAATGTGATAACACAACCAAAAACGTTAAAAGTTATTAAATAACAACAGAGTTGATTACAAGATAGCCTTACAGGGCAACATTAAATAAACACAGCGGAAAACGATGAAGAAGTAGTAGGGTCCAGCAATCTGCCACAGGCAATGGACTGGGGTAGCGGCCTAGTTGTCACGATCCACACTTGAAGCGAAGTCCTTCTCCTCTGAAATTTTGTTTGCATAAAGCAAGAATGAGCACAACTTCCGTGCTCGCAAGTTACACCCGTCAAATAACATAATGACATGCATAAATGGATGTAACAAAGGATGGCTTATAGGGTTATTTGTGCAAAAACAACATTTGACATTAAATACCATACTAAGTTCAAAAGCTCAAGTTTTATAAATCCAAAATTGATATTGAATTGATAAAGATAGTGTAGTTACCAACCTAACACCAATATAAACACGAGCACCAACCCGGGGTTTCAACCCATAACTTTTCTCATGGACACCCATCCATGCCAAACTGTTTTACAAAAACATTTTGAAATCGGTCTAACTTTGAGTGGCGTTGCCAAGATGTCCATGACCGTGGACACGGCTATTCGAATAGATTGACACTCTGCAGAGGTTGTACAACTTTACCCACAAGACATGAATTCTCTAGTTGTTTGGCATCCGCCGATACCACCGCTCACTACCTTAGGTAAGCGGTCTAGAGCACGTGTCAAGGCCTTTACAACGCATCATTCCACCATAGTCCTCCTTGCTAAGGTTTCGCCCCTTTGGACTATCCGTCCGCAGGTTCGAGCCCCTCTTGCACGGTGGGACTAACAAAGGTCGTAATACCGACTACCCACCGCACCAACAGAATGACCATAATGGAACTTTGCAAATTAATCATCCAGTCCCGCCCATACAAGACATGTGGTAGTACGATGTGGCTTAGCAAGATGCGGCTCAAGACCGGTCCTTAATCGACTGGCGACAACCAACGAAACCACAGGCCTCAACCTACCCAGTTGAGCGGTGCATAAAACTGCACCCATCCGGACAACCATTTCGCCCAAGTCCAAACCATCATTTTATTTTATTTTTCAAGCATTTGTAAAACTCCCATGACACACCAACGCCAAGGGTACAATTTAAACAACATTTGACTTTTGGCTGAAATTCCCCAATTGAAACATGTGTGATCTATAAGCATGGCTAAGCACAAAATTTTCCAAATGATCCTAGTCCATACTATTGTATCAACTAGATTTTTATCTAGGGTGACAATATGTTTGATTTGATATCAAAATTGGCCATACAAAGGATTTTAGGCATAACTATATATTTAAAACAGGAATTTAAATTATTGAATATAAATAAGTATGCAATAATTAGTTAAAACAGAATTCAAATAATTTTAAATAATGGGTGCAAATATGATCAAGAATGTAACTTGCCTCGCTTGAGGTGAACAGATCAACTGATACTGAGGTGATGTTGTTTTTCTTAACAGGTCACCTAGTACTCACAAGTACTTTCTCCAGGTAGTCTATGTGTACAATCACGATGATCATACAGTCAAAATCAATCCTCTTATGTGCTCTTCAAACGACGTCGAAATCTGACTCTCCGAAGTCGTCGAAATCTATACGCGAATATAAGCCAAATTCAAACTAAATTCAAATAAGATTCAAATCAACTCCAAATTGAATAATTTTGGTTTAGTTGGCTAGATCTTGAATTTAGATAAATTTAGAAATTTGAATGGGCTCAATCGGAGTTCAGATGCAAAAGATATGGGCTTTTGAAGTTTGAATTTACATGAAATGTTAGATTTAGGGTTTAAAGGAATTTGTGGTCAAATGAACTCAAAATTAAATAATTTTGGTTTAGTTAGCTAGATAATGATTTTATACAAATTTTAAAATTTGAAACACCCAATTTGGAGTTGAGACTCAAAAGATATGAATTTTCTAAGTTTTAAATCTATTTAAGCTTAAATTCTGAATTTATTAGATTTTCCTGATTTATTTTTCTGAAGGAAAAACAATTTATTGCGCAAGGCTGACGTCAGCCCTGAGATTTTTGGAATTAAAGGAATTAAATTAATTCCCTGACATGTGGGACCCACATGTCTGTGACTGGTGTATGGTGGACTGGGTTTATTGGTTTTTGGTTTGAGGGGGGGTGGACCGTGCCACGTCGGTGACACATGGGCATGCCACGCAGGCATTCGACGCTGAGGTGGCCTGACCTGGCGAGGAGGTGGTGTACACGTGGCGCCACAGTGGCGGCCACGTCGGCGTGAGGTCGACGGCGGCTCGGCGATCACCTCGCCGGCGTTAGGGGCCCCGACGAGTGGTGCTGTTGATACCAAAAGAAAGAGTGAACGATGCCGAACGTGGTGCTCACCGAGGTTGCGAGGATTCACGGCGGAAAGGTCGTCGGCGACGAGCTTGAGCGGCGGTGCGATTGGGTCGTCGGTGGAGAAGGCGTTGCGGTGGTCCTCGGGGCGAACAAAGGTGCGCACGGGCTTCGCGGGGCTGCGGCGATGCTGATGGTGGCGGCGGCGAGGACGCGGCAACGGTGACGGCGGTGCAATCGGCGGCGGAAGGAGCTTCGACTAGAGCTTTTCGCCGGCGAATTCCGCCAAAAGAGGGCGAGGGAGGAGGAGCGGGTGGTGGCGGTGAGATGAGGGAGTAAGAGGGCTCCCGAGGCGTGCTTTTATAGGGCGGGGGCGCGGCCGGAGGAGGAGATCGTGCTCGGTGTGGCGGTTGCGGCATGGCGGCGGTTTCGGCGAGGTCGTGCGTGAATAGAGGGGATCGAGGGAGGAGTGGGGCGGCGTGAGATGCGGAAGTAGTTGCGCGCGACCACAAGAGGAGAGAGGGAGGGGGATGCGGCGAACTCGGAGCTCCATGACGCGGTAATGGCGGAGGTGCGCGGCTCCGTGAGGAAGGGGGAGAGCGAGGAGGAAGAAGGAGGCATGGCCGTCGGATTCTGATCCGACGGTGCGGAGGAGGCGGAAGGCGTAGGGAGATGGATGGCCGTCCGATTTAATCGGACGGTGGGGAAAGAGAGAGGGAAGCGGTGCGGGGTAGATGGGCCGAACGGGCCGAAGGCGCGGAGAGAAGATGGGCCGAAGGAGGAGGTTTCGGCCCAAAGCCATATTAGGGTTTTTAATTGATTTCTCAATTGATTTAATTCCAAAAATTCATTTAGGCTTTAGAAAATAGCAAATTAATTTCAAAAATTAAGAGAAAATTCACAGAAATTCTCTTATTTATTTTGGACTTAATAGAATTATTTCCATCTTAAAGTTGGCTTTTAACTTTGCAAATAAATTTGTTTTGGCTTTAAAATACTTAGGAAAAAGCTTTAAAATTCCAGAAAATTCTAGAAATTAAGTAAATTTTTATTTTTCAAATTAAATCAAATAAACTTCAATAACTTCACATAAATTTCACTTTTGACTTTAAAATTTCAAAAATTCAAATAAAGCAATGGAATTCTAAAAAAAAATTCAGAAAAACCAATAAAACATTAACTTTATTTTATTTTATTTTGGTAACATTACTTTGGAAAGTTACAATATATAGATCAACTTATAATGTCAGTCATTTCACGCTTCTGTAGGCGTGCGACTAAGTGATCGTCACAAGGCTTTTACAATGCTCCTTCTTAACTCAGTTCTGCCCGCTAAGGTTTCAACACTGAATGTCTTTCCGACCAGACAGGGCCTCCCTCTTGCGCCACCATGAGATTACGTTTCCCATAACTCACGCTTCCCACGACAGAACTGAAATTAAGACATTGCTAATTAGTTAGCCAGCTCTGTCCCATACCGGACATGTAGTTGTACGGTTAAGGCCTAGTTCAATGGCGCACAAGATTAAGTCCTTGACCAATTACTCAGGCGATCTTTCCACAAACCCATAACATGCTAAATCCACACCCCACTATCCACCATCCAATTGCCCGAGCGAAAACCATTTTGTTGAACTAAGACCAATGACATACCCTGTCTTGGTACACAAATTTTAACAAGAGTGGCTAACCACCTCGATTCCATACTTCATTAAGTCAATATTAATCATTATGACACATGTGATGATGAACCCATCGTAACTAAGCAAAACTAAGCATCTGTACAAGTATGTACAACTATAATTATCCATCCTATGGTGACAAAGGATTCATAGCATTCAATTAATCAATGGAGACATAATGACAACAAGGAGTAACTAAACCAAAAATAATTTGTATAAATATAGCATGGATTTGTATAAAACAATATACTTTTCAAATCATAGGTTCAATATGATCAAAGGACCACAACTTGCCTTGGAATAAATCCTGGGATTGATCTTGATCTTGGTAAACTCCTCCTTGCTCAAAACTTCTCGAAGTATCAACGTCTACTCGAAAACAAGCAAATAAACCAAATAAATAAATAACAAAGAGAAAACAAACTCCAAAAATTAAATAAAAATCTCAGATAAATAAATATCTAATTTAGATGAATTTAGAAATTTGAATGGACTCAATCGGAGTTCAGATGCAAAAGATATGGGCTTTGGAAGATTGAAACCCATGAAATAACCCTAAAAAGGATTTTCTGGAATTTCAGGATTTAATTTTCTACTAGAAAATCAATTTATGATGTCAGCACTGGAATTTTCGGCCGAAAAGGATTTAAAAGAAATTTTGACATGTGGGACCCACATGGCGGTGAGATGGCTCACGGTAGACCATGTCCACCGAGCTAGGGTTAGGGGTTGGATCTGGACTGCCGCGTTAATTGACACGCGTGCATACACGTAGCTGACTCGCAAGCAATCGGCTGATGTGGACGCTGGGGTGGTTGATGACGCGGACTGCCATGTTGACAAACGATGGCAAGGTCCTCAGTTCGTCCGACAACGGCGCTACAGAACTCACAGGCAACAACGGAGGCTAGCGCTGGACTCCTCATGACCTCGCGAATCTGGTGACATGGTTGGATGATTTCGGCGGTGACCAAAACACGGTGGTGCTCTAGGTTGGCGGTGGAGTGGCACGGTAAGGTACGACAACGGCGGCACAGAGGTTCTCCGACGAAGATCGAGCGCGCATCGTAAAGAACATGACACGACGGTCTCGAAACTGGTGACGAGAGATATGATGGCTCACCGACGGCGTCCAATTCCGGTGATAAAGGATTAGGCAGCGTGGCGCTTCTAGGGCACAATTTGCTCGAACGACGACGTGAACCAGAGAGACAAGCTAGGGTTTCGAGGGAGGAAGACTGCATGAAGATTTTGATGCGGTCGCGGCTTTAAATAGTGTGGGGACCCCCGGATTATTTTTGTAAGACTAAGGCATTCCCGGTCTTATGGAGATAACTCTGGGTATCCTGTGAATGGATTCCAACTCAACTCCATCTAAGTGAAAGGCTTGACCGAAAACTAGAGCCCCGACGATCATACGTGCTGCTCCTCTGCGAGCACTACATGATATTTAGTTCTCCAACGGTCCAAGCACTACACTTAGTGAGTTAAATTGGAAGCCACGAACAGCGACCATGAGACCATGTTGGCTCCCAAGATCAGTGACCAACATGCCCCCAAACTCATATTTAGCATTGATCACATCCATACAACATTCATACATTAATAGTTCAAAAGACATACATCATAATAGTTCAAATCTACAACTATTACAAAAGGGCCAATCGGCCAAATTTAATAAAACACTTAAAGTGGCAGCGGAAGCTAGGTAAATAAACCAAAAGTCCAGCATGGTATGCCCATAACCCATCGGCAACCAACTGGGAGTTAGATAATAGCACTACTCGTTAGCGTCGCCTAAATCGACGCTAAAGAGCTCAACGGGCTCGAATTCTTCCTCACCTGAAAGCCAGTAGACAAACTGGCTGAGTACAAAGGTACTCGCAAGTCTTATAAAGGTAAAATTAGTTATGCATAAGGTCATTCAAAGGATGGTTCATATTAGCTTAGTTTTGCGAAAAAACGCAACAATTTACAACCTACATATACTAGTTTTTCATTTGCCATTTTGAAATAATATTTGAGGTAGAAGTAAAACATGTGATCAAGTAATAAATTGAATGACAAATGAATCAAACAAACAACAAAGTAGCAACCCACTTTGATACAACTAAATGCATGAACATCCATTCATGCCGAATACCCAATTTACCACAATTTAAATGTCATAGTCTAACAATAGTAACTCCCGAACTCAAGCAATTGTCCATAACCGTGGACACGGCTATTCGAATAGATTTATTTCTGCAGAGGTGTACTAATTTACCCACACGACTCGACTAGCCCGTAAGCCACTGGAATTAACACACTTCCTATGGTGTGTCGCCGGGGAAATCGAGATTCGGTATTTTTCGGCAAGAAGATCCCATTGAGATAGACCACCCATACGAGATGAATCCCATCTTAGACACAAGCATATAGAAAATGCTAAGCGGGCACACACGTTGTGTCAGAGGGGCCAGTGTAAGGTAGTTAGTATGTTGGGTGAAACCAACATAAGTAATCGTGCTCATTAAGCACAATATATATTACACTAGGTTCCTAAGGAACATAGGATTTCACGGTCTCTATGTCCTCACACCACCTGTGGTCTAAACCAATAAAACCTTTCCCCTACTTTACCAAGCGGTACCCATATTCCACGTGTGGTAGCACGAGTTTTACTTGAATCAACGACGTTACGAAAGTTCGATCCTTGTTGGTCCAGACAAGTCCACCACTTACCCAATCTCGTGCACGAAGGCACCCTCACTAGCAACCACTTGTCCAGACCTCAAAACTCTTTTAAAATGACAAAATTTTAACTTAAGAAATATATACGAAGATCTGGAATAGAAAGAAGATAATAAACTTTGTGTATCCCATAATTGTCAGGTTATTCCCGACAATCAACTACCATATCTAGACTTGCATGGCTAACCAAACTCACAATATAATTCACACAACCTAACTTAAGCATGTGGTACTGGAATAATTCAAGGATAACCTCAATGAATAGGAGATAACTAATCTACACATCACAAAAATAGTGACATTATCAAAATAGCATGCAAGTAATTATTATTGCACTAATTTAACATAACTGGGATCAAATATGATGCAAAAAAAAGTTCAAATGATGCTTGCCTTGCTGATAGTCTAATTGTTCGCTCTCAGTAGCATACGAGTCAATATCAATTGCTTCGGAATCTAAAGAATAAATATACCGATAAACACCGAGAAATACCACAAAAACCAAATTGCTAAAAAAGTGCATGATTTTTCTACAGTGGTTAAGTCATGATTTTAGATGAATTTAGGTGAAAGAATTATTCCATTTGGATTTAGTATGTAGAAGTTATAGTGGTTTGAAATTCAGTCTGCTGGAAAATCCAATTTAAATACAATCGGTTACTGTTTATTTAATTTAATTATTTAGGCAAAATTTGTAGATCAGTAGTGGGACAAAGGATTATATAGATAAATATATAATAATAATATAAGCTCAAAATAATTTGGTTCATCCCATTTGAAGTTTATATGAATTAGTTATGAATTTCTAAAGTTAATAGCATTTTCTAGTTCAAAAATAATTCAGTTTTGGCTTATTTTCCCTAAAATATATTTTCTGAAACAGGAACATAGTAGAAAACTATTTTAGAATAAAGTTCAGTTGAAATGGAAATTAGCAAAATTTGTTTCACTGGATTTGGAGTTGAAATGAATTAGTTATGTATTTTTGAAGTTAAATGTAATTTTTAGTATGCAAATAAATCATTTCAGGATTTTCTAAAGCTTTCCTGGGCTGAAACGTGTGGACCGTTCAAATCTAATTGGACGGTCCAAGCGAGGGGTTGCGTTTGGATGGTCTGAACGTCCCAACCAATCTAGGCGGTTGAAACGAAATCGGATGGCCCAGGTGAGGGGTTACGTTCGGACGTGGTGAGAACGTTGCCAAGACTCAAAGCTGACAGGTGGGCCCTAAGAATAGTGCATTTTTCATTTAACTCAGATTTCAAACGCATACTGACATGTGGGACCCAGCGTCACTGACTTTTTCCACTAGACTCGGTCCACACGCATGCGTGCACAGCGCATGGTGCTTAAGGGCTTGGGCTCACTCGCCAGGCGCTCTATGTTTTACTTAACTCATTTGATTTCTGTGCACAGGGCCCGTGTGTAAGTGACACATTATTGCGGCTAAGACAGACAACAAATACTAAGCAATGATTAGTGATTAATGATGGTCATTTGCCGTAAACGACCAGCTACAGTAGCTGCCCGCGTACGACAACACCCCCGTGTGCTTCCCTGGCGGCTTGCCGGCGCTATGCGCCATGGTGGAGTCAGCCAAGGACATGCACAGGTTTACAAATAGCATTGCGCACCATATGCAAGTAGTCTCAACGACTGAGCCGACCTGTACCGGCGACTAGCCAGAGAGTAGTGGCGGCACAACTTTGGCCAAACGTGCAAGCAGCAATGTGAAGCTCTGCTGTGCAAACAAGCGGGTGCCTGAGGTCCTAGGGACTATAAGAGAGCTACCTAAGCGGTAGGGAGGCTCGGAGAAGCTTGGGGCTGGCTGGAGTTGTGTCGGCACCAGAGAAGACAACGGCGGCGGCACGGCTTCACGTGGAGAGAGGGCCCTGAGCAAAACCAACATAAGTGAGTGGTCGGAGTTGCTCAAGGACCATACTAGGATGCTACAAGAGAAAATAATCGGACAATGGCTTATCGAATCAAGGTGGGAGATGAAGAATTAGTTCCTCGACCGAAAATGCAATTTCTTCAAATCCACGAAAAACCCATCGTGCATTGTTGAAATTGACTGAGGGGTTTTGCTTAGGAGAGTGAAACATGCAAGGTGACGCGCTAAAGTGAGGACAATACCTCCCGGACATGAAGAAGATATGACGGTGTCCTTCAGAGCGCACATCGGAACACAGTGAGCACGAAATGGTCCGGAAGCTACAAGGCAAAGTAGCAACTGAGCTTAGCAAAAATAGAACCTGCATTGAAGATAGAGTTGAGAGGAACCACGCGGTTGAAGCTCATCGAAGTAGGGAGTGGAGTAGAGCCTCTTCTTCCTCAACCACCGTGAGGAAGAATGGGTTGAAACGAGGTGAAGGAGGGGGTTTTAACCCGGGGAAGATGACGGAGTGGAGGCGGCGTGAAGTAAGGAAGCTCCGGGAGTGGTGGATGGAGGCGGTGTATTGACAACGTCCACTAGTGTGAGGAAGGAATCGCCAGCCGTGTGGCGAAGAAACTCTACGTTGCCAACAGGAGGAAGGAGAAGGAACTGACAACTCGAGCCCACCGCGTCAGTGAAACGAAGCAGCGTGTGCGCAAGCCTGAGTCAAGTGGATCTGTGAGGAACGTTCGATCTGGACTGGACGACTCAGATTAAATGGGAGGTTCGGACTGTCCGATTGGGCGACCCACATGGACCACACGATCTTGATCGGATGGTTGATCTCGCAAGCGAACGTTCGGACAGCCTCGAACGGCTATGAGATCTGGCCCGTTGAATTCCAATCGGACGGTCGACCTCGGTTGGGCTCGGCGCAGTGTGTTTAGGTGGTATGGTCGAGTTGGACTTGAGCCCAAGGAACAGTGCTATGGTTTGGTCTGATGTTTGACTGAGATTTAAATTGTTTTCTCTACTTTGACCAAGGTCTTATAAATAGAAATAAATTTTCTAAAAATCTGAAATAATTCAGAGGGGTTCCTGGGAAGGGCTAGTGCTCAATTTTTTTTATCAAACCTTATTGTTAAAGATATATTTTGTATATTTTGAATTCAAACTTAGGATAGGTCACTTAATTGTGTTTGAATTTTCTGAGGGTTGTATCTAGTCCTATAAATCTGGAAAAAATTATATTAATTCATGATAATTAATATAGTATTTGAATAAATTTATTCCAGATGATGACCATAAGTTTTTGTTACTGATTTCTTTTGAAAGTTCAAATTAAAGTTGTATGTTTTGATGTTTGTTTAATATTTTTCAAGTGCAATAATTTATGCAAATGCTTCAAAACATGATGCATGCTGATGAGATACATACTAATTCTCATTTATTAATCTGGGGATGTGACAAATAGGGCCCGGGAGAGGGAAGTTTGCAAGGAACACGACGCGGCGGCGATATGAACTCGGAGATGGGCGTAGAGACCTGGACGAAGATGATGCTGACACGGTAGGCGGGTGCACAAGTCAGCGGTGCGGCTCGGAAGCGGACGCGTGCGAAACGGTGCGGTTCGGCTGATAGGTGGGCCAACGCGGGTAAGCGCGGGGGAAGAGGAGGCGGGCTGCGCTGGAGAACTGGGCCAGCGGCTTGGGTTGGGCTAGGAACAGGAGTTGGGTTTCAGCCCACAAGGATTAATTGAGATTTTAATTAGTTTTCTTTTTTGAAAATAACAGAAAAGGCAAATAGCAAATAAAAAATAGCAAATGCACTCAGAAAAATTCTAGAAAAATCTACAAAATATATCCAAGCACATAGAATCCAAAAATAATAATTTTGACAATAATTTATATTGACATTATTCATATTAAATTATTTTTGAACCCTTCAAATTCAGATTAAGCTTTAACTTTAGCAGAAAAATCCAAATGATTATTTTTCTTTTTAAAACTTCAAAAACAGATCAAATTTTGGGATATTACGAACCTACCTCCTTAATAGGGAATCTCGTCCCTGTGGCAACCAATCTTCTGCCTTGGTAACCAATACCCTGCTATGGCAGCCAATATCCTACCGTGGCAACCAATCTTCTGCTGTGATAAAATCAAGCCATGGTAAAATCAGAGAGTAAATCAGATACCACAGATGGTTTTTAATACAAACCGTATGTGATGAGATCCTTATCAGACATAGTTCGTATGAAAAACCGTCTGTGGGGAGATACTTATCACAGACGGTTTGTGATACGAACCCTCTGTGATATGTCATCACAGACGATTTTTGTATGAAACCGTATATGATTCCCAGCGTGGGAGTTCAAAAATTTTTGAACGTGTGCGCGGGAGGCAAAAATATTTTGGCGCTCGTTGTCCTTATATATTATAACCGAGTCGAGGCGAGACACACTCAGTCTCGCATTCCCACAGTCCCGGTCCTTCTTTGCGCTCTCGTCCTCCCTTGCTCCATGATCCTCCATTGGCTCCGGTGGTTCTTGCTCCTCGGTCCTCCCTTGCTCGCTCCCACAGCTCTCGGCCTCCCGCTACTCTCCCGGGCTCCGGTTCTCCCTTGCTCCTGTAGTCCCCAACCTTCGACGGGGTCTTCCTCCCCAACAGCCGACAGTCAACACCGACGTCGACCTCCTCTTGTCCTCCTCCGACGCCGACGCTGACCTCCTCCAATCCTCCCTGACGCTGACGCTGACGCCGACCTCCTCCAGTCCTCCTCCGACGCCGACGCAGACCTCCGCCAATTCTCCTCCGACGCCGATGTGTGTGGTATATGAGGTTTTGTTGGTACTTGTGTATATGAGCTTCTGTTATATTCATATCCAGATTTGTGTATATAACTATGAGCTTGTGTATATGAGCTTCTGTATCCATGAATGACTGTATATGTGTATGAGTGTATTCATATCCAGATTTGTGTATATGACTATGAGCTTGTGTATCCATGAATGACATTGTATGTGTATGAGTGTATTCATGTTTGGGAGGCTTGGGAGGCAGTGCATGTGTATGAGTTTATCCATGAATCCATGATTCAGTCTAAGACATCTTCTAGGTTCAAGTTCTATATATTTAGTATTCTTTTTTGCAATAGAAAAAACAATCAAAAACGATTCTGAATAAGAACCGTTTGTGAAAATAGACTACCGTCTGTGATAATTACTATCACGACGATTCTCAACCTTTAGTTACGAACCGTGCTGTGATAGCACTACTACTGAGCAGACTTTTGGTCCCGGGCCTAAGGGCCTCTAGTCCCGATTATAGAGCGGGACTAGAAATCGGACTAAATGTCTCACTTTAGTCCCGGGACCCAAGCCGGGACTAAAGGCCGATTTAGTCCGGTTGGTAATACCAACCGGGACTAAAAGGTCCTTGATGAGCCACGGGCTGGCCTTTTAATCCCGGTTGGTATTACCAACCGACTAAAGGTGTTTTTTTTCTTTTGTTTCCATTTCAATTCATTATTGATTTTGGTTTTACAATTACATTAGGTTTTCAAATGCGTATTCTTATTGCTAATATATGTATACGCGCACATATAATTTAGTTTGGAACATTATTACACACAAATAAAGTATGAAACTATATATATTATGGAGCTATATATATGTATAATATATATATATGCACAAAAATTTACAAAATTATTCATGCATCCTTGGTATTTACAACACAAATGTTGTCCTCCACTTAAATGTCATACAAATGTTCGTCTGGTTTGGCTTCAATGGTTCATCTGGGTTAAAGTAGAACTTCGGTGCGGAGCTTGAGGACATGCTCATTAAGAAATCTGCGATTGTCTCTTGAATTCCTTTGAGGCGGTCCATATCCAAGACTGTTCCTTCAACCATATCTCCTTCAATTTGCATTAAACGAAAGAAGTATTAATATACATAAGATTTATTTAATAGCAACAAATAAATAAAATGGATTTATTATATATACTTATTACGTGCTTCTGCATCTGTAGATGGGTTCTTTTGCATACACCATGAGGAACTCGCAAACGTAGTATCCACACAAATTGTTGCACGGTGGCTGCCAGTAGAACCCACTGCGATATAAAAGATTACTCGTCATCCCGCGTGAGTGAAGCATGATAAGGTAAAGACGCGGGAGCTAGTACAACTTACATCCGATCGGTGTGGATCGTGAAGTGGCGCTTTCGGATCCGGACGGTGTAGTGAACGAACCAAGCCCAAACCACGCCCAATAATTGGATCGTTAATTAACTATTGCGAGTTAAAGAGCAGGAATAAATATTTAAAGATCGAAGTTACCCTGGATAATGTCTATCATATCTTGGTAATGTTCTGCGGTTTTCTCAACGAGTCATAGATTAGCAAATGACATCGGAGAGATCGAAGACAATCGAGTATCGATGAAAGTCGCATTTGTTTATAGAGTCAACATATATATCTTTATGTTGGATTGAGTAAGTAAAGTAAAATGTGCACACGATAACAACACTCACCCAAAGTTGTAGGGGAAGAGTATAAATCTTTTGTTCTTTTGGTTGATCAAGAACCTCCGAAAATTCCTCTCCATTTGAGGTCTCCATTGATCGTGGGGAGTGTTTGGGTCCTTGAATACGATATATGGATCAACGAAACCAATGTTCTTGTCATTTCTACGTGTGAGGTCTCTCATCATGTCTCTGCATATGTATAGACATGCTAGCTAGTGTGAGGATAATTACTTATACATATACATATGCTAGAGTGAGATTATTAAAAGAAAGAATCACGTACAGACAAAAGCAGCTGATGAGAGATTTGTCTAGGCGTCCATGTGGCATAGCGGTGTAACTCATTAAATCGAACCATTATAATGTCATCGCCACGGAAGTAATGATGGTTTATAATTTTGACGCAAATAAAGTCATCCGCTTTCGCGACATGCCGCCATGTACCACTTGTTTAACAAGTACATTTGCGTACGAAGTTCCATGAGCTTCTCAGGGTTGTATAGACTCTTGCCATATACATATTCCTTCTTCCAATGATCAACTTCCGGAGCACTTTCGATGTGTGCTCTGCCGAGCATTTGGGAAATGCTTAGACCGTTTCGCGAAAAATTCATCAAGTTGATCCAAATGCACGTTTCGGATATCTGTTCTAGCACGTTCGTGTTTGAACCATATTCATTCCCAATAACTAGTGGGGGCACCGATCTTTGTGATTGTTCCCGGTGTGCAACACCCTTCCGTGCTCTCTTCTCTTTCTTCTTCGCCTCCTCAATTGACTTGGTGAGAGTGCGGTCATAGTCCGATAGTGGCGAATCCTTACGAGCATGGCGTAACTTTTACGTGGCGTCCACCCTTTGCCTTAGAACTTACGGGCGTGCGAAGAAGCACGGCTTCTCGTGGTTTTCGCTTCACTTTTAGCCTTGACTTTCGCAAGAAAGCGCCCACATCTGTTTTCAAGCATCTATTTCCTCGGCAGTCTTCTCATAGGAAAGTTTCGTGCGTCTTAGAAATAGCCGGTGTTCTCCCGAGGCTTTCTTCTTGGCGGTGGGGCCGACGCGCGTTGTGGGGTGGGCCTCTTCTTTGGCGGCGGCGGTGTCGGCGTTGGAGCCCGCCGTGGAGGCGATGGGGCGGTGGCGGCGTTGGAGCCCGCCGTGGAGGCGTCGATGGCGGTGTCGGCGTTGGAGCCCGCCGTGGAGGCGATGGAGCGGGCGGTGTCGGCGTTGGAGCCCGCCGTGGAGGCGATGGGGCCGATGGCGGCGTTGGAGCCCGCCGTGGAGGCGATGCAGTGGGCGGTGTCGGCGTTGGAGCCCGCCGTGGAGGCGATGGGGCCGGTGGCGGCATTGGATCCCGTCGTGGAGGAGATGGGGCCGGTGGGGATGCAGCCGTGTCTTCCACTTCATTGTCATCGCCCGCAACACTGTGACCAGGTGGTGAATGGATAATTGGACTTAGGTTGGGGGAGGTTCTGCTGTGAAAACAACGTGGTATGAGTAAACCGTTATTTAAGCCAATACATAATTAGTGAAAAATGTTTCGTTCACTTTCATCCGCACCTAGGGTTAGGTTGTTGAGGAGGAGGAGGTGGCGCGGGAATAATGATATAGCGCTTGCGCCAACATATGAATGTCTTCTCCGCTTCTCCTAAAGTCTTCTCCCATCACCTCCTTCAATGTCAAGACGCACATTGCTATAACCTTTCACAACTCTATCCACCGATACGCTAGCATATCCAGAGGTATTAATGCCCCATGGCATCTTGGTGTCTTCGTAGGGTCGATCGAGATACAACACCGATAGCCACCATGGCGGTGGCATTCCCTCTCGAATGTGCGGCTCACATGTCGTGAGAGGATCGGTGATGTCATCCACGGGAAGCGCGACCTGCGTCATCTTGAATCACGGCACCTCTGTGGAAGCGCAATCGCTTTTCAAGCGATGAGGGTGATGTTGACTCCGGCTCGATGCGGTTGCCTTTGGATGGAACTTATCGCTATCTGCACTTGCCTTTTGATTTCCTCATTCATTTTGGCTTCAAGTGCTTTTTTCTTGTCTTGCTTCACGAGCCACTTCGTGACTCAAGAACCATTTCCTCCATCCTACGCATCCGCTCTGCCTCCTCGTCCTTCTTTCTCCGCGGCTTCTATAGGTGGCTTTGTCTTTAGGAAGGCATGCTCCCCGACACCTCCCATAGCCTCTTGTTCGCCCACCGTGTTCGAGTACTCTCGGGCGTATGTCACTCATCCTTATCTCTGTTAGTTTGCCACACTGCCACTCTCACCAAGCCTCGAGCATAAGCAAATCTTCTGCTGCTCTTTGGAGTTTTGCGCCATACACTATCTTTAGGTCTCTAGGTCGGGCTTCCCCATGACCGAAAAACCAATACTTAGCGCGCTCGGGCGCTTGATTGATTCTGGTTCGATCCCTTGGTAAGAATCTCTGTTCCATTCTTTCCCACTTAGGAATGGCACTCTGTAGCCACCGATCCCAAGTGATGGTGGTATTGCTTTTGTCGGGCATTCTGTTGGTTCCTTCTCACCCGTGCCTCACCCTCTTCCGATGTCTTGAACTGCACAAACTCATCCCAAAGCGGCCTCAACTTGACATAGGCCTTAGTGTTGAAATCTGCGTCGAGTTCTTCTTGATAAATGTGTTGTACAATTTCTTCTTCCAACACTTTGGAATTGTGTGGCCATCTTCTTCATAGCCCGATTCCTAACTCTCTCCTTCAAAGCTTCATCTTACATATCGAGCGAAATGTTGAAGGACATCTTGCCAAACTAGTGCCTTGTCACGATCGGAGACAAAACTAATATGAGAGCCTCTTTCTTTTGCTTCCATTCACGAGCATTGATCGGGATCTGTCCCTACAAGGCACCCACGATGGTGACAAATTTCTGTGCATGTGGTCCAAGTACTTTGCTGTATCCTCCTCGAATTCGAGAGAATGAACCGACCCTCCAACGGCTTCTTGGGCCTCGTGACATTTCTACTCTTCCCGTTGTTGTCGTCGATCCGGAGGGCTACGAATGTAGAAACACAAAGATTGTAGATACATAAGAGATTGTAGATACATAAGAGATTGTAGATACATAAGAGATTGTAGATAGACCTCATCTTCATAATCGGCAAAGTACTGACTCCCGTCATCTACTTCTTGATTGTTGTCATCACCTTCGACTTGGGCACCTTGTAAGGCGCCATTGTTGATAATATCCATGATGGCATCGTCCATGTTGTCATTCGGGTCGGCCATTTCTGCAAATATATCGGCGTAATATAAAACTTATCATTCAGTAATATAAAATTGTACTCATTCTAAACTTCTAAACTAGTACTCATTCTCAATTTAACTACTCAGTGCACTACTCACTTAGCCTATGAACTAAACATTGTCAGACAATTGCTCGCTGACAACTACCCTTACCATTCATCTCAAGTTACTCTCTGAAATACATAAATCAAAATTTAATATCTAATCTCAGGCTAAAGACTCAATGCATTAATCCCTTTGTTTAACACTTACGCTCCTAGATCTAACCTCCTGGGAAAAAAATGGGTCATTATCAGTTAATCATATCTTTCAAGCCACTCACTAACATCGTACAACAACCAAGCACGAGAGTACCTCACCGGAGAGGCGATGGTGGCGGAGGCGTGCGGCTGCCGAGCGCAGGGAAGACCGAAGGGCGATGACGCTCGGTGCGTTGGACCGGCCGAGGAGGTGAAGTAGGACCGGCAGCAAAGGGGAGCGGCACGGCTGGCGGCGCAGAGGTCGGCAGAGCGGCCGCGCGAGAGAGACGGCAAGGAGAGGCGCGCGAGGAGACGGCGAGGAGAGGCGCGCGATGGGAAGTGGAGGAAGAATGGAAGACGAAATCGTTGCTTAAGTACTTGGGGACCTTTAGTCGGGCGGTTTTACCAACGGGACTAAAGACCTTTAGTCCCGGTGGTAATACGGACCGGGACTAAAGGCTGGACCTTTAGTCGGGTGGTTCCACGGCCGGGACTAAAGGTGAATTTTGCGCTGGGACATATTTTCGAGAGAACCTTTAGTCGGGTGGTGCCACGGCCGGGACTAAAGGTGAATTTTTGCTGGGACATATTTTCAGAGAACCTTTAGTCCCGGTGTGTTAGCAACCGGACTAAAGGTCCCACTATTCAATTATCACACAGAGAACCTTTAGTCCCGTGTGTCAGTTAGCAAGGACTAAAGGTCCCACTATTCAGTTCGCCACTATTTTCCAGAGAACCTTTAGTCCCGGGCTGGGTTTTGTATTAAGTTTATTTGTATAAATATGCTAATTCTTGTTAAATGCATAATAAATTAAATATTAGGCATAAATATTAAAATTATTAAGTTACAATTATTACATAAAATCTCTAATACACACTATTTATTAAACATCACTATATATCAAGCGGGCACAGTGGTGAACTTCTTCTTGACGTATGACCCTTGGTTATGATCATGCCGTAACCATGGAGTGTCCTCGGCATTTAGCAAGGATGCTTGGGTCTTTGGTCACATGGAAGGCGGGATTCGGATCATCCCTTTCATAATCTTCGACATGTCTGACTTGTCCTCAATTCCCACGATGTTTCTTTTCCCTGAAAGAACTATGTGGCGTTTTGGCTCATTGGTTGATTTGTCGTCATTTTTCCTCTCTTGGGTTTTGTAGACATGTCTTTCACATAGAACACCGATTCACATCGCGACAAGGACGAATGGTTCGTCTTTGTACCCAATATTGTTGAGGTCCACTGTTGTCATTCCATACTCCTTGTCATTGTTACCCCGCCTCAGGTCATCTTCACCCATTGGCTTTGGAACAAAGGGACTTTAAAATTAGGTGCGTAGTCTAGTTCCCAAATCTCTCTATGCGGCCATAATATGTTTGCCTCTTTCCATTTGGGTGCTGTGGCATCTACGCGACACCACTGTTTGGTTCGTGCTCCTTTTATCTTGGGCTACGGTGTAAAATGTATTTCCATTTATCTCGCACTTTGTACGTGAGGATGTGCCACGACGGTTGCCTAACCAACAAATCTGATTGCTCATCAATATTGTCATCACTCGACATTCTTTTCGCAACCAACCGCTGAAAGTTTCCATGTGATGACGCCTAATCCAAGCTTCATTCTTCCCGAAGGCTGGGATCGTAGGAATTCCTTGTGTACCTCGACATACGGCTCCACCACGGGAGTTTTGAAGAAGCGTAGTGCGCTTTATTGAAATAATCGTCCCCGCATCGATATATGTTTTATTCCCTAGTGTTCCCTTTCCACTAAGTCTCCCCTCGTGTCGCGATTCAGAACACCAATCGGGTCAAGGTCGGGAATGAAGTCAACACGTAACTCAATGACCTCCTCTCGTCCCGTAGCCCTTGGCGATGCTTCCTTCTCGCCGAGCACGCTGGTGAACATATTTCTTCAGACTCCATGAACCTCTCAAGGGAACATGTTGTGTAGGAACACAGACCGAGAATATTAATCTCCTTGACCGGTGAACTAGGAGGTGTGTCATGATATTAAAGAAGGATGGAGGGAACACCAACTCAAAGCTGACAAGACATTGAACCACATCATTCTGTAGAGTAGCTAGTTCCATTGGATTGATTGCCTTCTGAGAAATTGCATTGAGGAATGCACATAGCTTCACGGTGGCGGACGTACATGTGGAGGTAGAATTCCTCTTAAAGCAACCGGAAGCAATTGCGTCATAAGCACGTGGCAGTCATGGGACTTTAAGTGTAGGAATTTCTTCTCTGGCATTTTTATTATACGCTTTATATTGGAGGAGAATCCAGATGGGACCTTGATGCTGTTTAGGCATTCAAACATGCTTTCCTTCTCTTCTTTGCTAAGAGTGAAGCTAGCAGGTCTTAAGTAATGGCGTCCATCGTCTGTCTTCTCTGGATGCAGGTTGTCTCGTTCTTTCATGTGCTGCAAGTCCTGTCGTGCTTCGAGTGAATCCTTAGACTTTCCATACACATCCATGAATCCTAGCGGGTTCACACAAAGATTCTTTGTCGGTGCATCACGTCGATCGCGTTGCGGACCTCTAGACTTGCCAATAGGTAGCTCCCAAAATATGGACTTCTTCTTCCACATGGGTGCGTGTCCTTAGCATCTTTTGGAACAGTTATTGCCTTGTCCCTTTCCAAAGACTACTTGCACATCCTTGACCATATCAAGTACATCCTCCCGATTCGGTTCTGAGGCTTGGTTGGTGGTCGCCTTACCTTTAAAATGCTTGCCTTTCTTTCTTAGTTGGTGATTCATAGGAAGAAAACGACGATGGCCAAGGTACACGACCTTCGACATTTTTCAAATATATACATCAATGTCATCAAAGCGGTGTGTGCATGCATTGTATCCCTTGTTTGTCTGTCTGAAAGATTACTTAGAGCGGGCCAATCATTGATTATTACGAACAACAATGCTCGCAGTCGAAGTGTTCTGTTTGTACTCATCCCACACACGTACACACTGGTTTGCTCCATAAAAGGGAGTTCCTCAACTAATGGCCTCGGGTAGACATCGATGTCGTTGCGGGTTGCCTCGGGCCTTGGATGAGCACCGGCATCATAATGAACTTCCGCTTCATGCATAACCATGGATGAAGGTTGTAGATACATAGAGTAACAGGCCAAGTGCTATGACTAGTGCTCTGGTCCCCAAAAGGATTCATACCATCCGTATTTAAAGCGAACCTTAGGTTTCTTGCGTCATCCGCAAACTCCGGAATTCTCGTCTATTGCTCTCCACCGGGACCCATCACAGGTGTCTCAACATGTTGTCTACCTTACGGTCTTCTTTGTGCCATCGCAACAACTTTGCATGGTCCTTGTTTCGAGCAGACGTTTGAGCGTGGTATTATAGGAGCATACCACATAACCTTGGCAGGATTTTCTTCTGGGGCGTTCTTCGCCCTCAACATCGCCAGGTCATCTCGCTTTGATCTTATATCGCGACGCTTTGCATACGGGGCATTCATCCAAATTCTCGTAGTCCTTGCCATGATACAGATGCGATCATTCACGACATGCATGTATCTTTTGGATTTCTAATCCCAAAGGGCGACGACTGTTTTGCTTCGCGTAGTGGCGGTGCAATTCGTTAGGCTTGAAGCATCTTTTTGGATCTTGATAATTGCCCAAATGCCTTGTCGGATACACCATTCATGCCTTCCATTGTAGCAACCCGATGTTGTACCCAACTTTTTGCCCATCTTCTACGGGACGGGTATAGTAATTTCTTGTGATCGTCTAGCATGCGGTCAAACTTAGCCTTCTCCTTTTCACTTTCGCAATCTCTTTGTGCATCACGAATGACATCACCAAGAGCATCATCTTCGCGAGTGTGTCTTCGCCCCGCCTCTTCTTGATTTCGCCCATTGCGTATCATCGAAGTCACCGTATTGAACAATAATGTCGTCGGGTCCAATTGTTCTTCTTCACCTTCTTCCATTATAACCCGGTTTCTCCGTGCTTGGTCCAACAAATATAGTTTGGCATGAAACCCGACTTCAACAAGTGTGAGTGAAGACTCCTTGAGCTAGAATATTCCTTCAAATTCTTACGGGGCACATGGATAGCACATGAAACCATCCCGCTTGTTTGCCTCGGCCACTCTTAAGAAATAATGCACACCATCAATGAACTCTTTGAGCGGCGATCGGCATTGTACATCCAATGGCGTGTCATCGTCGCATTATATGACATATCACATAATTAAATTCTCATTTTGTAAACAAATGAAATTAAAAAATACACCAAAATTCTCTATTTCTCTAATGAACTAATTGAGTAACATGCCATGGAACACCATCATGTGTCATGGCAAAACAATTTTCAGAATTTTTGGATCATTAATTTAGCCTACAAAATTCATGGAATAATAATTAAATAAATAAGCATAAAATAGGTATAAATTCAACTTTGTCCAAATAGCCTCAAAATTTTTATATGGACTGTTCACAGTGTAACTTAGTGGAAAAACAAATTTCATGATTTTTGGAAATTTATTGTGGCCTACAAAAATCATGAAAGTTCCATTTATGAATTAATTGGCAATTTTATAACATATAAAAATTATTCAAAATTCACATTTCATATTTTTCATAGATAGTATACATGTCAGAGAGCATACACAAAACTTTCAGAATTTTTGGAGCTCTAGATTTAATTATACAAAAATCACAAATCTCGTACTATTCAAAAATCGAAAATAAAAGAAAAATGGACTAAGCGATCGGTAGATGTCAAATGGACGGCGGGGTTAGCATCAGGAGCTTACCGCGAACACGCCGGTGAATACGGTTGAGTGAATGAACGGCTCGGCGGTGGTGACAAAGAGCGGCGGCGTGTCCCGGCGGCGACCACTGGCGTTCGGCTCTGTGACTAACGCCAAACAGAGTTTAAATAGAAGGACATTTAGTCGGTTGGTGTTACCAACGGGACTAAATGTCAACCTTTAGTCCAGGTTGGTACTACAATCCGGGACTAAAGATTTAGTCCGGATTGTAGTACCAACCGACTAAAGGTTGACATTTAGTCCCGGTTGGTAACACCAACCGACTAAAATCCCCTCCCGCAAAGCCCGCTACGAGCCGTTGGGCAAGGGGACTTTTAGTCCGGTTGGTGTTACCAACCGACTAAAGATCTTTGGTCCCGGACGCAATTTTCTCCGAGACTATTGCCCATTTGGCGATTCGACCAAAGTGCGCTCGTAGTAGTGTAGCTTTTTTCACAGATGGTTTGAAAACTGTCTGTGATGATTCTGTCATCACAAACACATAAATTCAGACGGTTCAGAAACCGTCTGTGATGATGGTTTAGAATCGTCTGTAATGATCTTTTGTGTAGCAGTGAATCCACGACACAAATAGCAAATTTAACTTTTTTTTTTCCAAATAGATTGATAAAAATACCACCACGCACGGGAGCGCAGAGCCAGCCTAAAGGGCGCCCAGCGTGCGAACAGCCGAAAAAAAGCAACTCGATGTACTGTAGCACAGTGTCTTCGCTGTGGTAAACAGTAGTTGACAATCATGTTCACTGTAGCACTACAGTACAACACGTCCTTCGAAACAGCGACCGATAAACGATTTTTACTGTAGCTATGCAGTGGGGATGTATGTCCCCTCCTGGTCGTATGCTCCTGCAGCCCGGTTTGGTGCATGGAGAGAACGGTAGGAGTCTGTCGAATCAAATGTTCTGCGGTTGTTATTTTTTTTAATTCATTTGTAGATGGTTATATTTGCAATTGCGTCATGGAATAATGTCAAATGAGGCAATAATTCCCGGCCGGTGCGTGGCGAGTGCTGAGTAGTGAGTGGCAGCCGGGCCTGCTGCTGCTGCAGTGCTGGGAGCCTGGGACGACGGCGATGGCTGCTCCTGTCGTCGAATTCTTCTTTGTTGTTGTGCCTTGGTGGTGGCGGGCGGCTTCGTGTCGGTTACTGCAGGACGTGAACGGGACAGCGAGTGGGGGGGTCTTTTTTTTTCCCGGTTCTCCCTCTTTTTTACGTGAGAGGGGTGTGGTGTGGTGTGGCGAGTCTCGCATCTTGTGATCTTTTCTCCCTCTCCCTCTCGTTTTGGTTTTGCCGGTGTCTGTCAAGCGGGGGACGGGGGAAAACGTACGGCATTTGTCGGAGCCTGTCCATGATGGTGGTGGGCGAGCATAAGCAAGTGTGTACTAGGGGTTCTATTAGCTTGTTTCTTCTAGAAACTCCAGGTCGACGCATCGTAAAATAGCTACTTTTTCCATTGTAAAATAGCCCATCTGGCTCGCGCTCTCTCTCTCGGCGAATGTCGACGTCCTTGGGTGGAAGGAATGCGAAGGATCCATTACTCGATCGAGCCATACGCGATGCCGAATCCTTGCTCTTTAATCTATCCAGGAAACTATATATGGTGGAAACTGCGCTAGGCATGAAACATCGCACACTTCATATACTATTTCACAGTTTATTCGAACAGATTTTCATTTGTTTACTGCGATCCGATTCGCCAACTTCACAACGGCCTCGAATCTCATGCTCCAAGGGTGCACCTAAATACCTGGCCACATGCAAAATATCATGGATCTGCACCTTTATATATATTAATCAGCTGATTTGTTACAACCACCAAATATATCGAGATAGGCTAGCTTATCTTCGTATTAAATTAAATTTATAATAAAGTGGGATTTCTGTATCTAAAGACTTATCATCGGGGTTGCAATGATGAACTTCCCACCTTACAGTCTCGTGGGTCCTCCACGAGACACAAGTGTTTTTACTTTTCTTTTGAAGGAAATTAATGATACATTAGTGGTGCGAATTGGACACTAAACCGGGGTGCCTAGGATCACCAATATGTGGCACGTGAAAATGATTTTGAAAGTAGGAAGCTAGCATGTGACCAGATGACTAGGTGTGCGGGTGTGCACTCATCAAGATTAAAAGTCCTAGACTTGACGTTGATGCCCACCGATTTTAAGAATACACACGTGTGCACATTCAGTGGGAAAACACGTGTCCGTGCTCCGTAAGGCCTAAGGAACCTCCAATAAATTACAAACGTGTGTAGAGGACGTGTGGATGGTGTGAGTATGGTGTGTGCGACCACGTTGTAGTCTAAAAAATGAAGTTGCAAGTAAGATGTGCGAACATTTTCCTTTTATCGGAGAAACTTTTTGAAAACGGATCAGCCGTTTTCGGGAAGTAACAAATATGTAGCTGCGGAACCGATCACCACTGCAAATTATTCGCGAAAAGTATTGTCTGGTTCACCAGGTACACACCCCGCAAAATGTCGCAATTGGACGATGAACCGTCACAAATAATAACATCCTAGCAGTAGATCCATCGACCGACCGAGCCCATATATACGTATATCGTGCCACACTCCTCAGACATGCACTCCATATGCGTACATGCCTTTCGCAGTGAGCGAATCAACCGTGCCTCCTAATCCAATTGCCATATCTCCCCCGTGGGATTCCACGTACGGCTGGTGGTTAAGCTCACCAAACCGTGAGAGCGACGCCGACGCCCATCGATCGATCATGCCATTCCCTGTGGATTGTCCATCACTCTCCTTCACCTACTCCGTTGAGGATTTTTTTTTTGAAATAATATATTTTTTAAAAAATATTTACAAAACTAGGTCACCATTCCCAAAAATTGCAAAAATAGGTTCCTGTCGCCAGTTCATCTGGCGACAGGTTCCTATCGCCGGTTGAACTGGCGATAAGAATCTATAAATTTTTAAATATAGCAAATAAACTTCAAAAATTACAAAAAATTTTGTGGAGCATCCTGATAGAGTTTTCTTGCTTGTATATTTTTTTCATAATTTTATCCATTATACATTTATCTCTAAAATTCATTTAAGTATACTATTTGTATAATTTTTAAATATACCAGATGAGGTCCAAAAATTACGAATTTTTTTGTGAACTCTCCTTACATAGTGTAATTGTTTATGTAATTTTTCAGAATTTTTTATTCTCTTAAATGGTCTCTACAAATAAGGGTATACAATCAAGTACACTGTATCAGAAACATAAATTCAGAATTTTAGAGATAATTTCAGAGCATATAAATTTCTGAAACAATTACAGAAACAATTACACTATGTAAGGAGCGTTCACAAAAAAAATCATAATTTTTGGATCTCATATGGTATATTTAAAAATTCTACAAATAGTATACTTAAATGAATTTTAGAGACAAATGTATAATGGATAAAATTATGAAAAAATATACAAGCAAGAAAACTCTATCAGGATGCTCCACAAAATTTTTTGTAATTTTTGAAGTTTATTTGCTATATTTAAAAATTTATAGATTCCTGTCGCCAGTTCAACTGGCGATAGGAACCTATTTTTGCAATTTTTGGGAGCGGTGACCTAGTTTTGTAAATATTTTTTTAAAATATATTATTTCAAAAAAAAAATTCCTCCGCTGAGAACGCCACTCACCCAATCGGCAGATCCAGGTGGAGGCGGCACGAGGAGCCTCTCTAGGTCTCCTGGTTCGCTACTCAGCTCGGATTCGATTTCTTTCTTCTTAAATATGTTGTGTTGAATGATAAATTTTATCATTCCACACTAACGTTTTTAAGCGAAGGTAGTACGTGCGGTGCTAATCACTTTGGATTAGGCATGCATGCTGTAAGCCACAGGCAAAGAACACAGTGACACAGGGATATATGACTAAAACCCTCTCGAGTTTATGTGTACATACCGGCCGGTTTAGATAAGCCGAATGGACCCCTCTTTGCACAAGGAACTGATACTACTACAGAAAACGTTATCACAGACGGTTCGGCACCGTCTGTGTTTTTATACGTCTGTGATAACTGGCGGTTATCACAGACGGTTAAAAAGCCGTCTGTGATAAGTAAAAACACAGACGATTCTAATGAACAACCGTCTGTGATATCCATATATCATGAGCGGCTATATTTGAACCGTCGTAATATCAATATCACGAGCGGTTCACAATTTCGCAACCGTCGTGATATATGGATATCACGCAGGCGGTTCAGAATATAGCCGTGCGTGATATATGGATATCTGACAGTCATATTAGCACCGTCGAAATATCCACATATCACGACGGTGATAATTATGAATAAATCGTGATATCCATATATCACAGACGGTGATTTTTACGAACCGTCTGTGATATCCATCTATCACAGACGGCAATAGTTATGAACCGTCTGTGATAGCTCTTTCAGTATAACTAATTTAATTTTGATTTTCGGCTAGCCTCAGGAATTGCTAGCCATGCCCTCTGAAAACAAGCAGGTAGAAAATAAATACATTACAGATGAATCAATCATTGACACTCAAAGTGATCATTTAACTCAAAATCAATTCGACACGAATATGTATCAAATATTGGCTAGCCTCAGGAGTTACAATTGAATTACAACTTTTCAAAGTGAATTACATTAATGAATCATTCAAGGTCGTTCAGCGGTTTTGGAGTAGTGAAACTCTCCGTTGGCGTTAATGATATCCGTCATGATGAAGGTGCAGAGCTTCCCTCGAACATCCGAGATCTCTCTCTGAACAAGTGAATCTAAATCTATATTGAAGATCTGTAGCTAGCAACAGTGAAGTAGTAAGCATATATATGTAAATTTATAATTAGAAAATAATTATTGCGAGATTGACCAACCTCGGGATCCTCCAACTTAGCACTCATGAGAATATGCATATGATGGCAAACGTAGAATGCACATTCTTACGCTTTTCTTGCGACATTTGCAAAAATAGAATTACATATATAGGTATAGTCAGTTCGAGATGCATTATTACGAAGTATGATAGAATTATTGTGTTATAGCACGTACCGGAAATCGCGTCCTGTGATTAAATGTGGCGTTTGTTCCCTTGTATAGCCCTCCCTCGGCAATATAGGAGATGAACGACCTACATGTTTCCAAAAAGTTAACCTCGGTCATTTCAAATGAAGGAAGACTACAATAGAGTTATGTACGGAGGAAATAAGCACACCTGTCGAGTACTCCTCGCATAAGGGTGAAGTCGTGGCCTTTTTTCATTAGGGAATCAAGGTATAGTACTTGGTTCCTCTTTGGTATAATGACTAAAAGGACCCAGTGGTGCCTACTCATGTATGTCGCTTGAGTCATTAAACCTAAGTTCGTGTTGCGTATAAAGTACAAATGAAATTTGTATAGCAAGTAGTGAAGCACTTACTTCAGGTTGTAGGGCACCATTATGTAGTCCTTGTCGTTTGAGCAAACAATCACATGTCGTTATGTATTTCTCGGCGTAGGATGCGTCTGCCAAGATGGTTTGCTCGGAGACCACGTGTGGTCGAGAAACCCACGGTTCTTTCAATCGTTGGGCATTTTTAATCATGTATCTATACATAAACAATGAGTTGTTATATTCGGTATTACGTGAATGTAGAACTTGATTGTACACACTTACAGTGTCCAGCATCGTAGAAGTGAGGCATCGAGGGCTTGGAGGTTGAATAGGTCGAATAAGTCGTCGAAACCCACGACGAAGGGGGCCGGCTCGTGGAGGAAATAGTCCTCCGTGTTTCTGACAGTGATTCCATCAGCGCACCTCTTCGTCTCCCGCGCGATATGTCTCTTCATCTCACTATCGCTACAGCTCCCGATGATTTGCGTCTCTTCGTCTCACGCTCTGAATTTATTCCTTGTTTTATATAAAAGGATCATCCGCCATTGAAGATGATCATCCCACACACTTATAAGAAAACAGAAATGGCCGCCTCTTCCTTGTCACCGGCATTGATAGCCTTCACCGCCGCATTTGTCACGAGCACCTCTCTCATTGTCTGTTGAACCGTCTTGCGGAGAAGAACACTGTTTCAACAGTGTCTTCACTCCTCTGCAGGCCGAGAATTTGCCGGAGCAGGTGACGGCCACCTTTCGTCGTCTTGACATCCTCCTCCACCGTGTCTTCTGGGTGATCTCCCACTTTCGGCGAGTTTATCGTGTCATCGACGTGGTCCTCCAAAATGACGTTGCACATCTCCAAGAGGCTTGCCGTGACTTGGGCTGCGTTATCGAGGCGAGAAGCGACCGAATCCATCGGCCGAGACCCACGAAGCAAGGGAAGAGAGGCTATGGGCTCAATACTTCTTGATTCTGATCGATGGTCTTGAGGAGACACTCGAATGAGCGCGTCGTGAGTAGACGCATTCGGGCTTCGTTCGCTCATCGATCAGAACCGTCCGTGCCGAGCGCCATCGCCTATGAAGTATTGAAAGCGGAGATAGCGACCTACCTTCGTCACTAGAAAAACTTTATTTACAAATTTTTGGTTTCTACCTTTTGAAGATCTGTTATCTTTTCTTAATCTTTTTGTTTAATTATATCGAGGCGGTTTAATCTTTTTGTTTAATTATGTCGACGTGTGATCTTTTCTCAATCTTTTGTTTAATTATATCACGAGCGGTTTGTAAAACAACCGCTCGTGATAAGTCACTATCACGCGGTTCCAAATGTAACCGTCAGTAAAGTTCAACACGACGGCTCCTTTGGAACCGCGTGATGGCGTCGATATCCTGAGCGGTTACGATTACCAACAAATCAGTGATACTACACGACGGTTTGTAGAATTAACCATCGTGATACCACGAGCGGTTCCTAATAAGAACCGCTCGTGGTGAGTAACTATCACGAGCGGTTCCAAAGGGAACCGTCTGTATAAGTTTAACACAGACGGTTCCTTTGGAACCGTCTGTGATGAGGCGTCCAGTATGACCTGTTTTGTAGTAGTGTGATCAACCCTTATTTGTCTCTACCTTATCTGGGAAGCCACCTTTTCGAACAAGTGGAATTATGGAGCATGTCCATGTTTTAATAGGGCAATGATTGTTTCGATTTTACTAAACAATATTTGACTGTTTTTTTTTCAAACTAGTCGAATTTTCATTTGTTTGATATGCTTTTAGATTTGCACTTTTTCTTATCTGATGAATTGAGTCCGAATTTATTATGATTTTTTCTTTAGAACACACTACTGCAGAAATGGTCTTCACAGACGGTTCAAAAATGCCATCACATACAGTTTCGTGAGCCGTGAAGTCTATGGGTCAGTGATGACATGAGTCATCACAGGCGGTTTTAAAACCGTCTGTGAAAGTAGACTATCACAGACGGTTATTAATTCAGAACCATCTGTGATAGTCGACTATCACAGACGGTTTGTGTATGAAATCGTCTGTGAAAGTCTACTTTCACAGACAGTTTGTGTATAAAACCGTCTGTGATAGTCGACTATCACAGACGGTTTTTATATGAAACCGTCTATGATATCTGATTCATCACAGACAGATTTTATATTAAACCGTCTGTGATATCTGATGCATCACAGATGGTATGTCCTAAGGAACCGTCTGTGATATTCTTTTCAGAAACAAGCTAGCACATCCAATTCGCATTCATTTCAGAAACAAGCTAGCACATGCAATTTGCATTCATTTCAGAAACAAGCTAGCACATCCAATTCACATTCATTTAAAAAACAAGCACATCTAATTCACAAATCAATTAACTAAAATTAACCATTCATGTACATTTACACACATGTACGGTTAAGTTCAATATCTTATCCTAATCAAGTTCAATCTACATTGTGGAACTTCCCATTTAGATTTATAACCTCACGGTTCAAGAATGCAGCAAAGTGTCCTCGAATTTTTATGACCTGGCCCTGTTCCAACGCAGTTTCTGTGATGGTCGCAACCTGCCGCTACAAAGATTAAATTCCTGCATATATAAATTGATAAGTATGAAATAATTATTACATTAAGATTGACAAACCTGAGGATCATTGGTTATCGCGGAACCGATGAGTAGTTCCATGTTGTGGCAAACATAGAATCCACAGAGGTTGCGGGGATGGCGACTCTTCGGTGGCAATCGCAAAAATAGAATTGGTTGGTTCGAGAGGCATTACTATGAAGTGTTACATAGGATTAATGTGTACTAGGAATACCGGAAAATTTAGATCGTGTCACAGGGTCCCTCCCTTGCATATCCCTCCTTTTGGATAGTACATCTTGAACGATCTATGTGATTCCAAAAACTTAGCCTTAACCATTGCAAAGGAAGGAAAAACTGTACATTAGAGTTATCTATGGAAGAAATGTGTTTACCTGTTGATTAATTCTCGGATAACTGTGTAGTTGTGTGTGGCCCTCTTTAGGGAATCTAGGTATATTACCAAGTTCCGTTTTGGTATAATTACAATTAGAATCCAGTGGAACCTACACAGGTATGTCGCCATGGTCATTAAACCTAAGTTGGTGTTGCTTATAAAGTACAAATCAACAAGTATAGCTACTAGTGCAGCACTTACTCCTGGTTGCAAGGTAGTCAGAGTCGAGATCCTGAGTCGGATCGATTTGCCTCTGGTAGGATCGAATCGTAGTATCGAATCGTAGAATCGGCGATTCTACGGATTTGTAAAAATACACATATTTAACATCTATACTATAAATTTGTATGATTCTTATAAGGTTTACCACTTACTTATTACCAAAAAAGGGGCAAAACACTTCTTATCAAATAACAAAAAAGCATAATGGTACTGACATGATGGGTGATATAGTTTTGAACTACAGGAGAACAGCCAATGGCTTTGACTAGTTTACTACAATTAATGAGAAATGTTCACAAGTTTTGTAAATCAATATCTAATTGCAACGCTTGCATGTTCCTTAAAAGCAGCTAGACATACTACAGGAATAAAAATAGCTTATCATTATCAAACTCAAGATTGCTCATGTCATAACTCATAATATAGATATTTGTACTAGCATTGCCACACTGATATAATATTTTTCATGTTTCTTATTTATTTATAGTTTCAATCTCGAAATTAATATCAACAAATTTTGCTCTAAAACAAAATATCAAGAAAACCCGGCCCCTAAAACAATTGCAAAAGAAAAGAAAAAATTGCAAAAATTAATTTGCGACTCTACCACGATTCTATTCTGCGATTCTACACGATTCTACCCTTTGGATCGCGACTCTACCACGATTCTACGATTTCGATCCACGATGCGATGCGGATCGGCGGTCGTCGTGGGATCGTGAGAATCATACGACTTACGAGTAGGATCGTGATTTTAACTACCTTGCACGGTTGTAGGGCAAAAGTATGAATTGCTTGTTGCGGTGAGTCGACAATGAGTCCACCACGTAATCCTCGACTAATTGTGCATTCTCCTTGATGGTTTGCTTGCGGACCATGTGTGGGTCGAGAAACCTACAGGTGAATACCTTACTTCCAGAAATCATGTATATATATATATATATATATATATATATATATATATATATATATATATACAAAAACAAGGAGTTATATATAACATTTATCGGTATTACACGAACATTGATCATGATTGTACACACTTACAGTGTCCAGCATCGCATGAGTGAGACATCGAAGGAGTCGAGGTTGAAGAGATTGAACAAGTTATCGAACATCACCATGAAGACACAATCTAGAGCCTCGTGGTTAAAATGATCCTTCTTGAACTTGACGATGACACCCGAGTGTCGTTGTTCATCTGTCTTATTGGCATGTTCCATGTACCATGTGTGCAATCTCATGCAAGCCAATCCTATGGTAGGGCTGTCTAACCTCTCGATCAACGGCTCGCCTAGCATGAATTTTTGGACCAATGGCAAGAAGGGTACATCAGAATAGGAGTCAACCGTCTTCGATTTGCCCTTCCTGCCTCGCTTTGTATAGGTTGACTTCACGAGAGTCGACCGAGCATGAGGTGTAGATGCACCTGATGCAACGGACCCTTGCCGCTTCGGTGCAGTCAGCTCCGGTACAGATACTTCCTGTGAAGTTGGGACCGGTGTAGGTAGCTCCAGGCAGATGTCTCTCTTGGGCAACTGGATGAATGCTCCAATGGCTTGCCCTAAAGTCACGATCTCGTCGTTTGGGGGCTTCTTCAGTTGGACGACCTCGAAATTGGTATAAACACCGTCCACACTCACTTTTGCGAAACCTGGTGCTATATTTACACCGTGCAGCAAGGCCCTGACACCGGATGGATACGCCTGGCCCTAAGGAGCATCCAGGGCAATGAAGCCACATCTCACTTGGAGCTTGCACTTCGTAGCCCCCTAAATAACGATACAAAATTAGCTACTCCAACAGGCCTATCAATGGATCAAGCATTCCAGGGATAATAATTATTACCTGGATGTCATCAACAGGAAATCTGTTATCGATTTCTAAGTTATGGTTGGATGCGCAGCTACTTGGACGTTTTGGGGGGGCTAGCTAGCACAGTAACGGCGGGGGCTTCCAACTGATTTGTGAGGGATGCATGAATCTCCTCTCGTATGACATCCCGCATCTCTTCTCTAAGGGATGCATGAATCTCCTTTCGTATCTCTACTTTGCGCTCGGCTTTGGCTATCTTCCTACTCCGGTACGTCTCGGAGTCCTTTGAGAATCCTTTGTTCCAATCAACATAAAGACCAATGCCTCTCGTGTGACCCGGATGCTCCTTATTTCCCAGGACGTGGAGAGTATATCTCTCTCCCTGTCTGCCTGGAATGAGCCTTGGGAAGATTGTGCAGTACTCAGCTCTTCCTGCAAGAGCCCGACATGTTATTTCACTTCCTATGAAGTTATCGAGTAATTACAAACTAGGTAGTTCGATATCTTACCATGCGCCGTAACACTTCCACGTCTGCGGGGTTTGGAAAGGAGATGACCCCCGAAGACGAGGTAGATAATCTCGCCCTTAGCCACTGTTGGGGACGCTCATCAGTGATGCTGGCAAATGGCGGGGAGGCGTCCAACTAGCGTGCACGCTCGTTCTGATCCCTCCATTGTGCGATTTTACCCACATACCCCGCGGTGCCGAGTCTGTGGGGGTGCGTGTTTTTTGCCTGGAGGGCCCTGTGCGCCTCACTTTGAATCCTAAAATCATCTGTCTTCTGCTTCGCCACAAAGTCTTCCCAGTACTCCTCCACGAACGGATACTTCTGGAAGGGCGTCAAATCCTTCTCTATGTAATCCTTGATAAGCGTGCTCTTGAAGTTCCTCCACACTTTGCACGCCGCTAGCAACACGTATCGTTGCACGGAGGCCTTGTGTTCTTCTGGTATCTCAAACGATTTAAAATTTTCATGCAACAGCATAGCTTGTGATTGTTAACTTTGGTGTAGTCCTTTCACGAATCATAGGTGATCTTGACCCGTTCGCGTGTAACTACTCCGACCGTTGTCTGGAATGCGGACACTACTCGAGGACTCAGAGGGCCCCAGACACATGGACTCTCGTGATGGTAAATCGGCCCTTCGGCCTTTTCGATATTCCTCTTTCCTTGCACTTGGATTTTCCAGAGGACGGCACATCATCAGACGCATGAGGCGACGATGACGAAGAATGAGCGGACGACATCTTCACAAGAAATAGAGGTTTTGTCACAAATCAACATATTATCATAAGATTCTTAAGCCCACTACACCACATTTCAATATGAACATATCAAATGCAAAAGGGTAATAAAATTGAAATGCTGTGATACTCACGAAGCAGATGGCAATCAAAGCCAAGAAATGCTGTGATACTCACGGATCACCGGAGTAGCAGGGCGGCGTCGAAGGGGAGGAGGGGCGCCGGGTTCGGGAAGCGGCGGCTCATGCTCGAGGAGGAGGCGGCGGGCTCGGGGGAGGAGGCACTCCGGGCTCAAGGAGGAGGCGACGGGCTCGAGGGAGGAGGCGGCGGGCTCGGGGGATGAGACACACCGGGCTCAAGGAGGAGGCGACGAGCTCAGGGGAGGAGGCATGCCGGGCTCAAGGAGGAGGCGAACGGGCTCGGGGGAGGTGGGATGTTAGAGAAACTTAATCGTTTGAGTGGGGGGCGCGGCAAACCCTAAGTCTGAATGTAAATAGGGTTGGACATCACATACGGTTCCAATAAATAACCGTCTGCGATATCTTATCACAGACGGGTTGTATATGGAACCGTCTGTGATATTTGTCTTATCACAAATGGGTTTTATATAGAGCTGTCTGTGATATCTGCCTTATCACAGATGGGTTTTATATAGAACCGTCTGTGATATATGTCTTATCACATACAAATTTTACATGGAACCGTCTGTGATATATAATCACAGACGGTTTGTTCTAAGGAACCGTCTGAGATATTCTTTTGTATTGCTAAATCTATTTTTGTTTATTGGCTAGTCTCAGAAAATGCTAGCCATGCCCTCTGAAACAAGCAGAAACACAACAAGTACATACATCCAATTCACATTCATTTCAGAAACAAGCATATCCATTTCACAAATTCAGATATGACACATCTCATATACATAAATGCAAATTCACACATATGACACGTTCTCATATACATAAATACAAATTCACATATGACACATTCTCATATACATAAATGCAAATTCAAAACATATGACACATAAACATTTCATTCATCATTCCACTTGCTTATCTCCTTTAAAAATTAGCACTTCCTGATGATCGACGCGTATGTAGCTAGTTTCGTCACGTCGTTCTTCCTCGACCCTTATGCCATTTTCGAAAGGAGGCAACTCATCAAATTGATTGTATTCTTCCTCGTCCACTACATTCTCAACTCCGACAATCCATGAAGAACTATGTGGCGCTTCTTATTTGTCTGGTCGGTTACATAGAAGACTTGAACAACTTGGTTAGCGAGTACGAATGGTTCGTCTTTGTATCCGACACGTTCGAGGTCCACGGTAGTGACGTCGTACTTGTCGACCTTCAATGTGGGAGATGGACCCAATGGCACCGATACAGCGGGATCTTGAAAAGCACGTAGTCGAGCTCCCAAATCTCCTCTATGAACCCATAGTAAGAGCTCCTCAACCCATCGGTACTAAATGCATCCATGCGGACACCGCTGTTCTGGTTAGTGCTCTTTATATCCTGAGCTTGCGTATAGAATGTGTACCCATTTATGTCATATATTTTCCATGTCACAACTGTAAATGTTGGCCCTTTTGCCAACTATGTCAGCATATCACTTGACGAGCTCCTAGTGAGTCGCTCCTTCAACCATTGGTTGAACCGACTGTTGTGTTGTCTCGTAATTCAAACATCCGGCCGCTCTGGATTCTGTTGTCGAAGCACGTCCTTGTGCTGGTCGATATACGGGGACACTTCAGTCATGTGTTGCAAGACCGTGAAATGGGCTTGAGCATACACTCTCATCTCTGGAGTGATTGTTTTCCTTCCAATGGTCCCCATACCCTCGAGCCTCCCCTCATGGCGAGATCGAGGCACACCTATTGGTTCGACCTGAGCCATGTAATCGACGCTGAACTCAATGACCTTTTCGGTTGTATAACCTTCGATGATGCTTCCCTCTGGACGAGCTCGATTCCGTACATAGAACTTGAGAATTCCCATGAACCTCTCGAACGGGTACATGCTACGTAGGAACACAGGCCCTCACATCTTTATCTCCCTCACAATGTGAACAATGAGATGGACCATGATATCAAAAAACGACGGAGGGAAATACATCTCAAGATGACATAGAGTCATCACCACCTTGTCCTGCAGAGCATCTAGTCCTTCAGGATCGATGACCTTCTGAGCAATTGTGTTAAAAAAATAACACAGCCTCATGATTGTTTCTCGGACCTTGATCGGCAAAATATTTCTAATTGCAACAGGGAGCATCTGTGTCATCAGCACATGACAATCATGAGATTTCATGCTAATTAACTTCAAATCTTCCATCAAAAAAAGTTTCTTCATGTTGGCGATGCTTAGGACGGATCGTTGCACACGAACATACATGCATGTTTGCGTACTCTTTACGGTAGAGGATACAGTCGTTTGTACATGTATGTATTTTTTCTACTTCCATTCCCAACGGACAAAGAACATTCTTGGCTCTGTAGGTGGTTTTGGGCAACTCGTTTCCATCCGGAAGCATGTCCGCTAAGAGACCTAATAGCGTCGTGAAACTCTTGTCGGACCAATCGTTACTCTCCTTCAATTTTAGCAGTTCAAGCACGGATGACAACTTTGTGTATTCCGGCTTGCAGCCTGGGAACAAAGGCTTCTCCGAGTCCTCCATCAAGCCCTCAAATTTACCAAACTATCTCTCACTATAGTTCACTACGCATCGCAAGCATCGATCAGTTGTCATCGTGAAGCCTATCCGAATCGGAACCATAATCGACATCATCCGGAGGCATATCGTTGACTTCGTCGGCGATGTCGTTATTACTATCTTCTTGTATAATCTGCTCTTTACCGTGACTGGTCCAACATGTATACCCCTTTTTAAAACCCCTTCGAGTCAAATGTGATTGGATCTGCGTTTGGTTGTCAAACATCTTCAGATTCTCACAGTCAATGCATGGACAGTACATATATTCCGCCCCTTTATTCAACATATCCCTCTCGGCAGCTCTTGTAAAAGCACACACGCCATTAATATACTCTTCACTCACACGGTTCTTAACGTACATCTAGCTTCGGTCCATCACACGGTTCGTGTTAAAAACCTTGAAAATAAATAAAAGGGTGACCATATGGGCTTCACTAGCGATTTTGGCGTAAACGCCAAACTACTCAAATTAAAGTATGTTTATACTCCAGTAGCTCACCTCGATCACGAGGAAGGTGTCAATGAAGTCGGCTGGGGAAGGTCCAAGGCGGCTGATCGTCGGTGAACAGAGGCAATGGCGGCAAGCTCCTTGGTGACAGGTCTTCTCGGTGGAAATAAACTGAAACGAAGCACATGCACAGCTTTAGGGGGACATATAGGTGGGGAAATCGACTTTGGTGGGGTCGAGCACTCACCGGAGAAGAGTTGCGTCGATGGCGGCGGCGGTGACATGCAGCTCGGCGTGGGCGACAATAGCTGAAATGGATCACACGATCGATCGAGTGGGCTCAGTAAGGTGAGGCGATACTAAAACCGGCACGCAGTTGCGCGATGAACTCACCGTAGCGCCAGAGATGGAGAAGAAGACCGTTGAGGAGTACACCGCAGCGGATGATAAGTAGCGAGCAAAGCGGCGCATGCCGTGCGTGATGGGATAATTATCACGAGCGGTTTTCAACAAAAAGCCGCTCGTGACATGGAGTAATATCACAAACGGTTATTAATAAGAACCGTCGTGAATTACCACGGGCGGTTTCCAACATAAAACCGTCATGATATGTGCAATATCACGAGCGGTTATTATCTGAACCGTCGTGATAATTTCTGACGGTTTTTTATCATGAACCGCGTCGTGATATTACATTCACGAGCGGTTTTTAGCGCGCCGATACTATGACGTTCTCTAAACCAAAACAAATCAGTGATGTCATGTATCTGACGATTTTGATCAACCGTCTGTGATGAGGCGTCCAGTATGTGCTTTTTTTTTTGTAGTAGTGACAAAACGGGCTCACCATATTGTTGTATTTTGTTGGTGTAGAGTTTCATACTTTGTCATTATTTTTACTCAATCTCTCAAAGTATATGTTAGATTTTGAATTATGTCAGGGAAATATGAGTTATAAAGAATTTCGAGAATAATTATAGTAACTAAAAACAAAAATTACATAAATAATTTACTGTAATTTATATATAATAAAGTTATAAATGAATTAAAATTTAACTATTTTATACTAAGAAAACAATCGAATCTAACTAATATAGACGGATCCGATAGTTTTGGCTACTTCCTGTTGTTTCAAGACACATTTGAATTTTGGATCACGCATTGAGACTAGACGTAACGACATACGAATAAATGCTTTGAGGTAACACATCGGCAAACCTTTCGTACGGCAGTGGAATATATAAAGCATATGTGATACCCATTTGCTGCTCATCACCGTCTCGTACTCTCAAAACAATCATTTTTTTACAAAAGTAAAGTTTTAGTATAAGTTATCGACTCTACGAACGCTTGCCGTACAATAATAGTTGCAGTGTTGGGGAGATCGAGATACAGGAGTATATGCTCAGGGTTCTCATTTTTCCCCGTTTAAAGGGTTTAATTAGGCAAAAAAATTTATAATACGTCACTGAATAACTATATAATGCACAATATATTACTCATTATAAGACTGATATGAGAGTTTAGGATTCATATATTAGCGAAACACTAATTATATATTGTAAAGATCCAAAGTTAGCATACAACGAATTGCACCTTAATTAGGAGCCCGAAAAGAAATTAGCGTCACTTAGGTTATGCAAGGTGGGCTTGTGTGATTAATTATTGATGGCTTGTGCGCATCTTATCATTGTTCGATGGTTTACAGGTAGATTAGATTTACAGGTAGAGTTACATCCATAACAAGAGAAGGAAGGATTGGTGAGCTTGACGCGCAAGTAGTCTCCAATCGATGTGAGCCTTCTTCTAGCTGACGTGAAGAAGGATCATATTGTACGTCTGATATTGGGAATCTGGCAGCGCACGTTAGCATCCCTACCTAGCTAGGAAAAGATGATAGCATGTGATCGAATTCAACGAACGTGATCAATCCCCTTGTGTTGATCGGACGGCTCGCTATGAAGTTTACATGCTAGACTGCTAGTGGCACTGATTCAGAAATGGCTAAGCCCGTGGTACATTGCCTATATATAGGCCAGCATTAGCGATTACTAGCTCAGTTCTTTTTATTCCATGCCGTTAAATTTTCTATCAATTAGTTTAAAACTATTTAGATTGGCTTTGTGAAAATTATATAATTAGATTTGTTGTTAATTTTTTTTCATAATATTACAATTTTATTAGTTATAAAAAGAAGTGATCAAAGTTATATCTCGAAGACCGTAAAAAGTAAATAAAAAACGTCAAGTAAAAAAAAACAGAGGGAGCAGCAAGTGGTAGTGTACTACTCCCACCGTTTCGCTATATTTGTTCGTAGCATCGGGAGTATCCGTTTCAATATATTTGTCCAGTGAGGAAATCTAGAATATAGTTATTATATTTTTTTATCTTTCCACCCATACTTAAATGTTTTGAAAGAGGTTAAATAGTTATGGTATATCATTTAACAGGAGCATATATAGTCATTTTTCATTAAACATTTTTTTTGGATTTAGTGCTTCTTTAATTTATGTATATGGTGGGTTATGAACAAATACAGCCAAACGGGTGGAGAACTGGTTAACAAACAGGGTAGCAATACTAGCTAGGCAGCACGATAAAATTAGTCCAACACGAATATAAAGGCGTCGTGCAGAGTGCAGACACCCTTGCACAACACAACCGCAGCGCTCCGACACGTCCACCCCGACCTCTTCTCACGGCGCGCGCGCCACCGCCGTTCACCGCCATGCAGCTAGCCGCGCTGTGCACCGACCCCTTCGTGCTCTCCTGCACCTTCCTCTGCCTCCTCCTCCACCTGGCGCTCCGCTCCCTCCACCCCACCTCCACCCCCGGCCGCCGTCTCCCGCCGGGCCCGCCCGGCGTGCCCCTCCTCGGCGCGCTGCCGCTCGTCGGCCCGGCCCCGCACACAGGCCTGGCGGCGCTAGCGCGCAAGTACGGCCCCGTCATGTACCTCAGGGTGGGCACCTGCGGTGCCGTTGTAGCGTCGTCGCCGTCGGCTGCGCGGACGTTCCTCAAGGCGCTGGACGCGCGGTTCGCCAACCGGCCGGCCGTGGCCAGCGCCTTGGACATCACGTACGGGTTCCAGAACATGGTGTTCGCCAACTACGGGCCCAAGTGGAAGCTGATGCGGAAGCTCGCGAGCGTGCACCTGCTCGGGGCTCGCGCGCTCGCGGACTGGGCGCGCGTGCGCCGCGACGAGGCCGGGCGCGCCCTGCGCGGCATGGCGGAGGCGGCCGAGGCCGGGCTCCCCGTCGTCGTGCCGGAGGTGCTCGTGTGCGCGCTCGCCAACATCGTCGGGCAGATCACCGTGAGCAAGCGGGTGTTCGACGTGCAGGGGGACGAGTCCAACAGGTGAGGTGCAACCGTGCAAGTGCAACAGCGCGGTTTTTTTTTCCGCTTCGTTCTTCGCACTAATGCTGCATGCATCGCCCTGCAAAGGGCTGATCTGTCATGAGATGAACGGTAGAGATCGCACGGAATCCACCAGCAGGGAGCTAGTGAGTTCACTGTTGGTGGATTTTACTTGTGCAATCTCTGCTATCCATTTGGCAATGGAGCGCTTGCGAATGTAACTTCGGTAACATACTAAGATTACTTTTTTGTTTCAAAATCATAAACATCTTCCTCTAAAAAAATAAAATCCTCTCTAAAAAAATTTCGTGAACAACTTCAGATCCAACTCCATCCCGGGTGGAATTAATCATGGCTTATTGCTTATGTAATCTGGGGTGGATCCACGCCCCCACCCCCACCCCCAACTTTGCTCTTCATTGGATCCAACATCGCCTCAGTCTCCTTCATATTCAATTTCTGCCTTGCCACTGATTGTAATGGTCAACATCAGTTCAGATGAAGGAGCTTATTTGCCATTGATGTGTATTAGTAGAACATATTGGCTTCCTACCGGTAAAATTAGGGAACACAAAGTTTCAAATTTGTTTTCAAGAATTGATATAAATATGTTGAATTAAAATTTAAATTTAACAAATAAAATTATTATTTTCTTTCAAATTTAGTACCTTTAAATTTCGGTAAAATTTGGACTGTAGTTTGGACCTTGTTGCACTTTTTTGAGGGAGGAATTTGTTGCAATAATGATGTTTTGTTGTACAAGTAGTACTCGGTTTTGTTTTACTGAACTGAATTTTTTTCGGAGATTAATCGTAGTTCTGGTAGTTGTTTTCATGCTAACGAGTGAATCAGCACGCCTAGGACTGAAAAGTGCTCCGGTCGAGTCCTAGCCAGTGAAGAGTCTCCCGCTAAAATACTTTTTCCCCCTCTTGCCAGAACGCTAAAATACTCGCAACTAAGTGAAAGAAAATCCAGATTTTTTTTTAAAAAAAAAAGTGAAAAAAACCAGGTTTTGGAGAAAAAAAAAGTGAAGGAAAATCCAAGTGGTGTGCTCGAAAAATTACATAAATATCAGGACCATTTTACTTGAATTTGGTGGCTCCTGTATGCTTGCAATGAAGGAACTAATTGCACTCTTCTTTTCTTTTGTGACGTACAGCTACAAGGACATGATCGTGTCGCTGCTGACGGGCGTCGGGCTGTTCAACATCGGCGACTTCGTGCCGGCGCTGTCGTGGCTGGACCTGCAGGGCGTGCAGGCGAAGCTGCGGCGGATCCACAACCAGTTCGACGGCCTCATCACCAAGCTGCTGGCGGAGCACGCCGCCACGGCCGGTGACCGCGCGCGCGAGGGCCGCCAGGACTTCGTCGACAGGCTCCGCGCCAGCAAGGACGACGACGAGGACGGCCAGACCATCACCGAGGTCAACATCAAGGGCCTCATCTTCGTAAGTCCCACCCCAACTAAACTCTATTTCCTTCCTTCCTTAATTCCTTTCTAATTAATTAATCACTGCGAGTGATCGATCGACCAGTTGATTGAACCCCTGTCCTTTCCTTTGATTTATCTTTAAATTTGTGCTGACGCCAAAAATGCATCGAGCATTCGTGTGCATGACATGGAACCACCGACACCAAATGCAATGAGCTGGCCATGATCAAAAGCCAGGGTTAGGGGTTTGGAGCAATTTATACCGTATAATTAGGACTTAAAGCATGTACTAGATCTGACATACAGTTCTGAACCGCTTTTCTCCTATATTAATATAATAGGATTGTCTATTTGTAAGGTGATTGAAATTTTATTAAACATAAGTCACATGTTTTATCCATTAAATCAATATTCAATCATATAACATATTAATCTCTATACAATCTAATTGTCACAATAATTAACTTAAACTTAGAAATAGCAAGTCCGTAATATAACAGACAGTTTCTTAAAAAGGAAGAAACTAGTAGCAGCAGCTAACAACCAGGCTACTCGTATGTACGTGTTCTTTTGGTGCAATTGTGGGGCGGCTCATGGGAAGCTAGTGGAGTTATTGGAAAGAGAGAGATCAAAGCACTGGGACAAATGTCGTTGGTTTAATGGTTTTGTTATGGTGATGGGAAGTGGCCGGCTGCAGGACGATCCTTTAAACCAGTCAGGTGATAGCTGATGGTTAGTCTGATTCAAACCTTAAACCTAAATGGTTCAAGTTCGTAGGTACACACTATTTTCTGACAATAGAGAGCCCACCAATTTTGCCGTTCTATCTTGCAAAGAAACTCACTCCTCCATCAGGAAGAGGGGGGGGGGGGGGGGCGGGCGGGCGGGATCTGAACCATGTGACCTACAAATACTTCAGATTTGCAACTTCAGCTTCCTGTAGTTCTGAAAACCACACTTAAACATGAGTCATGACATTTTAGCTTAATTAATCTCCCCTACTTACCCACCACCTACCTAGATTCTAGACGCCGTATAGTTACGCGAACTGTGAGGGTGAGAGAGATGCTTGAACCGCAAGCGTAGCTATTTTTGCCGACACACAATAATTTAGCTCGATCTCTAAGACTTCAGAATTAATTTGTAGGGTCAACACGACGTAACACCAGGGTTTAGGTAATCGGTTTGATTTTTTTACGGGGTCCGGTAGAACCGATTTTCGAAAAATTTCAGCCGAAATTTTCAAATCAAAATTTGAATTTTTTGTGAAGTTAAAACAAAAAATACCCCAAAAATAGTGTAGCTCCAAGGTTAAAACCCACAACCTTCCTTCTCCAAGGCTAGGAACATTTACACCAGGGCACATGCATTCATATGCTTGCATATGGTTACAAATTTCTTTTACCTTTGATTAAAAAAAAACTAGCAAATCCGATTTTTTTTTTTTTTTTGCTGGTAGCAAATTTTATCTGGGGAGGGGTTCCGATAGAACCGAAAATCCTAATTTTCGACTGATTATCAACCGATAATCAAAACCCTGGGTAACACACATCGGTCATTATTCATGGTACCATTGGTGCCGGATGCGATGCTTCAGCTTTCACCTAAAGTAACGGATTATACACACGAGTACAATGAAGACGCCGTCTAACAAAGGGTAAACATCCACACGACACTCCAACCATATATAGGCGCACACCAGCTGCAGTTCAATCTCGGCTTGGGCAAGAGGTTCGAATCTCACCACCAGCTAAATGCATCGAATTGTCTCGCATCGAAGTTTGCTAGCCAGGTGTAGCCCTACTCCATTCGTCGTCTTTAGTAAGTGCTCTAGCCAACTATTCTTTTTTTGGGCTGTGTGCATCCTCGATGCAGAAATCGGTAAAGATTTTTTCTCTTTCATTATCTAAAAAAGTAAGTGCTCTAGCCAACCATTCCTTCCTTGGTCTCACAATCATAAAAACATCCTTAGCTAGCACACAACACACGTAAATACATACTGGACTTTTAGGAATAGGCGGCTGGTGGTGGACGACCTCCGTATATTATTGCTTGTTGGTGCGAGTGCGACATGTTGAATCTAAGCTAGCTAGCACACAGTGTGACTGAAGCAACCAAACCACTACCGAATGCTAAGGTTGAGAGGAACATGGGGGTATCATGTTTGGTACTAGATGCCTAATGCAACCATCTCGTTGGGACATCAATTTGACTTTCGCTGGTCAGATTGATATCAACACCTCCGTTGATTAGAAACCGGGTATCCTTATATGTGTCATACGCATAGAGAAATGCAGTGCTCGAAATTGGTCTAGTTTTAATGGGCATGCAGCAAAATGGAGTGCCGAAACCTAGCCTTTGACGCTGATCTCAAACTCATTTCCAAATAAGTAACTACACCACAGTTCACAAATTTGCAAATAAGTAACTACACCACAATTCACAAAGAGAAAGTACCACAACTCTGACACTCTGAACCACAACTGATTAGTGAGGAATTGAGCCTAGCTCAGTTGGTGGGAAGGTGTGGATGTACACCCCCACCACCTAGGTTCAAGTCTTCTTCGAGGCGAATTTGGGTGCCTATTATGGCGGTATGCATCATTAGTTGGTGCAGAAGCCGGGAGTTATACTTCTATTTCTAAAAAAAAAACTGATTAGTGACTTCTGCACTACTCATGCCATGAAGCATGTACTAAAATAAAAGAAAGGTTAGTGATCATGTGGTGTTCTTAGTTCTTACCTACTGCGTGGCGCACACATGACACATGACCTCACTTGAATTGCCTTGCAACGCACTGCTGTTTTCCAACTAGAAATGTTCCTTTATCCAGGAACTAAAAATATTAACAACAATTACTCTTTTCACGACCAAACTCGAAAGCAATTAATCATCGTTTGTTTGTTAAACAAATTGCGCTATCTAGCAGGGTGGATTAGTCTAGTCCTTGGGTTGGCGAGTCCAGTACTCGGTTGGTGCAGAGTAGCTAGCTTTGCTTTCTCTTGAAAACATGAACACGACTATATGCTTATGCTGTACTTGTACCACCAAACACGTGAAAACAATACATCATTCTCAGCACAAACAGAGTAGAGTACACTACCAAACTGAATAAATTGCCAAGCAAAGTGGACAATAGAGGATCGATACCAGAGTCATTATGATATTTGTGTTTTCGTGATGCATCTAGATGACCAAATGTGCCGTCAGAGTCAACGCACGGTTTCTCTTAACTATGGAACCGAATTATCGTACCACAATTAGTGTTATATATTGAAAAAAAAACTTCTATGGGACCACATATCATCAATCTGAAATTGCATCTCTGTAGTCCGTCTATCTGAGACGTACGAATTCATACGTTCTTGCTCCCTTGATTTGCAGCAGAAGCAAAAGTCTCGTCATAATCAATACCATAAGGTGGAAATTTTCCATTTCCATTAGGATCACCCTCACCCTGAAATTTAATCTCTAACCGTTTGATCGAGACAATGCACTTCCATTAGACGGTCTAGGGGACTAGCTAGGGCTAAGTAGTACTAACCCAAGTAGAAACACACACTTCTCCTTTACCATATGTCATATACATACACGTAAGGAAAGGATGCAGTAAAAACACTTTTTCATACTGAAACGCGTGCATGCAGGACATGTTCACGGCCGGCACGGACACGTCGTCGATCATCGTGGAGTGGGCGATGGTGGAGATGATCAAGAACCCGTCCATCATGGCGCGCGCGCAGGAGGAGATGGACCGCGTGGTCGGCCACGACCGCCGCCTCGAGGAGTCGGACATCCCCAACCTCCCCTACCTCCAGGCCGTCTGCAAGGAGGCCATGCGCCTCCACCCCTCCACGCCGCTCAGCCTCCCCCACTTCTCCTTCGAGGAGTGCGAGGTCGACGGCTACTACGTCCCAGGCAACACGCGCCTGCTCATCAACATCTGGGCCATCGGCCGGGACCCGTCGGCGTGGGAGGATCCCCTGGAGTTCCGGCCGGAGCGGTTCCTCTCCGGGCCGGCGGCGAAGGTCGACCCGCTGGGGAACTACTTCGAGCTGATCCCGTTCGGCGCCGGACGGAGGATCTGCGCCGGGAAGCTGGCCGGCATGGTGTTCGTGCAGTACTTCTTGGGCACGCTGGTTCACGCGTTCGAGTGGCGGCTGCCGGACGGCGAGGAGAAGCTGGACATGACCGAGACCTTCGGGCTGGCGATGCCCAAGGCCGTACCGCTCCGGGCCGTCGTCACGCCGCGGCTCGTGCCGGCCGCCTACGCTTGAGCGCTGCATGCATGGACATTCATGTGACCGTGTGTGGAGTTCGGGGTCGGTGTGGTGTTTACGGTAGAACGGGTGGTTGATGTTGCATCCCTACGTACATATTTTGTCATGTTCGCATTTAATTACCTGGTTTCTGTACATTTGAACTGAATTGCTCATCTGCCTGCATTTCAAAAGGCAAACAAAAAAAACGTGTTTGCGATTCGCCTGTCTTGCTTTAAATTTCAACTCGTTTTGCAAGACTTTCAGTGGAGCAAATAGGGTATTTAATGTGACAATATGTACTAGAGATTTAAAGTATGTAGATAGCATATTTTACTTTTTTTAGTCAGGAATAAATTTAGGCTAAACACAATTATGAAGTTTGGACAGTCCAAGTCAAGGCTTGACCTAAGCTCATATAGTCATATCTAAGTGCAAATAAAACGCTAATTTCTCCAACCCAAAAAAAGAAACGTCAGCCTATGAGCCCAACAATGTATGTTAGCCCATCTTTCTTTTGAGTTCATTTGAGGCCATCTATAGCCCCAACAAGTCTCTGTCTCAGCAAACCAGAATCGTAACATTCCTAATATGTTCCCTAATCTTTCGAATCCTTCCTAACCTACTAATTTAATACGACTCTCTCTGGCTGACTGGCTCTGACCAAACTTCTTCCAAAATAACGTGACATGCACGATCTTTTTATTAGGAAACCGGGCCCGGCCAGGAGTCCGGGTCCTGGTGGGCACCTTATCTACTGTAGAATATAAATAGGAGAGGGGACCCCCTAATACATGTACAGATTCATTATTGAAAGAGCAATAAAGAGAAACCCGCAGTCCCCTCTCATACTTGTGTTCATCTATTGTTTCGTTCTTGTGTTCTTTCATCGTTCTTACGATTCTCTATTTATCTACGAGGTAATCGCTCAGACTGGACTTGCAACGACGATTCCTCAACACGTTATCGACGATCGACTCTCCTCGCATCGGAAGGTAACCGTCGATGAGCGACACTCGAGATTCAATCGTTTTCTAGATTGCTTTCAATGCGCAAATTTGGCTTTCTAGATTGGTTTCACGGTGCAAATCCGCTCTAATCTACCGCGAGCCGACTTGAAGTCGCCGCCAAGCCGATCGGTGGATTGCATGAAAGAGTAGATGATGACTGTACAGCAGGTAGTATATGCAATCGCATGGAAGGCACCATGTGCGTGGCACGCCTGGCGGTCATCACTACCTCGCGATCGTTCACGGTCGGCATAGTCCGCCATCGCGTGTGCCATGGAGGCAACGATGAAGCCACGCCACCAAGACGCGGCAAGCATGCACATGTAGGCATGAAGCGCGCGCCCCGTTGCAATCTCGTATTACATCGCATTGCATCGCGTACACACATGGATGAACAGTAATAAATTTTTTAAAAAAAAGTTGCTACTGCCGGCCATGAAGTGCAGGCCAGTACACCGCCGCCGTCGTCGCCTTGAAGGCGCGCGCCGCCCCGCCGCCGGCCAGCCCGTTCGCCGCGCGCCAGCGGCCCCACCATGCGCAAAAGCAAGAAAAAGAAAAAGGGGCGGCGCGAAGTCGCCAGCCGCCGCTTCGATCGCCGCCGTCGGCCCGGTTACCGCTTCGGCCGCGACCGGCCGGCAGCGCCACGGATGCGGTGCGCCGCCCATGCGGCGCAGCGCGGCCGCCGTTGCCTCACTGCGCGGCGCCGCTGCGTCAGTTGGGCCGGAGGAGCGCGCCTCGCTCCGCCGTAGCGGAGCAGCGGCCGCCGCTGAGGTCGCCGCGCGCCGCTGTACCGCCGCTTCGAGCCTCCGTCGCGCCGCGCGCGCCGCGCCGCCGATCGCCACCCGCCACGCGCCGCGCGCTTCCACGCCACTACACGCGAGGCACGGTGCTAGGGAAACCCTAGCACCGGCATATAGCCCTGCCGCACGGGCCATGTGGGCCGGAAACCAAAACAGGTCGACGACTTGGGCCCCGGGAAAGGCCAATGGGCCGGAAAGGAGGCCCGAGGGGGGGGGTTCAGCCAAAAGAAAGAAAAAAAAATTGGAATTTTGCAAAAAAAACCTTGAAGTGTTCATAATTGCGCAGAATTTTCGCGAATAAAGGAATTTTGCGGAAAACCCCTCAAAAAATATGAAAATTACGCGCAAATTTCCCTCAGAACGGAGATTTCGCGTTTAAGCCCCTGAAACTTGCAGTTTTGTCGAAAAGTCAGTTTTCTAGCAGAAAAGGGCTTCGGGAATCCAATTTTTTGCATAATTTTGAACTTTGAAGCATATTTATTCTTGTTATTGTTATTTCTATGCAATTTATTTCTGTATTTACTGTTTTGATTATCTGTAATTATTTATATTGCTTTTAATCATTGAATATAGCAGTAAATCTTGAAAAATGCGTAGAAAAATACGGGAACATTATGGGAATTCTTGCAACCTTTTATGTACATTACAGCGGTAATTTTATGCATCACTTGCATGAATATGCAGATGAATGGAATTACTGACCAGAGTTCGAGGAGTCGGCAGCATGGTAAAATTATTTGACTTGGGCATCGATGTGGAGATTATCTGGAGCCAAGAAGCTCGTCTTGCTATTGGACTCGGCGCCTCGCAGATGTCGTTCAACCACCGAGGAAAATGATCGGCACTTCATTTCCTCGAGACATCATCTTTGTCTAACTCTCAAGAATGAGTATATGGCGAGAAGAGCGCATCGCTTTATGGACCGCCCGAAGAAGCGGTTCGGCTAAATACACCATCCTACCTCGGCAGAGCGAGAATGGACTCGGCTATGTTTCTTGACTATAAGACCGTGGGGAGTACAACTCGCTTTGCAATGCAATTTGTACCAATCTTGACTATGTGGTAAAGTAATCACGAAGAGGAGAAGATTGAGAAAACCCTCTCTACCTTTCACCCAAATGCGGTGCAATCCGCACGCAACTACCGTCGAGGATGGCTACAAGGAATACGCCAGGCGATTGATATCATGCAAGTTGCGGAAGCTCAAGATGAGGTTCTCGAAAGAACTACATCTCACTAGCCTAGTAGCAAAGTTGGCCATGAAGTCAACGCTAGTAGCTATAAGGTGAGAAAGTCTCAATCAAAGAAAAGAGGCAAGAAGGGTAAGGTCATGAGTTACAAGACTAAGCAAAATGCTCAAGCCAAGAAAGGCGAACAAAAGAAGCGCGATGAGAAGCCCTATGGCCAGCAGGACCAAAGCTGCTACAAATGCGGCACTTGGGGACATTGGTCACGTGTCTGCCGTGAACCGCAGCACGTGATTGATGCTTTCAAGGCAAAGAAGAAGAACGCGAGGACACACGAGGCGCACCTCGCCATTGCGAGCATAGAAGATCCACGATCATTGGCTGCACCTATGGATGTGGACATGCCTCTGGCGCCTTCTATCACTCCTTCATTGGACATTCACGATTGTGGTAGTAGTTGTTGAAGAAGAAAATATAGAAGTAGATCAGATTCAGGCAGAAGTTAATTCTTACTTCGCTGATTCAATCTAGTGCATGCATGGCACTTAGTTTTACAGTCATTTGCAGTTTATGTTAGAATTTTGAATTATTGAATAAAGGTTGTAAGCTCTAGAAGAGCATTAGCAATAAATTCTTATGATGGGTTCAAGCAAGACTTTCCCGTATTAATAAAGCAAGTTTTGTCTGTTTTGAAGTATGTTTTATGTGTGGATTGTTTTTGCTCCATATTAATAAATACTTTATATATCAGAACACGTGTGGCGCCCTATGGAGGAAGTGTGTCTAGCGGATAGCGGCACAACGAATACCATACTAAGAGAGACGAAATTTTTCGGTCGATCGGCAAGAATCTTTGGTAGTCTTCGACAACAATGGCGGCGATACTTGTATAATAGGCTCGGGAAGAGCCACAATTATACTCGATGGGCACGACATTGGTCATTGAAGAAGCCTTGTTGTGCCGGAATCGACTAGAACTCTCTTAAGTTTTAAAGATATTCGCGCCAACGGTCTCCATGTAGAGACGAAGAAGAGTATGGTAAGGAATACCGCTCATTACAAAGCGTGAGGAGAATGGGAAAAGGGTATTAGAACGACTTCCTTCATATGAATCGGGCTATACTACACTCATATTAGAGCACTGCGACCTATCTTGTCCGAAAGCATCTTTTAGAAGCTCGAACTTTTCGTCTCTCGGCATGATAGATTAGGCCACCCGGTCTTAGAATGATAAGAAATATAATTAACAATTCTCGAGGATATAATATCAATGTAAAGAATTTCCGAATCCGTAAGATTTAGTGCCCTGCATGTGCCACGGAAATTAATTACTAGACCTTCTCCTCTGAAAGTGAAGGATGAAATCACTGCATTCTGGATCGAATCCGAGGAGATATTTATGTCCTATTCAGCCTGTCGGGGCCATTTAGGTACTTTATGGTGCTCATCGATGCTTCCTCAAATGGTCGCATGTATGCACATTATCTCACGAGAAATCATGCTTTGCAAAGTGATCTCATGAGATAATTAAAATAAAGAATAATTTCTCGATCATCATGTGAAGTCCATCGAATGGACAACGGAGAATTTACTTCAAAGGCCTTTGATGATTATTGTATGGCAATGGGAATTCTTGTTGAGCACTCGGTACCACATGTCCACACCTGAATGGACTAGCGAGGCATTGATTAAAAGAATTAAATTCATTGCCCGACCGCTTTTCTGAAATTGCAATTTACCAACTACATGTTGGGGACACGCAGTCCTGCATGCAGCAACTCTCATCAATTTTAGACCGTCGGCATACAACATCCATTCACCTATGCAACTAGCGCAAGGGTCACCACCGAAAATCTCTCATCTTCGAAGGTTTGGTTGCAAGGTTTATGTACCTATACCACCACCGCAGCGAACTGCAATGGGCCCTCTCAGAAAGTCTGTGATATACGTGGGTTATGAGACTGCATCCATAATTAGGTATCTGGACCCAATGACTGGAGATTTGCATACAGCCCGATTTGCTGATAGCATATTTGATGAGGATAGTTTCCCGTCATTAGGGGGAGGAAATCAACCTCTTGATGAAAAATATCGGGAAATAACGTGGCAAGCCACGGGAATTAATGCACATGACCCACGCACTAGTGAAGTAGATAGAGAAGTCCAGAAGATAATTGATTTGCAAGCATTAGCGAATCAACTGCCTGACCACTTTAGTGATTTGAAAGCGTGACCAAGTCGCATGTGCCTTCACGCAATGCAGGAGAGGGTTGAAATACCAAAGAAAATAGAAGGTATCCTAATCCGTCCAGAGGCCTCGAGAATAAAGGGCGAGAACTCGCCTCGAATCCCAAGTAACAAGGGGACTTTGGCGAAAAAGGATAAGAAGGACTTGTCACGGTAGATCACCGAAGTTCCCCACAAGCAGAGGAGCCAGTTGAGACAGCCTTGGTATGGAACTTCAGCAAAAGGCATACAGATTTGAATATTCCACGGAGGAGACATCGGCATGGATGTGTGCGCACACATCGGGTGAAAAACTAAAGGACTTGCCCCGCAATTGAAAGCGGTAAGCAAGTAGAAGCATTAGCGAACCTCCTCATGAAGAAATAGCTATAAATTATGTGACTACGGGAGAATCTATGAATAGAACAACAGCCAATATCGACATCTATTTTGCAAAGAAAATTGCCACAATTATTGATCTTGATCCAGAGCCTGCATCGCTCACTGAATGCAAGAAAAGATCAGATTGGAAAGATTGGAAAAAGGCAATAGAAGCAGAATTAATATCTCTGAATAAAAGAGAGGTATTTGGGCCTGTAAGCCGCACACCTCCTCATGTGCACCTTGTAGGGCATAAATGGGTATTTGTTCGAAAGAGAAATGAAAGAAATGAAGTTGTAAGATATAAAGCAAGGCTTGTTGCACAAGGTTTCACTCAAAGACCAGGAGTCGATTATGAAGAGACCTATTCCCCGGTCATGGCGGAACTACCTTTAGATATTTAATCTCAATGGCGATAAATCTGAATTTGGAAATGAAATTGATGGATGTGGTGCGCATACCTTTATGGGAACTTGGATTCGAAATTTATATGAAGGTACCAAGGTATCCTGCATCAACCAAGGCAGAGCGAATAGAAATCTATACAGTGTGCAACTCAGAAAGTCATTGTATGGAGTGAAGCAATCAGGCAGGATGTGGTATAATCGCCTAAGCGACTTTCTCTGCAAGAAAGACTACACGAACAGTGAGGATTGTCCCTATGTGTTTATCTGGCGATCCCAGGATGGATTCTGTATAATCTCAGTGTATGTAGATGATCTGAATATCATCGGGACTTTAGAAGATATTGGAAAAGCAAGCTCTTACACAGAGTCGAGTTGAAATGAAAGATCTGGGTAAAACCAAATATTGCCTAGGCTTGCAGCTTGAGCATACCCCTGAAGGGATTTTAGTACATCAGTCAACCTACACTCAGAAGGTGTTGGAAAGGTTCGGCTTTGAAAAGGCATATCCCTCAAAAGTGCCAATGATCGGGAGATCCTTGCAGCAAGACAAGGACCCGTTCAGACCTAAAGAAGAGGGAGAGGAAGTCCTGGGACCGGAATTCCCATACTTGAGCGCAGTTGGAGCACTCATGTATTTGGCAAACTGTACTAGACCGGACATTGCATTTGCAGTAAATCTTCTAGCAAGGTATAGTGCAGAACCCACCAAAAGGCATTGGCAGGGAATAAAGGACGTCTTCCGATACCTCCAAGGAAGTAAAGATCTTGGCCTGTTTCTGAGGAAGAACAGGACCTTACAATGATCGGCTATGCAGATCTTTGGGTACTGTCGGACCGCATCTGACTAAAGTCATAAAGCAGGCTATGTATTCTGTGTGGTGGAACCGCAATTTCATGAAATCATCTAAGCGAGTTTGGTATCAACCCGACGAACCACTCGAAATTATAGCATGCACGAGGCCGCAGGGAATGCTCTTGGCTTGGCGGATGATTCACCACATCCAACAGTCATGTGGATTGAATACGCACAAACCCCCACTATTATCTATGAAGATAATGCAGCTTGTGTTGCACAAGTGCAGATGGGTTATGTGAAGAGTCCTCTCACAAAGCATATCAACCACAAATTCTTCTATGCTCATGAAATGCAAAAGATGGAAGAAATTAAGGTACTGCATACTAAGTCATGTGAAAATCTTGCAGATTTGTTCACTAAGTCACTTCCAGCATCTAGCTTTGAAAGGTGCGTACGTGGAATTGGAATGATAAGACTTAGAGAAGTGCAGAATTCAGGGGGAGAACCTTCACAAACTCATTACTGAAGCTTGATCACGAAGATCGAGTACCCAAAGAGCAAATCCTGGAGATTAAATAAATTGGGTGAATTGTACTCTTTTTCTCTTGACGAGTTTTCCTGAAGTTTATCGGTTAAGGTTTTTAATGAGGCAATTCGTGCGACATAGCAGAACATGATACATGTACTCTTTCTCCAAATTTTTCCCACTGAGTTTTTATGGAGTTTTAGCGAGGCATGGACATGAAGGATGAGAGCCCAAGGGGGAGTATTAGGAAACCGGGCCCGGTCAGGAGTCCGGGTCCTAGTGGGCACCTCATCTACTGTAGACTATAAATAGGAGAGAGGACCCCCCCCCCCAATACATGTACAGATTCATTATTGAAAGAGCAATAAAGAGAAGTCCGCAGTCCCCTCTCATACTTGTGTTCATCTATTGTTTTGTTCTTGTGTTCTTGCATCGTTTTTACGATTCTCTATTTATCTACGAGGTAATCGCTCGGACTGGACTTGCCAGCGACGGTTCCTCAACACTTTTCACAATCACTATATATACTAGGTGGAAACACGGGCAGGCAAAAGACGCGGACGTAGCTCCCTGGCTAGTACGTAACTATCTGTATAATAAAATCGTGCATAAAATCAAAATACTTGACTATTTTTACACATGATACCATCCTGCTATCTTGGACTATATGTATAATGCATATATAACTGATATATACTGAGTCTAGGGCAAGGATCAAAATCTCAGGACTTCCGCTCGTGGCAAAAACGATAACGCCGTGTCGGAAAAACCGAAAAAAAACTGATCAAAATTAAAATTGAATTTTGAATTTGTAAAACCGACCGAAATTCAAAACTGAAATTTAAATTTGTTAAATCCGAAAAAACCGACCGCTTTTTGAATCCCGATCCCCACGAAATTTCCGGTAACCACGGTTGATCCGCGGATTTTGATCCTTGGTCTAGGGTACTCAGCGTCCATACCACGGCATGCATAGAATTTGGACAGCATTTACATGAAGCTCAACAAAGGAGCAAAGCATGAATGTTGGCAGCATATGAAGCGTGAATCATAGCTATTATGTATAGCTGCACACGATGAGTGAACAGGTTGGGGCCGCAAGGCATACAAAATTCACGGTATCTCGTAGAAGATGACAATATATGGGATATCCTTTGTAGCATCGTCTAGAATATCCTCTGAGAGGAATTTGTATATACAGTATCAAAGAGGCAAATGATAAACACATTTTAAGTATAGCAGGGGACCCCAATGGTGACATAGATAACACACCTTGATTTGATTAGTAGGTCAGATGTGCATATTGCCGACACAAAAAAAAAAAAAAATAGTGGGACTTTTTTGTTACTAAAAATAAGGAAACGATATCTAAGATTCCAAATCTGCATGTTGTAGACATAAATCTACAACAGTTTACTGCATGTTTTTGTAGATTAAACTGTCAAGGCCAAACAAAAAAAAAAAATCTGTGTCCGCCTTTATATAGGAACATAATTGATTGGCCCATGGTGCAATGTGTGATTCCGCCGCGAGATTGTGGCCGTTGGTGTGTTGTCTTTCAGCAATGACTATCTAGAGGATGACGCATTGATGCCTTTTCAAACATATAACATTACTATGGTAAACTAAGATCGATAGAATCGGGTAGCCATCAAGAACTCAATATAAACGAACTGTTATGGATCGAAATTTTCAAAATATAAAATGACATGTGCAATTTCTACAAAAGGATGAACGGATCATTACCTCAACTAATAGTCAGGTCGGTGAGAAAGTCATGTAACTATTCTGGTGAGAAAGATACATGACTAGTCCGGAGTGCTCTAGATAAAATCTTACATTTGTAGGGACTAGTTAAAGTCTTACAATATAGAGACCCCTCCTAACGATGATGTGAGAAGAGTGTGTCATCAAAGGGTGAACACTCCGATATACCGATATCAGCTGATGAGATGAATATGAGCATGATGGTACATTCCATATATGAGTAAATTGTTAAATTGCGCAAATTTACCTATATGGATATGCATGACTTGTTTATCTGAGTACGAGAATGTCACTAAATAGATAGATGGTGATGATAACCTTGATTATGGTTGATAAACTGTTGTTTATGGCTTTATTATATATTTGCTAAGTTTTGGACTCACTCTTGCTTTATTATTGTTTTTAGGTGACCGTTGACAATATTTCAATTGGGAGGGCTAGCCCACTTGGAACCACAACCTACACTCGATTACTTGATTCATTGAACATGAGAACTCATTATTATAGCTTGATGATTTTTAATTAGGACATGATAGTATTGTTTAGCCATGGATGATAGGTTGGAGTTGATTACCCATTTAATAGACTTTATTCGATTGGTTTGCGTAAATCTTGATTTATCATCTTGCTATGCTTTCTAGGAAATAATTATCTATGATTGTTATATCATTATGCTTGTGTTAATGTGACCCGTGGACAGGTTTATTCATTGATATACTTGCTGTAATTTACTGTTAATTGATGTTAAAATTGATAGTTAGTATAATTTAGTGGCATTCCGAGCTCAGTGTTGGGTCGGGGTGTTACAACACCAATACCTCCTCCCAAATCCACTGAGGTTTAGTGTAGTTTAGTGGTATTCCAGACTCTGTGTTGGATCAGGGTGTTACAACACCAATACCTCCTCCCAAATCCACCGAGGTGCACCACCACCTCCATCCACCGTAAGCAAGTTGTTGTCATCGCCATGGTGCTCCACCACCCAATCCGCAACAACTTATCTGCACCCTCTCCTCCCCCCATCGCAGCCCGAATGATCCCGAGTAGGCCCCCCCCACAAGTGAACTCGAAAACCTAGCCATACCATGCCGCCCTTCGCGTTGCCCTTGACTTCGGTGATGCGCATCAACTTCTGCTTCACATGGGATGGAGAAGAAGGCACAGGCAGAGGGGCACTCCGAATCGTTGGCATCTACAACGGATTGCTGACAATGCTGCTAGGAATGTGTATTGGGAAGATTGTATGAAGTTCAATGTGTGCGTATAAGCTTTAGTTCCTTGTTAGTTTTTTGGATATATCATTAGTTGTGTTGTATGAACTATGTTGGTTTCTTTGAATGGAAGCATAGACCTGGACATGTGAGAATCTATGAGAAGTTGTGAATCTGTATATTTGTGAGAATGTGTATGCAAGCATCTCTGTGAATCCGAGATGGTTGTATCAGTGAATTAGTTAATGTTTCATGGTGATGCTATGCTCTGCGATGAAATTCAATGAGTATCAAATGGATGTATCAATGCAACAATATCATGTTCTGATGAAATGGGTGCTAGCACTCGATGGTAAATGCTTCTTGGTGATGCTAGTACTATAATTTTCTGCTCTGATGTCGGTGATGTTATAATTGAATAAGAACAATAACATTTTCTTAGACATTCTAGCATTCATGAATGCCTAAAAACATTCTAACACCGCATCTCCCTACAAGATTTCAAGCAACAAGAACAAGACATCTTGCATTTTGACACTCTGCATCCAAAACAAAACTTCACATAATACATTGTTCTTGTATGTTAGTTCATAACCAACTAAAGAAATGCCCACCATTTTATATTCTAATAATACATAGGTACATGGTCCTCATGCATAAGTATTGCATATATACAAAGTACATTTCACAAACAAATAAATTGGTTCATACATAAGACTACAATAAAATTGCATGAGTAGAAAAGCTAAGCCTGAACCTGGTATTGTTCATGAACTCAAAGCATGTCAAACTAGGATGCCTCACATTAACATGAACATGATAATTTTGCAGTTGAAACACTCACATGAACCTGAACCCGAGACATATAGTTAATGAAACCAAACTCAAATCAGATAAACACAAGAATTTAATTAATGATTTCAAATTTCAGGTGAATCACTAGATGAGGATATGTAGTTAATGCAGTTCTCAGTAAGAAAACCAAAAAACACTTGACTAAGTATCAACCATTTCAGTATAGACAAGACTAGAGATGGCAATTGTGCCCGATTACCCGCTTGTCCGCGGGTAAATACCCTAATGGAGTCGGGTATAGGGGGTTTTCTTTGCCCATGGGCATGAAAATTGGGGCAATTCTCTGCCTATCGGGTAAACGGGCACGAGCATAGGTGAGTTCTACCCGTGTCTGCCACGCCCGTTTACCCACCCAGATTGAGGAGGCAACTAAAACAGCTCATGCACATGTTTTCATCAGTTCACTAGAAAAAGGATATGAAACCCAGGTGTCATGCATGCTATATATCAAATGTCTCAAAGCGCATATCTTTTTTTAACAGGTGTAACATGCTTATTTAACTGGAACTAAATATGAAACAAGTTAGTCGGGCAAGGCTTTAATTATCAGAGGAACAAAAGATAAAGCTTTCCATTGCTCGTGCTGCGCTCTCAAATCCATCCATTCTTTTACTGGATGAGGTTACTGGTGCTCCTAATTTCGAGGTTGAGAAAGTTGTTCAGGAAGCACTAGATATTCTGATGCTCGAGAGGTCTACTATCATCATAGCTAGACGTCTCAGCCTTACCACGAATGTTGATTATATAGCAGTAATGGAGGAAGGTCAACTTGTTGATATGGGAACACATGAAGAATTGTTAAATCTTGATGGTCTTTATGCCGAACTTCTTAGCTGCGAAGAAGCAGCAAACCTTCCAAAGGGGTCAGTGCATTCATCTTTTTCCAATCAGCAATATCTATGCCCGCGGGCGACGGGCATAGGAGGGGTTTTTCGCCTGTCACCCTTTGCGGGCATGCGCGTGGAGGGAAATAGGGGGTCGCGGGTATGGGTATGGACGAGCACTACCTGTGCCCGCCACGCCCGATTGCCATCCCTAGACAAGACACATCGGTTGTTTACATCACAACATATCGGTTGTTTACTGTAACATCCCAAATCTGGGTCTGCGTTTCAAATGTAAGAAAATGAGTAGAAATTAAAACTTTTCTTGCATCTTGAAGTTTTTGAACAATTCTATAATTCTTGTAAAGGAATTGCGGGAAATCAAAAACCAAAATCCCCAATTGACTAAAGTCAAAAACCTCCTTGTTAAAAATCTTGTGTCCAACCCTTGGAAATATTTTTTCTTGGTTCTAGGGATGCTATGTGACACCTCTGAATTATTTCAAAAAATTTAAAAATTAATTGGTAATTGTTGGAGGCAAGTCAAACCAATTTGAAATTTGGTCAAACCCTAGAACAAACCTTCTGGAATTTCTTAAAAAAATGCAGTGCATGAAATCCCTGGAAATTTTATGTAAGGTTAATTCTAAAGTCAGCAACCTCCAGTTAAAATTTCATAATTTTTTGAGTTGAATTGCTATCTCTAATAATCCTCCAAAGTTTTAGTTCAAATTTGAACCTTAAATTGGTTTAACTATTCCTCAGGCTAAAGCCAGCCTCGGGCTTGAGTCAATCGACTCAGTCGAACCAACTCAGCCCCTGTCCTGCGCGCAATCAATATGAACCGTTGGATCTTGATCGTGCGGCGCGCGCCCTTCCCGCTCAGCAGCCCCCGTTGTCCTGCGCGCGATCGTGTTCCACCGTTGGATCTCGATCATGCCGTCGCATTTTGTCCCGAGCCCTTTCAAACGCGCCTTGATGTCGGCCGTTGGGTTCCCATCCGACCGCCCCGATTGAGTTCAATCATGACCGTCCAATTTCTATCTAGCGGTGCGTGCATTGGGTCTATGACTTATGGTTCGACTCAGCCCACTTGTGCACTTCCGACTCGAGCCAGTTTCTGTCGCCGACTGGTGGGCCCTTCACCACGCCACTGGTCATCTTCCACCTCTCGCCGCGTGCGTGCGTCTGTGCCAGAGCAAGGTCAGCGGGGAGAGCAGAGCTAAGTCACCTCCCCAACAGCTCTTTACTACAAACAATTAATGCACGTCGTGCCACCGCTCCCGAAGTCTTCCATGTCAGTTCCTTCCACCTGCTCCCGTCCTCTCGGCCATGGCAGCAAGCTTGCACACCCGTAGCTTGTTGCCATTACAACCCTCACCCCTCTCGGCTATAAATAGCCACTCAGCTCTCTCTTGCCTTCCTTTCAACTCCCTTGAGCCTTGTCAAGTACCCGTGTTTCTTGTTCGAGCTCAGTTCACAAAAACACTGAATCCACCATTGTCGGCCGCAATCGAGCTTCATGGTCATCATAGTTCCAGTGGCTCTCTTGCTCCATTTCTTGCTCCGGATTGCTCATTTCTTGCTCCGGATTGCTCCTTTAACCCTCTGAAACATTGACCATAATTCAATTTTGGCTTGTCTCCTCAGGGCGTGGCTAATTTTGGATTTTCCCTTTTCGGCCGAGCTTCATCCCTCTTCGTCCTTAGCTCCGGTAAGTGCTCCATTTTCCAATCCCTTGCTCTAGGAGCGTCTCTGAGCTTCACTGAACCTATCCCGATGACGCGGTTGTGCTTTTGTTGCCTAGGCCGTCGTCTCCGCTTCTTCCTCTTCGGCGTCGGCAAGGTCTCCGCCGCCAAAGCTCCTCGGATCTCCTCGGTTCCTCTCTGTGCCAAGGTAATCTTCTGGAAAGCCCCTAGAATCTTGGCACCGCTTCCCAGAACCGCCGCAGAGCTTCCTTTTGCGTTTCGTATTTCGGCCATGCATTGTCGCGCCGCCTCTCTCCGGCTAGCCGTCGATGTAGTCTTCCTCCATGGTCGCCACCGCCACCATCGTGTGCGTACGGCTATTGCGTTTCTGTTTTGCCCTCCGGTGTCTTGTGGCGTGGTCCACGTCGTCGGCGAGCTCGAGCCCTCGCCGTTGTCGGACCGAAAGCGATCGCGCGTATTTTCGTTAGAACGCGAATGACACCCTTAAATGCTTAATCATTGTTAGCAATTAATGTATCTTAGTCGGGCCTTAATCAGTCAATGACAGTGGGCCCAAAATCCTGTGCGCGTGCGCAAACCCCGCGCGTGACTTAGCGTCGCTGACCAGCAGGCCCCACATGTCAGCACTCACTGTTCAAGTAGAGATCGACCCAATCAACGTCCACCGTCCATTCTCAGATCGACGACCCAGATCAATTGGGCCGTTCGGGCCATCTGTAGTGCTTAATCACTGTAAGTCATCCGATCCTTGATCAACGGCTGAGATCGCATGGACGTTCGAACCGTCCGAACGTTGCTTCGATCTCAGCCGCTCATCTCAAGATCAACGTCGTCGCTCGCGAGCCGTTCGGAAGTCAACGATGCCGTCGATCTCGGTGATCCATTCTCGATCGGAGAAAGGTTTCCCATTTCTTAAGCGCCCGCACTATTGGGCCGCGCGACGTGGGCCGTTGGATCGGGGATCAATGGTTTGCGTTGGGCCACACCATATCTTTCCGTTAAAGCCTTTTTATTTTCTCGGTAAGCATTATTTATCAACTGAGAATTGCATTAAACTTTGAAAATGCATAACTAATTCATTTTAAATCATTTCCGGTTGAAATAAATTTCGATAATTCTGTTTTGAGCTAAACTTTAATCTAAAAATGGTTTTAAGCTTAGTTCTGCTCCAGAAAAATATGAAAATGGAATTAATTCCTGTTTAGGTTATTTAGTACTTTAAAAATTCATTAAACTTGAAAAATGCATAACTATTTCTCTGTAATGTATTTTTGAGTGAATCCAACTTTGTTGGCTTCCTCTATTGATGAAATTTGCTGTAAAATAGGTTTTAGGCATGTTACTATGTTAAAAAAAGATTACTTATGCATTTAACTTATGCTCATTTTTCATGTCTTTGAAAAATCATAGAAAATGCATCCTAACTCCAAATGAGATGAATCCAATTGGGTTGTTCATCTTATTAGGTGCTTGATTTGTTGTAAAAATTTCAAGTGCACCACCTTTCTAGAAATTTGTGCCAAATAATTTAATTATGATGAACAGTAACAGATTGTATTTTTCAAGCTGAGCATAATTGTTTTGATCATAACTTTTGCATTGAGAATCCAAATCAATTAGTTCTTGTTGCTAAATTCATTATAAATCATGCTCTTCCTGCTGTAAAAATTTCAAAGCTTTTCGCTGAAGTTGGTTTTTGAAGCTTTTCGGTGCTCTTCGTTCTTATCGGTTCTTTTTGGTTTTTTCGTTAGGTTCCGAAGAGCACATTGATAACGAGAGTGATCCTCAACAACATCTTGAGAAAATTCAGCAAGGTAAGCAGTTTGATCATGTTAATCCTATTATTTTCAAGTCTAATATATTGTTTACAACTTGTATGTATGCATTGCTATTTTATTGTTAAATTATGGTTTGATTAGTTGATCCTTTAGCTGCATAATCTGTAGGTAAATGATATTCCTCTACTACCTGAGCCTAGGTTATTTGCTGTGATTAGAGTTCGTTGGATGATCTCTTGTCACTTAGTAGATACGAGTTAAACTACTTAAATATGCTTAGCTATCGGTAGTATTGAGTGATCCTCGACTTAGTCGATGATCTTGATCACACAAATGTAATTATATCTCCATTATGTCCAGCACTTGTGCTTTGTTAATTTGTAAGTCCAAAACTGAAAATAAAAATTGTTTCATGAGACTTGGGCACAATGGATGTTGGTGTGATCTGTTGGGTGTGATTGGAATGGTGCCTAAGTCCTCAAGGACCGAGTTACTTATGTCACTAAGCCAAGCGCTTATTGCGTGCTAACCACACGAGGGGGATATGGGACCTCTCTTGACTAAGTACTTTGGGAGGTGTTAATTCGGGATCACAGGTGGTTAAAACTGTTTTTATAAGGGGAAGAGCACCCGCAGTTGCTTCGACGGGGCCGGTGCACCCTACCCTTCGGGTTGTCGCGACTCTTAATTAGCATCATTCATTGGAAATATCTCGTAGGACTTATCCGTACCGGCATACCTAAGGTAGTGTGCTTCATCATGTGGCAAAACGGCGGTCTGGCGTGTGGGTACATTGGTACACCCCTGCAGGGTTAAAACTATTCGAATAGCCTCATCCTAGGTTATAGACATTGCTTGGTAAGGTCGTGCAAGAACTAGACTATAACCTTTTAAAAACTTAAAACTTGGCATGGGTGGTATGAATGGGTAATTCATGCTATTGTTGTGGTAACTATGGGGTTAGTCACTTCCAGGATGTTGTTGTCATCTATCTATTGTTATTATATTGTTCTTGCTGTTATTTAAACAATAAAAGCAGATTGTAAACTTGCTTTTAAATGTACTACATTATTACAAATAAAGATTGATTTGTGCTGAAAATGAAACATACAGCCTCCACTCAAATAAGCTTGCATGTAGCATATGTATAGGTATGTTACTCCACACGTTAGTCTTGCGAGTACATTATTGTACTCATTTGCTTTGCTTAATGTTATTTGTTGCAGAGGAAGAAGGTGAGCCTCAAGGGCCTCACTTTTGTGAAATGTGTGGTGGATGGGACGATTAGCTTGGCGGTCCGGTTGGTTGCCTTGTGGGTAAAGACACACTAATTGGCTTTTGTTTATTGCCATCTTATGGCACTTTTGCTTCCGCTGTTTACTTAGTTATTTGTATGTAATTTGGCCGGTCAGCCCCTCTTTTGTAATAACTCTATATTATGTATGTCTTCTAGTTTGTTGTTGTGCTTCGGTTCTATGTGATTGAATGAAATTGATGCATAATTTTGTAAAGGGGTATGTGTACTGCATCTTGGGAAGTACATGTATATCGAGGCTTGGATTATTTGATTTGTAATGCTAGGACCAAGTGGATGGTTAAGCATTACAAGCCGAATAAATCCGGGTCCTCCCATTTACATCACCATGGGTACGTTGGTTCATTACGATGGGTACATTAGTTCATTATAGAGCACATTTATCAAGGAAAAAAAGGTTCCCAAACACATAAATTTGTTCATACATAAATTCCTAGTAGATAAACTGAACCTTATAGTCATTTAATAAAAGAATCCCAATCAATGAGTTTGTGATGAACCACGAGGGTCCTGTTTTGGCCCGATCTTTCGATGAGAAGGTAAGTTCGGTAGTAGTCGCTCAGCTCTCACGATCCTGGCTACAAACTCGCAAGGCTCGAAACCACACAATCGCTGAACTGCTCGACAAATCGTTATCAACCGTGCACGAATACCCCGTTGACCTGATCACGAAAATCGATTCCTACATGCACCAAAGAAGCACGCAAGAACAAGATAAATAAGCAATCTCAAATTGCGAATAGGAATTGAATGTATTGATAAGTGGGGTTCCGAAGAACAATATCGCTGTTGATCTAGCCGAACAAGAGGACAAAGTATAAAATAGCAAAGCTAAACTTCAATCATCAAAACCCTAGCAACTAGAGGGGGTGGCGGTCGTGGGTACTATTCATGCATAAACAGTGCCACATGAACAGTACCAAAAACCCTAGGTGGTCGCCCACATGAGTCATATAGGCCAAATCAGCCCATTCATTACAAAGCCCGCAGGCCAACTGGTGACGCAACACCAAGACATGTAGATGCAGCATCATGGCATGTAGACATAGCACCATGGCATGTAGACGAAGCTCCACAGTCCAACCGGAGAATATGGTAGTGCAGTAGCCGAAAGTCCTTTCGAAGGAGATGTGATTGAAGTATAGGATGTAGTGCAGCGAGTCGAAGTAGTGGTTGCATCCTTAGGGTTGATGTCCTCATCAGTTTGTTCCCACGAGATGTGTGCGCTGAGGATAGAGTTTGTAGCTTAGGCGACACTGGATGGAAGAGGAGACGTGGATGGAGATGACACCGATGGAGGAGGATGAAAAAGGAAGCTCAGATGGAGGGCGATTGTGTGAATGGAGAGGCGTAACCCTAACCCTAGGTCGCGAATTTGTAAGGATGAGTTGCCCTCTCCATGTCAAAGGGTACAATAGGTTTGGGTTGTGAAGAAGAGCCGTAGGGGAGGATTTTTTTTGGATAATGACAAAAGAGCAGGCGGAGGAAATCTGAGAAGACCATGAGCGGGATGGGGATGCTCTCGCGTTTCATCTCAGCCTGTCTAGATTTCATTCGATGGTCATGAATTGATTTGTGTATATGCTCATCAATTAGACCTTGTGCACCTGATATGTTCCCCATATTTATATGTTAATAGAAGCAATATTTCGTATACATTTCCCAAAACAATTAGTGTTGTTATTTATGATAAAATTTTAAATTAGATTGTATTTATAAAGAAGTGATAACAAGTGAAAATGTGTTATTACATAAGATAATGTCTTTAAGTTATTATTCATCAAAATTATTAAGTTATAGTGCTTTGTCATTATAATATTATTTAAATGAGAGGTTATAAACTTTATATGATCGAATTGGTTTATTAATTTTTTTAGTAAGATCATATCTATTAAATAGCTAGCATTGTTGTAGTAAATAAGAGTCTTATTTTTTTTGTACTAAAATATTATCACATAGGTAAATTTTAAAAATATCCTATTCTCTTTGAAGATATTATACTAAAAATTCAACTATAGAATATTACACTACAAGTACCTAGAGGGGATGACTATGCTACTAATACCTTTTAGCCAATCGTTTTCACCTTTCTTCGACTTCCACATATTTTTCACTTCTCATTTATACTTATAGAGGTAGTGAAACGTGGAAAGAAATGTCTGTAAAGTTATAATAATTGTGTAGATATGTAGATATTTCTAAGGTTTCTCGTCAAATTACCTAACTAGAAACATTTCATCAAAATAGCATGATGGCATCCCTTAAACATATTCGTTCCGCTTATGGTTTTTTTTATTTATGTATATACTCCCTCCGTTTTTAAATACATGACGTTTGACCAAGCGTGCAGTCAAATTTATCTAACTTTGACTAATAATATATGAAAAACTATTTAGATTGATCATGAGTGAATAGTATCATTAGATTTGTCATGATAAATATTTTTATAATATAATAAATTTGTAATTTTTTACTAACAAAATCATATGAAAAGTAATGGTCAAAGTTATATAAGTTTGACTGTACGTTTGGTCAAACGTCATGTATTTAAAAACGGAGAGAGTACCACACTAAAAAGTATAGGCACTCTTTATTAAACTTGATATTAAGAGCCAGTTTGGAAAGAAGAATTTTGTAGGAACTTACCATAAGTTTCACATGAACACATTCATTTTCCGCAGGAATATATGAAAATTCATGCGTTACAAATGAGACCCTTTCTATTTGATTGGTGTCATCAGGTTTTCTCATCTAGGTATTTGTCTCGTATAGTCTAGAATCCGACGTTTCCTGTAGCAAAGGCAAAAAAAAAAAATTGAGAGAAAGAGAGATACATTAATTAACTAAGGGTAGCTTTACAATCTTCTAGCACAAAATGCTCCATATAAGAAGGAACTCTAGCTAGTTAAACTACAGAACTAGAAACACACATCACATGTTGGACTAACTACTCATGAGCTAACCCTGTTTTGATATCTCCAATCCTCGACGAGGCTAACCTCTCCCAGCAACTCCATCGGCTCCTTTGCTATGTGATTGGACATTAGCATTTAGTGCTCTTTCCATCTCCTGGGACGGTGGTCTAACTATCCAGACATCGTAGGCCAAGCTATCACTGTTGCGCGAGAGAGAGAGGTCCTCACGACAGGTGGCGTACAACAACGGTAAAAGTTTGACACGCTGCTCTGATGGAATAGTTGCCTAGGAGCAGTGACTAGACCTGCTTATTCCTCGGGCCTGAAAAGGCCCGGCCTTGATGGCTAGGCCCGAGCCCAGTCCGGCCTAAAGCCAAAAAACGAAAATCCTATTTTTAAAATAAAAATGTGTTTAATTGTTTTCTAAAGAAGTATTATTTTTAGAAATTCCTTTTTTTGAATAAAATATTGCTTAATTACTCATAAGTTTTCTCGATTTTTGAGCTCTGTGCTGGGCCCATGCGTCAAGAACCTAGGCTTAGCTAACATTTTTCTCACACATAAAGTTTAAAGCCCTTGCTCAAGATTATCTACAATAGTTTATTTCTTAGCTTTTTACTAAGAGAAGAGAGAGTACGCAATCTAATAAAAATAATAATAATTTTAATGGATTATCTCTTAAGTTTGTATCTAATACTTTAATTTCTACCAATAAAATATGTTTTTAGGTAACAAGCAAGTCTTCTGGTAACAAACGAGTGACATGGAGATGCTCTAAGTGCGAGCCACGGCGGCCAGTTCGCCACAGACGCCGCACTCCTTGTCAATGAGTGCATCGCACAGTACATTTTTATACATGTAGTTTGGATAGGAGAAATTACCTAATTAGTTGTCATGGGTTCTGCCACAACTCTGGTTGAAAACTAAATGTTTCAGTCGCGAACTAGGCCATTAGTTTGGCAAAACAACCAGACTCCATCGTGCTTTCATGGGCGCGCGCGCGCGCGTCCTCTCGATCGACGTCGGCTCCGGCGAGGCAGCCTATGCGCAACATTCTCAACCCTCGGAGCTAGGTCCTCGACACATACGTACGCGTCTCGCCCGGCAAGTTGGCAGCTAGCTTCCCCTTACATAACATACGTACCATCAATGCCATCCTGGAGGACTAGCGCGAACTGCGTACAATGCCGCAGCGGAGGTCGATCCCATTTAACCAGCTGTAGGCAGTGTACCTTGTGCTACGACACGCTCAGTTCCTGCTAGGGGAGAGTATATGTTTTAATCCGAATTTGTACAAGTCAAACTAGTACAAGTAGTTAGTGTAGACATTACCTTAGGGATAAACTCAAATTTAGATATGAACTCTAGCTCTGAATCATGAACATCTACGTAAACATTAGAGCGGAAGTGTGAGTGTTACATACCCGAACCTGATGACACCATTAGAGAGTGGATCTGTTGGTGTAGCACCCGGGAGGTGAAGAGGGATCGGTGCAGAGGCGTCGACGGCCGTAGAGGTAGTCGTGGACGAGGCTGGCAGTCCTAGGTCTTCGTTCACCTTAGCGCTCCAAATAGATCGGGTTATGTGCGGGGTTTTGGTAGCCAAGAACGATGTCATCTTTGCCTGCCGAGCCCCTCTGGGTTCTTATTGCGCTAGGTGACCGGGACCCGAACCAAAAGTAGTTGGCCGCGCTTCCGATCATGGCGCGAGGGAAGACAAGGTCTCCCTGGAATCTCGGGATTCCGTTAGCCGAAGATCAACCCAACATTCTCCCCTTTGATCGTAAGACTAACATCATAAGCCCATTCTCAATAAAATAGCATACCAAGATAATGCGTCGCATGACCAATGAAGTGTCATACAACCTCAGTACCTATAGTGTACTATCTTATCTTAAAATGGATATACATTATACTTAATGGGAGTTGATTTACTTCAAGGTCCTTTATTCAGAATCAGAGGCTTTCCAATAATCCCATGTCGGCAACATGATCACGAAAAATATTGGGTGGTAAGCCTTTAGTAAGCGGATCCGCAAGCATTGACTTAGTACTAATATGCTTGATACTAATGGTTTGATCCTGGATTCTATCTTTCACAACATGATACTTAATGTCAATGTGTTTGGCAGCACCACTTGACTTGTTGTTACTCGCATAAAAGACTGCGGGTTCGTTATCGCAGTATAAGGTGAGCGGTTTCGAGATACTGTCTACCACTCTAAGTCCCAAGATAAAATTCTTAAGCCATACAACCTGTCCGGTGGACTCATAACATGCCACAAACTCACAAACTCAGCTTGCATCGTTGAAGATGCCGTAAGGGTTTGTTTGGAGCTTTTCCACGAGATAGCTCCCTGAACGAGTGTGGAGATATAATTTGACGTGGATTTCTTAGTATCAACATATCCCGCAAAATCTGAATCTGAATAACCAACAACTTTAAGGTTATCAGAATTCTTATATGTGAGCATGAAATTCTTAGTAGCTTGCATATAGCGCAAGACTTTCTTAACGACCTTCCAGTGGTCCGGTCCTGGATTTGACTAATATCTGCCAAGCATCCCGATTACAAAAGCTAAATCAGGGCGTGTACATACTTGAGCATACATAATGCTTCCGGCAATTTGAAGCATAAGGAACCGACTTATATCGATCGGTTTCATATTGGTTCCTTGGACATTGAAATGTCCCAAACTTATCGCCCTTAACAATAGGAGCAAAGAGCGAGCACTTATGCATATTGTATTTCTTGATACTCGTCAGCGTATGCCTTTTGAGATAAACCTAATATTCCTTTCGACCTATCTCGGTGAATCTCAATGCCAAGAACGTAAGAGGCATCACCAAGATCCTTCATATCAAAATTAGATGAAAGAAATCTCTTGGTCTCAAACAGCATATCTTTATCACTGCTGGCCAATAAGATGTCATCCACATAAAGCACTAAGATGGTGAATTTACTCCCCTTAAACTTAACATATATGCAATTATCAACTTTATTTTCCTTAAAACCAAAATTCCTTATAATCTTATCGGATTTGAGATACCACTGCCTCGACGCTTGTTTCAAGCCATAAATTGATTTCTTAAGTCGACATCCCATATGTTCCTTGCCTTCCATGACAAAACCTTCCGGTTGAGCCATGTAAACATTTTCTTGCAAGTCGCCATCTGATGCAGCTCTAAATCATAATGAGTTACAAGTGTCATTACGATTCTGAATGAATCCTTAGTTGAGACAGGAGAAAATGTATCATTATAGTCAATCCCCTCTCTTTGTGAGAAGCCTTTTGCTACAAGTCTTGCTTTGAACCTTTCGATATTTCCCTTAGAGTCATGCTTGGTTTTGTAGACCCATTTACAACCTACTGTTTTGACTCCGTCGGGAATTTCTACTAAGTCCCATACATCATTAGTGCTCATAGACTTTAGTTCATCCTTCATGGCATCAAGCCACTTAGGAGAATGTTCACTCATCATGGCCTCCTTCTAAGAGGTAGGATCATCTACCTTCCCTATATCATTAATATCCCCATTCATGTATACAACATAATCATTTGGGATGACAGATCTTCTCTCCCGCTGTGATCTTCTAATAGGTTCATTAGCTATTACAGGAGACTGCTGAGGCTCATCATTAGATGCAACATTAGGAATTTCAGAGACTTCAACAGTGGGTGCAACAACAGTATTTTTTACTGGAGGTGCAGCCACCTGAGGCACAGGAATAAAGGTCTCTGGGATAAGCGGTGAAGGAACGTAAACCCACTTCTCTCAAGATCTATTTTCTTGGGCTCCAGCTCCTCATTATTCTCTAAGAACACAGCTTGCCTTGTTTCTACAAACTTAGTTGTCCTATCAGGACAGTAAAACGATACCCTTTGGATGTTTCAGGGTACCCAATAAAATGACAACTTACTGTTTTAGGGTCTAATTTCCCAATATGTGGATTAAATATCTTAGCTTCAGCACGACAACCCCACACTCGTAAATATTTCATACTCGGTTTCCTCCCAGTCCATAATTCATAAGCTGTCTTAGGCACTGATGTACTGGGAACCCGATTAAGAATATGTGCAGTTGTCTTTAGTGCTTTCATCCACAAACTAATTGGTAAACTAGAGTGGTTGAGCATGCTCCGTACCATATCCATAAGTGTACGATTGCGTCTCTCAGCTACTCCATTCCGCTGAGGTTCACCTGGCATAGAATACTGGGCAACAATGCCATTTTCTTGAAGAAACTTAGCGAAAGGGCCAGGAATTTGCCCTTAAGAGGCATGTCTTCCATAATATTCTCCCCCACGGTCCGATCTTACCACTTTAATTCTTAGGTTGTACTGATTTTCAACTTCAGCCTTAAATATCTTAAATTTATCAAGTGAATCAGATCGGTCTTTAATGAGAAAGATATAACCATAACGGGAGAAATCATCAGTGAATGTGATAAAAGAATCAAAACCATCCACTGATGTCACAGAAAAAGGACCACAAATATCAGTATGAATTAATTCTAAGAGTCTGTGTCTTTGCGAGTAGCTCCTTCTTTATTTGTTTCACATATTTTCCTTTAATCCAATCAATGCGTTGGTGCAGTCGAGAAATCTAATGGGTGGAGAATCTCTTCCTTAATGAGACGCTCCATTCTCCCCTTCGAAATGTGGCCTAAACGACAGTGCCACAATTTCGAAAAAGTCACATTATTCTTTTTACACTTAGCATCACATACATTCAAGGATATAGGAGATTCATTAAGGGAAAGCATATAGAGTTTGTCTCGTCTAAAAGCAAGACCAATATCATTAGAATTAAACGTAATAATACATTTATTATCACCAAAAATACAATTAAAACCTTCATCGTCCAACAAAGAAACTGAAATCAAATTCCTCCTAATAGAAGGAACATAAACTACATTGTTGAGATGAAGCAAGAAGCCGTTGTCTAAAGCTAATGTAATTGATCCAATTGATTCTACTTCGGCTTCCTTTCCATTCGCGACTCTAAGGCTTCGCTCCCCCTTTCTTAATGTTCTCGCGGTAAGGAATCCTGTAAGAATTAGTAATGCGTGCAGTTGCACTGAGTCAATCCACCAGAGTTAATGGAAAATTAGCATAAAGAGTTTCATCAACAAAAGTTATTGTATCATTACTCTTCTTTGCGTGCCACTTTAGGAATCCGACACAGTCCTTCTGAAAGTGCCCTGGCTGCTTGCAGAAATAACATTCACCCTCTTTAGGTGCTCCTGCAGGAGCCACATGAGGCTTAGGTGCATTGTGCACTTTAGGCCCCGACTTATCTGCATTGGGGGAGAATGCCAGCTTCTTCTTAGATTTGAAGTCCCCTTGGAACTTCCTTTTGTTGGAGCCACCAACTTGAAGTGCAAGATCCCTCTTTTTCGTCCTTATTCTTTCCTCCTCCTGAACACACATGACGATTAAATTGCTCATGTTCCACTTTTCTTTCTAAGTATTATAATTGATCTTAAAAGCTGTATATTCAGAAGGAAGAGAAGTCATGATGAAATGGACTAGGAAATCATCAGATATTTCCATGTCCATGCCTTTAAGTTTACCGGCCATGTCAGTCATCATCATAATGTGTTCTCTAATACTGTCGGATCCATCATACTTAGTTGTCAAGAGCCTCTGAATTAGAGTACTAGCATAAACTTTTGTGGAGCCCTTAAATTTTTCCTCAACTGATGCCAGATACTCTGTAGCATTTTCAGAATCGGGGATTGCTCCCCTGATCCCAACTGAAATGGAGGTCTTCATAATCATAAGTGATAGACGGTTGGACCGCTCCCTTTTCTCAGCATTAGTTTCATACATTTTCTTTTTGTCATCATAATTTTCTTCACCTTCAGTGGGTGGAATGGGAGCGGGCATCCTTAAAGCATAATCGAGATCTAAAACCCCAACGACAACATGGATCATTTCCTTCTAAGTGGGAAAATTGCTCCCCGTAAGCTGCTCAATGTTGTCGATTGTGGCAGCGACATTTGATGCATTTATTGTTGAATACCAAAATACAGGGCATAAATTAGAAATAATCATAGAAATATGTTGCATGCAATTAACCCTACGTTGGTCTGATTAATAACATGCAAAAACTATAGTCCTAATTCACATTACCGTTGGGCAGAAGATGAAATAGAACTAAACAATTAATATGGCTACACACGATTACAATCAACGTTGGTCAGAATGTAATCGTATGCATACAAAATGCCAGAACATAAAATGTAAAAATCTCTAATTAAAATATCTCGTTGGTTCAATTTTAATCAGAGACTAAGCATAATATTGGGTAATAATACATTATTCATGATATATCATAATTTGGGCAACAAAATAATAATTAAAACAGTGCATTAAGACTTAATCATAAAATAAATACACTAAAAATAAAAGAAAAAGGGAAAAAACACTATTCATGGGCTGCCACATGCTCGGCCCAAGCACACGCGCGTGGCCCAAACTCCCCTCCGCCGACTCGGAAAACGCAGCCGCCGTCGGATTTAATCGGACGGCTGCGAATAACTCGGCCCAGCAGCTCCTCGCCGGCTCGCATAACTATGACCCTTGGATCTGATCGGACGGACGACATTACACCCGGGCGCGATAAAAACTCGAAAAACCCTAACCCTAATCTCATTCTCTCCTCCTCGTGAAAACACGGAGGCTGCGGCGCCACGCGCGAGGCGACGTCGGCGACGGCTTGAGGTGCACGCCCCGAGCGACGGCAACGTGAGCGCGTGCGGGGAGCATCAGTGACGGCGGCGGCTCAATGTGACGGCGCCTCCTCAGCCCTCCTCGCCGGCGCGTGCGTGCAACCGAGGTTGCGCGCGCGACCGTCGAGTGGGGCTACGGTGACGCCCGTGACCGGAGGATCTCCAGATCCACAAAAAACGTAAGTATCCGCCGCCAAACATTGGTTTTGATTCGGGTTTTAGGGCTCGGGTGGTACTGATTTGGGGATTTCTTGGGATTTCATTACGGTTCCTGAAAAGATTTCGATGTCCTCTCCTTCTAAATGCTAATCTGAGCCATTTAGTCAATAGATACGGGCCTCTAGGCTTTAGATTTGAACTATTAATCATTAGATCCAGCAAAATCATGTTCGGTTTTGACTAATTTGGGTTCAAGACGAGCTAGGGGTGGCTCTGATACCAAATGTAGACATGATCTTAGGGCTAAACTCAAATTTAGACATGAACCCTAGCTCTGAATCATGAACATCTACGTAAACATTAGAGCGAAGCGTGAGTGTCACATACCCAACCTCGATGACGCCATTAGAGAGTGGATCTGTTGGTGTAGCGCTCGAGAGGTGAAGAGGATTGGTGCGAGGCGTCGGCGTAGAGAGGTAGTCGTGGACGAGGCCGGCGGTCCTAGGTCTTCGTTCACCTTAGCGTCCCAAATAGATCGGGTTATGTGCGGGGTTTTGGTAGCCAAGAACAATGTCATCTTTGCCTGCCGAGCCCCCCTGAGTTCTTATTGCGCTAGGTGACCGGGACCCGAACCAAAAGTAGTTGGCCGCGCTTCCGATCATGGCGCGAGGGAAGACAAGGTCTCCCTGGAATCTCAGGATTCCGTTAGCCGAAGATCAATCCAACAGTTAGTACATCCCATCCAATAGTAAGTCCATTTGTTACAATTATTCAAACATATTCTGTACATGGAGTACAATGAAAAAGTAAAGAACTGGCTTATTCCATCATTGAACTTCAAAGAAACATGCATCACTAGGCATGCACCACCTACCTCTAGGTAAGAGGGGCATTTCATCATCAGGCACCTAATGATGATTGTGAAGTTGATCACACTAAAACGTCAATGAATCGCGCGTGTACCCCCTGCCAATGAGAATGCATCTTCGGAATTTACAACTCCAGCAAAGACATATTAGTTATTGATTTGTTCGACAGCGATATTGGCAGTTTGGCACGAACTAGTACTCTCCCCTAGCAATACGAAGTTCCTTCAAAATTGAAGAAAGAGTCGGTACATCTCTTTTAAAAAGGTTTATGAATCTCAGTACATCTCTTTTAAAAAGGTTTCAAATATGCATAACCTAAAAAAGAAATCGAATCGAATATTTGCCCCTTATTTAATGTTCAACTATATATCCATATGTAATCTTCAATTTGATTTACTTTTTTATAGGTTGGTATGGATTTGCCATTACTTAATATTAACTATTTTGCTTTAAGATCTGTAAATTTTTCTAAAAAATATATATACTAAAGCAAACCGGCGAGATTCTTAACGTGTCAACTTTTTCGATCAAAGTCAGAGTCTCTGTCAAGGCAGGCCCGCATATCAGAGGCTCACTTTATAATGGTTATAAACCTACGACCAATATTTAAAGGAAGATCAATCCCCTTTACTACGAACAAACTGGTTGCAAACCAGTTTGAGTGATGAGACAACTAGTCATGGATACTAGATGGTCGGCCATATGGTTTTGGGTCATCCCCGACAGCAAATTAGTCGAGAGATATGACAGTTTCCCACGTGACTAATGTGAGAGCGGTTATTGGGGTATCTGGCAACTTACGACAATTGACTAAGAGACGTGACGGTTCAAGACTCAACAGAGGAACGTGCGTGAAAACAAGAGACGCCTTTAGCAGCATTAACTTTCACCCCTTCAATAACTATAAAAGGGGTAGCTCACATATTCTATAATAACATGTTCATTCAACAGTATCATAACACTACAATCATTCAATTAATCTATTCTATAGCATCCCTATTGTATTATCATACATTCATTGTGTCTACGGCAATAAAAGGTCTTCGCTTAGATTATGCTCTCATATCATTTTCTCGAATAAACTCAATAGGGGACCCCATGTCCCGATCATCGACAGTTGGCGCTAGAAGGAGGGCGCCATCAACTCGAAGATCATTGCCATGATGTTATCACGTCCTTACTAATGGACGAGGAGAACGTCTTCGATCTTGCCGACTATGTCGATCTCATAGACAATGCCTACGTCCCTAAAGAGGCATGCAAATACGATTTCTTCCTCGAGTACGTTCCTGAGGGAGACTGTTCACCGCCCTCAACCTAACTCGTTGGGATTGAGATGGCAAATACGCCACTGCCACTCCCGAGTGATTTCGAGGGCGAGTATATTCCCACTTCTGTCTCAACTGGAGAGACAAGTCACCGCAATGCCAATACCATGGTGGCCAATGATGACCTCAATGACGATGACTATGTTGAAGTTCTGGAAGAATATTCTCCAGAACATCAACTCTGAGGTCTCGACTACTATCCTTCTCTGATAAGGATAGAATGTTCTCACCCTCTATCTGTTCCGAGTTTTGTGCATGTGCAATTGTCAGCGCCAACAAGACCGATGAGTAACGGGCAGTACGTGAACAACGTGAGGTCCAAGAGTAGGCCGAACGTTTGGCGTAAGATTGAATAATCATGCCCAAGCAGATTTTTTAATATAATGGGTAATTAATTTGACATTACCTTTTCGTCACCGCCCGTAGCCTGAACAGTAGTACTGTAGATCTAGAGAAATTATGAGGGATTCTATATCCTATCAAAGCTTTCCAGATGTCCTGTCTTGAACTTTTCTGCCATGTAATTTCTATTAGTCCAGGTGAGAAAGCCTTGCACCCTGTGTATGGCCCCAATCATGGTTAGATGTTATGACCTTCATCACGATCATTAGGAGAACGAGGTCTTCTACGACCATGATTAGAGCACTCACCTGGGCCTATTCTGTCGAACATGTCCCATCGGAGTGGGTCGTCTTCTTGATGAAGGTTGTTGCTGTGACGGCGATGTCTAGAGGCAGAGTGGTCTTCCTTAGAGCTACTTTGAGACCTTCATGATTGTGAAAAGGCTCTGTACTTTTGCAATAGCCTCTTTCATGTCAGTAGCCAATGAACGAATGACCATAAGGTCTTGTTCATTGTTTTCTCCCATCTGATGGTTAGCAATAGCACTTGAAGTATGAGAACCCTGCCGACGGGAGTCTTTGCCTGCAAAGGTGATGGTATAATATTTAAATCTCCTACTGTAGTTCTTGGGACGGCCTGGGGTGTGGTTGGCGGACGTTGGTTGTCACTCGTGTTGGGGGATAGGCCTCTTGGATGTCAATAGTGCATTATCATGGTACTAGCGATGGGCCTCCTCCATTTGCCTTCTGCTTGGCGATGAGAAGTTGTTTATTGAGTTGTTCCTACGCCAAACGTTCGGCCTACTCCTGGGCCTCACGTTGTGCACGTGCCGTTCGGTGCTTGTCGGTCTCGTTGACGACTGCACATGCACGAAAATCAGAGCAAATAGAGTGTCGAACCCGGGAGCGAAGGATCCCAGATTCTCTGTGTTTCACACACTAGTCAGAAACAGCTAGTATACACATTCAAAGAAAAGTGGATAGCATAACCATACAACGTCATCCATTGAAATAATTAAAGTTGTTACAAAAAGGAGCATAAAACCAAGAGAAAAATACAGTTGAAACAAAAGCAGTAAGGTAGACCACACGATTCATCACAAGCAATCGTCTGGAGGTGCAGCCTAGTCGTCCAAGATCTCAATCTCCTCGTAGCATTCTTCCCCTGCTCAATATTTGAATTAAGCAAGAGTGAGCACAAACAACCGTGCTCGCAAGTCACACCCGGCAAGTAATAGATTATAATGTATACAAGGATTTATCAATAGGAGGCTTATATGGCTCAATTTGCATAATACAACGCTTTCCATTTAAATATCTTTAGTAAGTTTCTAAAGAAGACTATTACATAGCTAAAATTTATTTTCCAAATCTTAAGTTTTATAGTCGGATAACATTCATCAACAAGTGGTGAAGGATACCCTCCTATCACATGGCTAACCGCCCAAAACCCAATTGGATAGAAATCCAAAACCATTTGATAAAGTCTTTGGAAAATAAAAACCAAAATCTAACTTAGAGTGGTTTTGCCAGCATATCCATGGTTGTGGACACGCCTATTCAAATAGTTCTTAACACTCTGCAGAGGTCATACAGCTTTACCCACAAGACACGACTTTTCTAATTTGTTTAGCATCCGTCGATACTACCGCTCACTACCTTAAGTGAGCAGTCTAGAGTATATGACAAGACCTTTACAATGTGCCATCCCACTGTAGTCCCGCTCGCTAAGGTTTCGTTTCTATTGGGCTAACCACCTGCCGGATTTAAGCCCCCTTGCGCTATGTGGGAATACATGAAAGTAGGTCGTAAAAGACACCCACGCAACCGGATGACACGACCACGGTGAAACGTTACAAATTAATTAGCCAGATCCTGCCCATTCAGGATATGTGGTAGTACAAAAGGGCTTAGCAAAATAAGCTCGAAGACCGGTACTTAACTGACTTGGGCGACTTCCAAACAAACCCTGGGCCTCGACCATAAAAATGAGTCAATCCCGTGCATAGACATGCATCCATCCAAACATCTATTTCGCCCAAGTCCAAACTAATTTTTATTTTTTTAACAAGTCAAACCATTTTACAAATATCTGTGATAAAGACAATACCATAGTATAATTTTAAACCATAGTTGAATTTATGACTAAAATTTCCCAAAGTAAATATTTTTGAGCTAAGCTTCGACAAAGCACAGAGTTTCACAACATGTCCTAGTTCATACTAATGTACTAACTAGCTTTTAACTAAGGCATCAAGAGTGATTCAAACAACATTCAAGTGCGGATGTACAAAGGAATTAGGAATAACTATAAATTTAAAACAGGGATTTAAATTACTTGAATTTAAATACGCATGTAATAATAGTTTAAAACAAAATTTAAATACTTTGAAATACTGGGATTAATATGATCAAAGGTATGGCTTGCTTTGTTCGAATGCTTGAGGATCTACTTCTTCGAAGTGTTCGGGTTCCTCGGAGTCGTCGAAATCTACACGCGAAAACGAGCCGACTTCAAATAAACTTCAAATAAATACAAATAAAATCAAATGAACTCCAAATTAAATAATTTTACTGTAGATAGCTAGATCTGGAAGTTAGATAAATTTAGAAATTTGAATCACTCGAATCGGAGTTCGAATGGAGGAGAACGGACGCTCAGAAGATTGAGAATTACATGGTCGAAAGAAGGTTCAACTACAGGTGATCGGAAGGACGGATATGACTACTCGACATGGTCGTAAGAAAGGTTCAAGAGGGATACAACTACTCAGCGTGGTTGTAGGAAGAATACGACTACACAACGTGGTCGTAGGAAAGGTTCCAGAGGGATACGACTACTCAAAACTGGTCGAAAGAAAAGGAATGGCTCGACTGCTCGACGCGGTCGAAAGAACAAAAAGAGACTCGACGGCTCGACGCAGTTGAAAGAACAAAAAGAGACTCGACATCTCGACGCGATCGAAAGAACAAAATAGCAGAACAGGGCACGGGAAGTTGGCCAAAAGAATAAGAGAAAGCAGGGTACGGGGAACTCACCAGAACAGAGAGAGAGAGGCTGGAGGAGGTTGGTGGAGGACGACGAACGACGGCGGGGAAACTCGCAGCCGAAGGCAAAGGAGGACGGCGGCGAAGGGGTCAGCCGGGACTAATAGGAAAGAGGAAACACAACGGCCTGTGAAACAAAACTTAATAGAGAGAGAAGATTGCCTCAAGGAGCTCTAGGACCAGAATTGATGCGGGGCTTAAACTCAGAGCGCGGTGCTTCGGGCAAACCACAACAAAAAGAGCGAGGGAGGGAGAGTTGGGTGCACGCGATGCTTACCTAAATAGGCGAAGGTGGCACACGGTTCGACGAGGAGAAAGGTGGTTCGACCGTCGGCAGGAGAAGCTTGACGGCGGCCCTAGAGGCGGTGGCGCGAGCTCTAGCCGCGTGGCGAAACTCAGGCGCGCGTGGCAGGCGAGAGAGGGAGAGTTGAAAGCTGAAGGAAAAAACAAGAGGGCAAATGCTCCTTGGTGCTCTATTTATAGAGGAAGAAAGGAGAACTGGGCAACAAGATAGAGTGGTGTGAAAAGAGATAAAAAAATACGGCGGGGCGGAGACAACAACAAGATGGAGCGGTGTGAAAAGGGAAGGAAAAATGCAGCGGGGCGGAGACGACAGCATTTAATGCGCACGTCAGAGGGACGGGATGGGGGCAGGCGCGACAGAGGCGACAACATTTAATGCGCACATCGCTGAGGAAACAGAGGGATGAAAGAGAAGGTGTGTAGGGGCTAACAGGCAGGGCTGGTCAAAACTAAGAGGCAGTCGACACCAATAGACTGGTCGAAACCAACAGACTGGTCGAAACCAAAAGTTGGTCGACACGACAGGGTGGTCGAAACCAGAGAGTGATCGAAAGGAAGGGTGGTCGAAACCAAAGAGGTGGTGAAAACCGAAGGGTGGTCGACGCGCAGGGAGAGAAAAAAAGATGTGCCGAGGGGATATCGGAATGCCGAGGGGATATCGGAACAATAGGGGAAAGGGAATTTTAAAACCAGGGAACTTCACTAAACTCAGAATAAACCAAAAGGTAAATTTTAAATTTTGAATTTTTTAAAAAAAACTCAGAAAATTGGGATGTTACATGGAGGGTGAGAACATCCCATCCACATCAAAGGAGGGTTAGTAGTCGAGATCTCAGAGTAGATATTCTGGAGATAATTCCTCTAGAACCTTAACATTGACACCGTCAATGAGATCATCATAAGTCATCACAGTACTGGCATCGTGGTGACTTGTCTCTCCAGTTGAGACACCCTCGGAGTTGCTTGTGGGCGGCAGTGGCATCCTCGTCGTCTCACTCCCAACAAGTTGGGTTGAGGGCGACGAAGATTCCCCCTTGGGAACATATTGGAGGTAGAAATCGCACTTGAATACCTCCTTGAGGACATAGTCCTCGTCCATGAGGTTGGCGTAGTCGATAAGATCGAAGGTGTTCTCCTCGTCCATATAAATAATATGAGAGCACAAGGTCCCCTATCGAGCTTACTTGCGCCCTCCTTCTAGCGGCAACTGTCGATGATCGAAACATAGGGTCCCATATCGAGCTTACTAGGAAATAATATGAGAGCACAATCTAGACGAAGACATTTATTGCCTTGGACACAATGAATGCATAAGAATACAATGAGAATGGGGATGTTGAGAGCACAATGACTACGTTTAGAATTATGGATGCGTGGATTATCTCAGAATTTATATTATAGAATACGTGAGCTACTCCCTTTATAGCTATTGAAGGGTGATGGTTAATGCCGTTAAAGGTGCCTCATATCTTCACACACGTTCCTCTGTTGAGTTTTGAACCGTCACGTCTCTTAGTTAACTGTCGTAAGTTGCTGGATACGCCAATAACAGCTCTCACGTTAGTCACGTGTGGAACTACCATACCTCCTGAGCAATTTATTGGTTAGGAATAACCCAAACTGTATAGCTGTTCGTGTAATGTTCATAATTGGTCGTCTCATGACTCAAACTGGTATGCGACCAGTTTGGCCATAATAAAAAGGATTAGACTTCTTTTTTAATACTGGTCATAGGTTCATAACTATTATAAAGTGGATCTTTAATATATGGGCCTATTTTCACAGAGACTCTGACTTTGACGAAAAACTAAGAATTATCGTCACAACTATCCACATCATCATCACCGGCGTACACTGCCTTCCCATCGTCGTGCTCACAACTACACACCACCGCCATGCCGTTGTCCTCTTTACCGGTGTGTACCGGCCGTCGTCGCCTCCTCTGTGTACCTTCTTGCTGGTGTAGCTTGTTCTTCTCCGGGATATCGTTGGGCCGCTGTCGCCTCTCTGCCATTCTCCTCCGCGCCAACGTCAACACCCTCCTCTGCTATGCTATACAGTGCATGTGTATGTACTGTTGGGTATTGTACATTGGGTGTACGGTATATGTACGTGTCTGTTCATTCTACATTAGTTTGTTACGTAGGTGTATACAATATTCCGTCTGAAAAAAATGTCGTATACATGAAAACTGTGTATATTTACATAGTGTTGTACAGTAGAGTATTTTGTGATGTGCTGTGCTGTACATGTAACATCAATACCTGTATTTATATTAGTATGACTGTATGAATAGAGTATGGAGTATATGGTTCAAATTTCAAACATATCGGGAGAGGGAAGTGGATTGGATGAATTTTGATGGGACTAATTTTGTAGTTGATGGGACATTATTAATTTCTGGTTTTCAACCATTTCCCTTGGCACGAATCTCGAGGTAGTAATGGATGGCAGGGGCAGTAGGTGCAGATGGACATATGCTCAGATTTGCATTTCCGCCTTAATGCTTGATTATTTTTGTCTATTCGCAGGGTACTGCGAAACTCATCACAAAATATCGCTCTAGTGGGCAACCTTTCCTTCCAGGTCTCCACCAGCATAATGGGCTGAAATGGTTTGGTTAGAGCTAAATTCTAGCACCTCTTCAGTTTCTCCTGGCCCCGGTTCTATTGTGCACCTTGCTCGGCAGTGAGTGATACACTTAATTACTCCGCTTTGCCCTGAAAAATAAATAAATGCTTTGCTTAAAGTCAAGGCACGACATTAAGGCTCTTTGAGACATACTCTCTCCTGTTAAAAAAAAAGAAGTCGTTATGAACATCGATACGATCTTCAAAATACAATTTTGACCACTAATTACTATTATAATATATTTGTAAAACTTAATAAAATTATAATATTATGAAAATATTTTTCGAGACGAATCTACGTATATGACTTTCATATATCTAATCTAAATATTTAAAAAATGTATCGATAGACAAAGTTTTCAAAGTTTGACTAATATATTCTAAAACGACTTGTTTTTATAAACAGCGGAATACTAGATAGGAAACAATTCAATTTTCACGTAAACACGAAGAAAAAAAACTCCCGTGTTTTAATCAGGGCTGAAAACATGTGCCGGTGTACTTCCGGAGGAGGGGAGACGATAGAAACCGCACAAGACGCGGTTCCAACTGCGTAGGATACGAATCACCCAAAAAAACTTGCAGACAAGCAAAGCCAGAGAGGCGCGCAGGCCGCAACACAACTGACAGCACAGCGCTGACGTCTTCGTGCGCTATCTTGGCCGTTTTCCCCCAAGAGGCCAAATCCTGTTTATCCCCGCGCCTGCGCCTCCGCCTCCCATCCCGTCTCGCGAGCCGCGAGGCCGGCCGCCCACCCACCGTGCCCGCTTACAGGTGGGCCCCACCGGCCGACGCCCTCGGTCGCTGTCGTGCGGGCCCCGTCGCCGCGCTAATCGCCTCGGCCGACGAGCTACTTATCCCGTCGCGGCGTGATGTGGACGCGCTTTAAAGAGGACGGACTGACCTGGCTTCGCCTTTCCTTCTTCCCCACCCCGGAGGCCCGAGAGCAAAATTAGTGCAGCGCACAAAAGAGGAGGAGTTCGTTGCTCCGATACTTCCGGTTGCCGCTCCGCTCTCAGGGTGAGTGAGGCCTTTAAATGCTCAGGATGGTTGTGTTGTGTGGCTCGTGCACGGTTGGTTGGTATGCGCGATTCCAACCCCTCCGCTCGGTTCGTGGCGCAGGAGAAGCTCTCTTCTTCGCCGTGATTCTTGGCTGTGCTTCTGGGGATCTTTGCGGGTGGTAAGGCCCCCAAAGGTGGCTCCTTTTCGTGGATGCGGATTCTCGCTCTTGTGATTTTTGTGTGGTTGCTAGAATCAGGAATTGTGCCTTCTGAGTCGCGTATTGAGGTTTCTTGATGCTGCTGTAGGGTGGATTGATGAGCATAGAGCACACCCAAACACCTAGAGTATTTTTTTTTATATGTGTGTTTTTATACTTGTCTAGTGGGAGCACATCGGTTTCATTTTGCTCGTGCCCTGTTCGTGCAGCCGTACCATAGTTGATGATTCTTAGTCAATGTCCGTTCTATTTGTGAAAGCTAATTTTTGCTGAACTGTGGTACTGTAGTATGAGATTGAAACCTGTGAAATTTGAAGGGTCTTCACTGCTAGTTTCCTCTGGCGTAGGAGTTTTGATTCTGCCAAGATGCTGCTTATCTTATGTTGTGGTTAGGAGTTGTTCATGCTAAGATAGAATGGAAATGCTTATGTCTTAATTAGCTGCTCTTGCCTTTTAGATTGGTGTGTTTGTTCCAACTTGCTCTGAATGAGTCCCCAATACCTTTACAACATACTCCCTCTAGTCACAAAAAAATATCGTTTTGGGTAAGTGCAGTCAACCTTTCTAAACTTTGGCTATTAATATCTTGTTCAATATTTAGATTGAACATATGAAAATGGTATATATAGATTTGTCTCGAATTTTTTTCTTCATAAAAGTATAAATTTTATAAAAGCTATTATAATATAAATTAGTGGTCAAATTACATTTTGGGGACTGTGTCAATGTCAAATGATATTATTTTGTGATTGGAGAGAGTATATTTCTTTTACGCAACGATATTACTCAATGGGCTGTATTATTACCTGCTTAATAGTAGCACTACCCACATGTTGTATGTGTGAATGTCTTCGTGTTGGGCAGTTGGACATGTCTGCACTCTGCAGCACCTTCTATTTGACATCTATATCTCCTATGATCAACATGTTTTTTTCTGGAGATTAAGCTTTATTTATTATTTGTGCATATTATGGTACTTTTATTATCTACTGATATTAACTGCATCTATTCAGGTTCTCGGACAGAGATACTCCCATTGGTCAATATTGCATAAGAAGGTAAATGGGTTCTGAAGGGCCTTCGTGTGTGACTATTCATGTTACTGGATTTAAGAAGTTTCATGGAGTTGCTGAGAATCCAACTGAGACAATTGTACGCAATCTCCAATCATTCATGGAAAAGAGAGGGTTGCCGAAAGGCCTTGTACTTGGAAGTTGCACTGTTCTTGAGACCGCCGGGCAGGGTGCACTCGGTCCATTGTATGAATTGATAGAATCGGCTATCATAGACAGAGAGCCTGGAGTACCTGATCAGGGGCAAGTGATTTTGGTCAGTTCTCACCTTTACTATATCTTATGTTAATACAACTCCGTAATTCAGCTAAATGTTTGGAACAACTCCGTAATTCAGCTAAATGTTTGGAACAACTCCGTAATTCAGCTAAATGTTTGGAATGGTGATTTTACAAGCTTTTTCTGTTATGTTTTGAAAAGAAAAGTAATTTGGCATGAAAACACATTGTGAAGTTGTCAACATAAATCCCACCTAGCATCTTTTAGCTATGAGGTCAACATTAGAATTCGCAGTAAACTCCATCGAATTGCATCTTCCTGCATTGGTAATTGGAAACTTGGAACTATATATTCTACAGAATTTCATTAATCTTGTGGTTTGAAGTTTAGTCACATTACATAGGAGTTGGTGTCGATTTTGACTTAGAGGGATAACAAGACACTACTGATTACAGTCACATTACATAAGAGTTGATGTCCATCTAGGTTCCTTTTCGTTGCAACATTTCCCTATGGAAAAGAACCAGATTTTTTAACTTCCCATTGGCTCCATTGAAACCAATATATTTATGGAATATTTTCAGCTCCATTTTGGAGTCAACAGTGGTGCAACAAGGTTTGTTCTTGAGAATCAAGCGGTCAATGAAGCTACTTTCCGTTGCCCCGATGAGCTGGGATGGAAACCGCAGGTTGCCTCATTGTGCATTAGCCTTAGTTATTTTCCATATGTACAGAAAGGTCTTTCCTTTACATCATATCTTTTTCAATTTTAACATTGCAGAGGGTCCCTATCTTATCATCTGATGGAAGCATCTCACATACAAGACAGGTAAAATTTAACGTTGTTTTCTGAAAGCATCATGACTGACTGTTAAAAAATATCTATCACTGGAAAATCTTGTTTCCATTACCTTGTTACCTTTGGTATTATAGGTTATGTTTGGTTGGTGACTCGTCACTACACCGACATTTTAGCATGCCACAGGAAATTGTTTTCATTTATAGGTTATGTTTGTTTGGTGACTCCTTGCCACACCAAATTGTTTATTAGTTGATTCATAGACAAATTCTGGTGGGTCACTCAAAATTTGGCTTGCTTTCATAGATTTGGCCAGTTTTGGTGGCAAAGTCTGTAGCACACAAATTGCACCCAAAAAATTTGTCTGTTATTGTTGCCTTTGACGCATTTTGGCATGGTATTGTGGACGGCTTCTGTAAGCCTATGACCTCAATGAAAGTAGCACCTGGGCAGCAAACAATTTTCTGTACATTCATACCCTACAATTGGCTGTGAGCCTGTGACCACCACAATTGTGTCCAGAGTCCATTGTCTGCAAAATCCACTGTAACTGTAAGTTTACTTATTTTTCGAGACATCTTGTAGAAAGAGGAAATGAATGAAGCAGTGAATATACATCCTTGCATATGTTTGCAATTAAGTTACTGTAAGTATTTGTTTCACGTAGAGCTATTGGATCAACATACTACCCTTTGTTACCCCACTGCTTGAGTACAAGTTCCTCCATGAAGTTTATCCAGCTTTCACATCCGGAAGATTATTTGAACGCCCTTCTATTTCCTCCTACTTGTTTATTGTCTTCATGTGCATCAACTGAACCACGTTGTGCTCTAATTTTTTTTCATGATCAAGCAGGCTACCCTGCCAGTGAATGAAATAACCAAGTCCCTCCGACAGATGGGCTACGATGTGACTCCTTCAGATGACGCTGGTCGATTTGTATGCAACTATGTCTACTATCACTCTCTTAGGTTTGCAGAGCAGCATGTTATCAAGTCTCTATTTGTTCATGTCCCCCTCTTCTCGACGATTGATGAGGAAGTTCAGATGCATTTTGTTGCTTCCCTTCTTGAAGTTCTTGCTTGCTTGAACTAGGAACAGTAATCTAATGGCGGGTCGACTTCCGAAGGTTTATTGTTACCATTTTATCAGGAAGGGCCAAGTGACAAGCCTTTAGTGCTATGTTGGTTGTCCTCGTGTAGGCCGTCGCATTTGTCTTGAAGATAGACCTTTATAAGTTGAGTAAATAAGAATGTACAATCATTCATGACATTTATGTGTGCTCCATAGTGTGTAGAAAAAGGCTGGTTAGAGCATCTACTAGAGGCCTGCGCATGCCTTGGTGCGCAGAGGAATCGCAATAACGAATGAGCACGTTGTGTGTATGGATGGTCACCCTGATGAGGCAAGTGTAAGTATGTGTAAGTCTGTTCCACATATGCGCTACTTGAATAGCAGGTTGTACCAGGAAGACATATGAAAGGGGAATATATGTACGATTATGTAGCTATATATGAAGAAAGCTGCAAGACTGATTGAACCTGCTAATCAACACGATCTTTCTATGTAACTGCATAGCAGTAAACTCCTAAAGCTGGGTATATCTCTCTGCAGACGGCAATATGTATGGTGGAATGCATAATAGGAAACAATGAGGAGATTTTTTAAAAAATATTATTATTTTTAAAGATATTTACAAAAACAAATAGTCGATTAAAAAAATTACAAAAATGTATCTCTGCCGCCGATTGAAGCGGCGGCGGTGAATAATCGTCGGTTCAATCGGCAGCGAGGACCCCGCCCACGACACTGTCGCCGCTGAGGTATTTATCGCCATTGAATGGCGGCAGAATGAATCGCCGATTCAAGCGGCGACAGACCTATTGCCGTTGAGCGATTTATTCATTCCCAACCCTTATTTTCCTATTTCACTTAGGCGGTTTGTGATTTTCATAAATTTTAAAGCGATGCAAATCATTAGACTCGTAATAACATTTTATCATCATCGTATGTTGTTCTACTACGATTAATTTTCGGAGAATTTAGCGAGGACGTTTGAGGTACGAACGATTCATAAAAAGGAAGATAAGTGATATTGCCATTCCCCAACCCTTATTTTCCTATTTCACTTAGGCGGTTTGTGATTTTCATAAATTTTAAGCGATGCGAAATCTGTTAGACTTGTAATAACATTTTATCATCATCGTATGTTGTTCTACTACTGATTAATTTTGGAGAATTTAGCGGGACGTTTGAGGTATGAACGATTCGTAAAAATGAAGATAAGTGATATTGCCATTCGATCGGGAATTCATACACTCTGATATTACAGAACTTGCAGAAGAACGTCATAACACTTAACTAAAATGATAATTGACAACATTGATAATAATATTTTTGTCGTGGTCGCGACGTTAACGCCTCCCATGTGCATCGCCTCTAGTCGGAGGCACGGATGAGGTCCCCGTGATGACGTCCGAATGCCGATGTTTCCTTGGTCCCGAGCATTTCGCGTGGGGCATGTCTTGAAGGTGTGCGGACTCCCGCAAATGGAGCACTTCTTCGGCGACATCCGCTTCCGCCTCGCCCATATCGTTCACGAGCGCGTCGTGCACGCCACCGCCAACCTTTCCTTGAGCCTACCAATGTCCGCGCCCGCATTAGTTGCTCCCGGATGGATGGCGGTGAAATGGCCAACAACGGCGTAACCATACATCTCTCCACTCCATGTTTGCATCACCGCCTCCTTGGTGAAATAGTGAGAGGTCTCGGCCGGGATGCTACGCCACCGTCGAAGCAGCGGCCATGACATGGGAGCGTGGTCTATGCGAAGAAGGGGCTTGTTACAAGTGCATACGCAACTATCGCGCGTGGCGTGCACTCATGGGTGATCCTCTCGCGGTTAGTCCCGCGACGCCTTTATCCTCGCACATTATCTCGGCGAAGCTCCTCGTGCCCATCTTGAATGCGGTGCATCTCACCCTTCTTGCTCTTCTCCTCCATGTATGCGGTGATCATGGCGGAGTAGAGTACTCATCATTGCCATGGTGAGCGACGCATTCGTGCATCTGTTAACAAAGTAGTTTGTGGTACCGCGGAGAATTGCCTCGACAATACCAACCAAAGGAGGCACACATGCGCGCGCATGACCCATTGTAGACCTCAGCTAGGTTGGTTGTCATGATACCATATCGAGCACCACCCATCATCATGCGGCGACCACTTCTCCTTAGGCTCGTGCTCAATCCGGTCGAGAAGCATTTGACACGTGCCCTGTCTTCCTCGTGACACTAGGAGCGTGCGTGGGTAGATGTGGCAATGCTTGGGGGCTGTCGGTGCTTGGGGCGGCCCTAGTCGATGCCTCCTTCGTGGGTTTGGGTTGGTTGTCCGAATCTTCCGAGTGTGTCGAACTTACGCCGCTGGTTACGGTTGCCGCGCGCTTGAACATGTTCATCAAGTCCTTGTTGCGGGCGCTTATAGAAGTTTGCACCCAAGTGCCTCATGCACCACTTGCTCTGTAGATCCGGCCATGGAAGTGGAGCGTTCTCTCTCGTCAGAAGTCGTGTTATTGCACGCGCAGCCCGCGTGCGGTCATGTATGAGGCATACGTTGGGACGGTCTGCACAATGAAATCCTCACATTCTTCAGAACCACGCACCGGCTATCGTGTTCTCGCTTTCAACGAAGCGAATGCCACGGAAGAACTTGATTGTTTCCGTCCGTCGCTATTGCGGTCGAGATCCGCCCTTGTACCGCCGATCGAGGAATGTGCCATCGATACACAAGATTGAACGAGCGTCTTAGGAATGCATTGATGCATGGACCAAGCGCGAAGAATGCTCATTGTAGTACCCTCTTATTAGGCCGCCGGATGCGTGGCGTCTTGAATGTCGACATGAGTGCCGGATTCCTGTCTTGTATGACTCGGAGTTGCCAGGGAGGTTGTGGTAGGAATCCTCGAGCGTGCGAACCTTGATTCCAATGCCTTCATTTTGCCCTCCAAGCCTTGGCATAGCGATAGTGTCATCGAACCTTGCCTCAATGGCCCGAATGATGGATCATGGCTCAAATCTAGGTTATCTACGATCTCACCGTACATGAGATTGGCAATGAAGCCCGATGACAGTTCGGTGGGATCATACGACTTCGGCGACGACGCATGTGTGAGGACCACTATGGAGCACTTCTAGTAGGTGTCCCACGGCTGAAATGCGTGCGCGCCAAGGGCATCCTCTATGCCGCACTTCACGTCGTAGCATCTTGGGGTAGACTTGGCGGCGGTGAATGTGCGTCGAACCGACAATGCCCGAATTTGACCGCATCTTGCACGACCTCTTTGCATTTGCACGTAGCTCCTAGTCGACCTCGCTCTGGTCGTACTCCCATGGTACATGGGCCTTCGTTGACGACGAGGTTCTCGAATCGTATGTGTTCCACTCGGACGGAACCGCTGCTTGGTCCGCATCATCGCCGTCATAAGAACCTTCATCTTGGACAATGCCATGTAGTCTTGGTCTTGAGCTCCATCATTTCCACTAGGTCTTCCGGCTCCTCCCCTCGTCGGCAAGCCCACTAGCTTTGTCTCATCGAATGAGGTAACTCGGCGTAGTCTTCATCGGCGACATCGGCAACCTCTTGCCCTTCGCCATTTAGTGCGCCCACTGAGTCACCTAGTTCTTCCCGGTGTCGACCAAGTCCTACTTGTTACGACGCGGATCTTTGAGTGGGTTTAGCATGCGCCTCAACGTAGGACCAATTTCCATCCCCTCCCCGCTATGCATACATACGACCGCTATGAATTTGTTCCCTTTAGTTGCACTAACTCCCAATCGTGGGCTGTCTGCCGAAGCGAAGGCGACTCAATGTCGATCGTGAGACATCACGGTCCACTTGGAATGTGTGGAACAACCACCGCATCACAGCGCCTGTTGTACGTTGCTCGGGACTTGGTAGGGCACGTCCGCGGACTCGAAATAACTCAAATCAATTCCTCGGGACCCTCCATAATAGTCCTCGGCCGTAGGAAATTTTGAAATTGACGACGTCGGACATATTTGACGTACTGCAGTGTGAAGAACATTTACACAATGAACTACATATGTGCAACTAAATATCCCACCAAAAAAGTATGTAAAACGGACTTCACTACGTAAAAGACATCAAGAATCATGTAATCCGTTCGTTAAGAAAATTACCGAGGGTGGGCAACTTGACAAAGCTAGCTTTTCTCCTCGTCCTCTCTGTTGTGTCCTTCTTTTTTTGTTGAGTAAGGCGAGTCTGTGTGGAATTTTGACGGTTGCAAGAGGGTTTTGTAGAGGTCAGGGCCTGTCGCCAGTTTAATCGGCGATACCTTCCTGTCGCCAGTTGAACTGGCGATACCTTCCTGTCGGCAGGTGATATTACAATGCGTTCGGGAATCTCTGCACAACTCCGTTGGACAACTTTGGGGAAATGACGCAACGATAACCACACGACATTTCATCGGACAAGGGGATTACATGGCACGCAGGACAACGAACCGAGGACGGTACACGCATGCCTTTAGGGAAATTGAAATACATGGACATGTGGAGGAATAGGGTAGAACTACTGAGTCGAACGTGACCATTTACCCTTGCGGCCTAGCTCGGCGTTGTACTCCTCGCCTTGCGCCTTGGCTCTCGCCGCGATGGCCCTCTTTCGCTCCCTCTCGGCCTCCCGTCGCCTCGCATGCTCACGCTCCTGCTCCTCGCGCTGCCTGTCCCGCCTACCTTGCTCGGCCTGCTCAGCTTTCAACTCTTTGAGGCGCCTTTCACGGGTCTCGATGTGCTCCCTGGCCCAGCTCTTCCGTCTAAGCAACGACCACATGTCGTAGGGGTGGATCTTGTCGTCGATCCACTGCCGGAAGTCGCATAGTGGTGGCGGAGACTGCGGTGGGTAAAGAGAGTTCGTTACCCCGTTGTCCGGAATAAAAAAGCATTGTACCATGAAATACGGTTTCATTACCGGATGCATGTTGTTGCAGTCAACGGCGTAGTTTGGGCAGCACCAATAGCGCTGCCCAATGGTCCACTCATCGGTTGATTTGACGCACTTGCAGGCGTCCCTACACCAGCATAGGGGGGTGCCACCCCTATCGGGGGTCCTTCCGGAGGACGTTCCGCAGGCATAGGAGGCGGTCGCGGTGGAACTAATCGTTGGGCGTACTACGAGGCGCCTTCGAGATCCACGATTCGGAAAAGTTTGATGTGTGAAAGGCTCCTGACTAGCGGCATGATAGCGAGCGGTGGTCTCATGGGGAGACACCCAGTCCTTCAAAAGCTTACGGATTTTCTCCCATTCCTTCTCCTTGTCCATGTTTTCTACTTGGTGGTGCTGCTGTGGACTAGTTGGACGAGTTACGCTGTATTTATAGCTAGAGCGGACGGAGCCGTTGCGGGCTCGTCTTGGTAAGTCGCCCGAAAAAGCGGCCGCTTGGTCACATCGTCTGAAAAGCTAACTGTGTGGTCACATCGTCCTGAAAAGCTGACCCGCATGGTCACATCGTCCTCAAAAGCTAGCCCGTGTGGTCACATCGTCCTACAAAAGCTAGGCGTGTGGTCACATCGTCCTGAAAAGCTGCCTACTCTGGTGCCATCGTCATGAAAAGCTAGGCCGTGTGGTCACATCGTCCTGAAAAGCTAGGCCGTGTGGTCACATCGTCCTGAAAAGCTGCCTACTCTGGTGCCATCGTTCTGAAAAGCTGACCCGTCTTGTCGCATCGCCCTAAAAAGGTAGCCGTGTTCTCGCATCGCCAAGAAACCCATTCGTTTGTCACGTCGTTGCGAGCAGTTGGATCGTAAAGAAAGCGGACATATTACTCATATTCAAAAGCTGTCAAAACAACAGTTGGCATAATGAAAAAAAATTACATAAAGGGAAATCTAATGGCGTCCCCTCTTAGGCTGCACCGTGTGTCATCGAGCCTCTGCCGTCATTGCAAAGCACGTCCGAGAGGTCGAGTGCGACTACCCGACCAGCGCGAGTAGTCGGTGGTGGTGTAAGCGAGGTACGCTCTGCGCGTCGGTGATCTGCGTTGTGCGGGTGCGTCGGTGAATCTGCGTCGCTGGTCGAACTCGGCGCACCGTACGGTGAAAGCCTCCAAAGAAAGCTGCGTGTCACGCGGATCCACTGAAGAAGTCCTCGATGGGTGCGATAGAGTGCGCATCGTCGGCGAGAATGCATCGTCCTCCCAAGCCGTTCTGCGAAGAATGGGTTACAAACATAGTCATGACTAAAAGTGCGTTACACAAGCAAGCGAAACTTACTGTTGCCCCAAAGATGTGCTCGACGACGCGGCATAGTCTGGCAGCGTGCACGGGTGGGCGAGGACTGTAACGAAGATCGTCGTTACAAACTTACGAGGTTCAAATGAAATGAAGAAGTGATGTCGCGTGTCGAACTCACCTCCCACATGTCGGAGGTGCTCCCCATACGCCGCGCCGGCGTGCGCGCCACGCGCGAGCGGGAGGCGTCTACCACCTCGGTGACCCCTCGTCCTCGGACGGCTCGGTCCACCGGGTCGGATCGCGTCGCGACGATCGCGATCCGCGCTCAGCGTCTTCGCGCCTCCACGATCTGTGCGAGAGCCCTCCGATCTCCCGGCATTGCCATGTCTGCGCGAGTCTACCATCGGACGAGCTCCGGTGAAGATCCACCGCGGGTAATCAACAAGTTGTACACGTAAGTATGTCAAATTAAATATGAAATATGTAATATTGAGTACGTGCGCTGCGGTGGAAAGCGAGTCGGTGGGTGGAATGCGTGTCCGGCGTCGCGACCACATGTCGACGAGGTCGACCACGACCGACGCAGCGGAGCCTCGTCAGTGAGTACCACTCCATGTAGTGCTCGTATGTCTCGGGGTGCGAGGCCTCATCCCCAACCTCGACGAGTGCAGTGCGCGGCACTCCAACCGTCCACCCAAGGGCCATCTGTCAGACCAGGACATCGTGCCACGAACTCCCTTCCTAGTGTACTGTGGGCGGCAAGAAAAATATTTGGTTGCGATGTAACACATATTGTGCGGACATAAAGTCAACGGTGAACTTACGGCGTGTACGTGTGCGCGGCACCGCCTCCCCCCCAAGGGGCTGGGACATCCTGCCGCAGACCGAACTGGCGCATGACCCGCTGTATCTGGTACTTCTCCATGAAGATGTCGTGCACCAAGGCACTCCGCGTGTACCATTGCAGGTAGTCTCGCGTGCCGCACCGCACCGGCAGAATCGTTGAGGTAGCGCGATCACCTTGTAAATCCATCATGCGGGGTCGGATAGCGCGGTCATCGGTCGGTGATCGAACATCATAACGTACCGGGTAGGAGCCTGCGAGGTGATAGGCGTGAAGGTGACACATGCAATACAACACTACAAACTAAGCACACAAAAATAATGATTGCAAAATGAAAATAATAAATGATTACGAAACTAACCCGTCGGCGGCACCACAAAGTGCCCATGGTCGGCGGTCGAGTCGTCTGCGGGACGTATAAGCCGTCCGTCGTTTGTCAAGTCCACCGTGGTCGTCCGATGTGGAAGCGCTCCAACAACCACAAGCTGCGGAGGAGGCGGGCATCCCGAGAGGATGGGCCGATCCGCCATGGCCGCACGCGTCGCACGGTCTGCGCGGTATATCGCGCGCAACCGACGACGGACCCCACGCGTCTTGCGGGATCCGCTCGATCGGTGACTCCGCCACCTCATGCGGCGTCTTTGGATGTAGTGCTTGTCCACGTTGCCGCCGTGGGAGCTCGGGAACATCACCCACCCGAACAACCACGGCGGTAGGCCTCCAAGTGCCTCGTAACGACGGCGGCTGCGTCCGCGACCATGCGCTCGGCCGCAGAAGACACGTAAATGTCGGCGGGGTTCACAAACGAATTGTTCGAGAGAAAAATAGTTAGGAAAACACTTACGTAGAATCGGCGAGATCCACCGGCGTGGGCGTGCGGTTTCTTTGAACTCCACGTCTGCTGCTCGGCGGTAGGATACCGCGAACACGCTAGGAGGTCCGTGCGCCACGTGGCGGGGCGTCGTGCGCCACCATCGGAGCGCTGCGCAGGCAACCCGGTCGGTATCTCACATCCTGCGGCGTCGGCGTCATCTCCCGCGCGGAGATGGGCGTATGGTTCTCGGCCTCCGGCGGTCAACGGCGCCGTCGGGAGGGCGGTCGTATGGAAACCTCCTAGGCGCACGGCCGCACGGTGGTCTGAGTAGATCTCGTCGTCGCCTCCACTATCCTCGCTAGTGGAAGGAGGCTCGCGCTCTCAACTGCGTCGAAGCGATTCGAACAAACATGAGTCAGCGCACATAAGCGGACCGCGATTGAGTGCATCAAGGTCGAACTTCACGTACCTCGGAATCGGTCTGGTGCAACCTCCATGCCCTGATGGGGGTGCGTAGCCGAAACGCCTAAAGCTCTATCGGCGCCTCGCCCTCCTGAGGGAGCACGGTAGTGAGGCGGCTACGGTGACGCTCGTCAATCACTGGGTCAAGCAACTCGCATGCGACTGGCGTCGCCATACACGAAAATGCGGCAAGAGAGAAAGTTCATATTTTTTCATGCATCTTTACATAGCCTATGTAGCAACTACGAATTTTCTTTACAAATGTAATACATGTCATGCTACTTTTCTAGTTAAGCGGTGTTTTCAAAGACTAACAAGATATTGACCATGCACTAACGCAACTAATAACAACGTACTAACAAAATAATAACAGCGCACAAATATTCTCATTGTTTTTAGACCTACACAGCTACTCGTGTTTTCTCACAATTCAAAAATGTATCATGCAATTCTCCTATTTTAAAGCAATGTATCGTGCATTAATTATGTTACTACAGCGGTCAACCAGCGCCATACTCAATTCTATGTCGATATTGCCGCAATTCCATGTCCAACTCAAAATATGTACTACACAGTTCGACTACATTTATGTAACCTACTCGATTCTATGTCGCTATTGTCGCATTTCTATGTCGCTACACAACTCAAAATATGTATTGCAGTTCGACTAAATTTATGTGACCTACACAATTCTATGTCGCTATAGTCGCAATTCTATGTCGCTACACAACTCAAAATATGTACTGCACAGTTCGACTAAATTTATGTGACCTACGCAATTCTATGTCGCTATAGTCGCAATTCTATGTCGCTACACAACTCAAAATATGTACTACAGAGTTCGACTACATGTATCTAACCTACTCAATTCTATGTCGCTATTGTCGTTTGCAAACCTACAAGGTTTGGACGTAACATACACAGTTTCAGAAAAATTTACCTGCAACACGAGATGATCGATCGAAACTGATGCTTTATCAATCTCTCTCCACCGCGACAAACCGACAGGGCTTCGCCACAATTTCTTCTCTCCCTCTCCAACTCTCTCTTGTTTTTTTTTCTGGAATTAAAATGAATTCTGGATTGATTTTTTGGGGATTTTATAGTCTGCCTTGTGTCTTTGCCCAACTTCCATGCCGCATTGAATTGGCGATAGGTAGTCGCTTGCTGAGTGGCGACAGAACTGTCTTGATTGAATCGCGACAGGACACATTTTTGTAATTTTTTTAAACGACTATTTATTTTTGTAAATATCTTTAAAAATAATAATATTTTAAAAAAAAATTCAAACAATGAGCTGGAATGTTAGTCTGTACTAAGATGAGAGTCTTGACTTATATAGAAGTTATTGAAGGTAGAAAAGCGGTAACCATTGTATATTAGTAGATACACCATAGAGAGCAAATGTAACGAACCATTCTACATTAGCAGATACACCATAGAGAGCAAATATAACGAACGATTGATGATCAGTTGACTGGAGTAGTGATTGTTTGAAGCTGCCAAAAGGATTCGGGTGATTATCTTTGATAAGCAAATGTGCCGACTTGGTGAGACTTGTGAGTACTTGCATGTGATTATTAGAGGGGAATGAAGTGAAGAGGGGCACTAATTAAAGAGGAATATATAATGGAGCTTGCATGGTGGGTTCCAAATAGGATAATGCTTGAGCTGTCCATCGCCATTTGTGCTGATCTTTCAAAGGTTGGCACTTTCTTCGTGTCCTGTCCTTTGTTTGTTCTCTTTTTGGAATTTACACATGGTACTGTGCAACTGAACAAACTTGCTAGGACTGAGATGCGGTCTGAACGTGGCTAGTGATTTTTCAGAATCTCATTACCCCCGAACGTTGTACTAAACTCTGACCTTCCATCTTTAAGCAGGAGAAAGCTTTCCAGATCCTTTAGCGATCGATGTCGTTGGAAATGTTATTAGAGATGTTACAGAATCAAATCCTAATAAAACCAACAAATAACTCGCAAAACCTGCTGTTGGTGAAACACTAACGTTCAGTCAGACAGGTGAATGCTAAGCTAGTTGGATAGGTGAAAGCCGACAAGAATTACCAGTTGCTGAGGTTAGTAACTTAGGAGAGACTACTTGGATGGAAGGTAGTCGAAAACGGCACTGAAAACACTACGGGCAAGTGATTTAGCCGACTGCTCGATACTTTTGACAGGAAAGGGGCCAAATGGGGCAGCAAAACATGGAAAAGGGACTAATGGCGATGCAGAATTCCATACAAGATCGTGTGAACCATCTGATTCTGGAGTCACTGTCAAACTCCCCTGCACTACCAAAGCTCAATTATGCGTTTTTTATTATTAAAGGGGTGTTTATCTTCCCTGATTTCAATTAGTGATATCAGCAAAGATTATCATCTACGACACGGCTATCTGAACGATGAGGCTGCACGAGGACTCGACCATGGGTGGACTGGGTGGCCCTCCTGCCCCACACGCCAACCGAGTCAAGCTCAGTTCCATCTAATTATGCATTAGTTACAAGACAAAAACAATACAAGTGAATATTCTATTTGCAATTCAAGTATGTATGTAATATCGCATGATCCATATGCTGTTGCCACTCTTATCGGATTGATAGTTTGTGGACAGATGTGACTGTTCACAGAGAACATGGTTCTTGCAAAACAAACCTGCTTGTCAGAAGAGTAAGAAAAATATAATTTTACACTAGTTGGCAAATGGATAACATGGTTACAGCATTGCAACACTATCGAACATGAGTCAAGTAACTGCACGTAACATCCTAATTTTCTGAGTTTTAAAACTTTTTTGAGTAGCTTAGTCCGTTGAAAAATTCCACCAAATTTTATTTGAATTTAATAAAGCTTAAATGAGACTTTTAAAGTCAAAACAATTTAAAGTGACTAATCTAAACATCAATTAAATTCAAAACTATTTTATTTGACTTTTTTGTGCTTGGAATATTTTTCAGTTTTTTCTGGAATTTTTTCAAGTTTATTTGCTATTTTTAAATTGCCATTTGGATTTTCTGGCATTTCTAAAATAGAAAAATCATTTAAAATCTCAGAAAAATCTTCGGGCTGCATTTTCTTTTTCTGACCCATTCCTTTCTCTCTCCGGCCCAATCCATCGGCCTAGCAGCGCACGCAGTGCGTGCCCCACCGCCTCCGCACCCACCTCCCTGTCACTAACAGGTGGGTCCCACTTGTCAGGGGTGTCTTTGTCGTCCCCGACTTGGACTCCTTCTCCGAGTCTGTTACGACTCTGCCACCTCAATCATCCGGACGCCGTTGCCGCTTTAAAGGACCTAAGGGCCTTCGTTTTTTGCATCCCAAGCCGCACCGCACTCGCCGAAAACCTAGACGCCACCTTGAGTTCATCGTCTAGTTGCGAATCGCACGAAGAAGAAAAGCCGCCACCGAAAACCCCGTCGCCGTTTTCTACCACCTCGGTGCACCTAAGCCTCATCATCACCACCACCGACATCGCAAGGACACGATTTACCGCCGAGTCCCTTGTTTTTGCCGGAGCATCCCTAGAACCCGGATTCCATTGAAGACCGTGCGCCGCTGCAGCTCAAGTCTTGCCACCAGTCAACCCCGTCATTCCCTTGCGTCTGTGAGTGCACCTATGAGATCGCCGTCGCCTTAGCTACCCAATGTGCACCTTCGCTTGCTCCGCCGTGGCCCCAAACGCCGGTGACCTTAGGTCCTTGAGCCACGCTGCCGTCGAGATGATGTGGAGGCCATGTGTCAGTTGCGTGTCATCCACGTCAACGCCACCTCAACCTCGTGTCCACATGTCTGTCACATCACTGTCGTGTCAGCCCTCACCCTCAACTGCATCAGAGCCAATCCACGTGGACTTGGTCCACGGTAAACTTACCTTTGACGTGTGGTCCCCACATGTCAGTCCACTGTTCCATGAACCCATGAGCCATAGACCCATAAACCAAACCCTTAGACTCGGTCCATAGACCGAGGGTCCCACTTGTCAGCCTCTGTTTTCTATTTTTGGGATTTTTTTTTTAAATTCTAAAATTCATTGTTGGCGACATGCTAATGCAATATTTTGGAACTTCCTTTAAAAAGAAAATTCTGAAAATTCAAAATAGTATTTTTTTTTCTCTTTTTCTTAGATTTAAATCTTCTGCGAGCTCGTTCTTCCTCGTTCAAACTTCGATTGAGTCCATTGAAGTTTGTAAATTTGTATAATTCAATCCCTACCTTCTTGTGATTTTTATTTAAATTTTTAAGTTTATTTGTTGATCTATTTTGTATTTATTTGGATTTTTTCTTTCATTTACGAGTAGACGTTGTTACTTTGGGAGCTTTCGAGAAAGGAGGAGTTGATCAAGCTCAAGACCAGTATCAAGACTTGTTTCAAGGCAAGTTGTACATTTGATCATGTTGAACCTAGTTTTCTAAAAATACTTTGATTCAAACTATTGCATGTTATTTTAATTATTTAATTCTTTAAATATTTTGGGATTAGCTATTCACCCATTTGATTATATCCGCTTTGCTCATTGTATTACTATGATCTTTTATCACTCTAGCTTGGTTAATTATTAGTTGGTATTATTATAACACCAATGTGGGTTGGTTAGACACGAATAGTCTGCTTCGCCATGCAACGGATTATTGATACCATTTTAAGTTGCAAATCTAAACTTAACTAAGTGATTATGGAACTTTGTGTAAAAAACTGTGTGCTGTATATTGTTACTCGTTGACGGTATGTGATGCACTTAACCAACAGGGTGGGAAAAGATTTAGACTGAAACGAGTAGAAAGAATTGTGATATGGTGGAACTTTTGTGCTTGGGGAAGTATGTATCTTGGTAATTTGGTTAGAAATTGAGTAGTCTCGCCTTGGTCAATTAAAGACTTAACTTTGTACGTCATTGAACTGAGTCATAACTGTACGACCACATGCCTGGTATGGGACATGCCTAACTTAGTAAGCTACAGAATCTTGGCATTGACTACTCACGCATGTAGGTTTGACTGTGTGCCAAGGTGGAGGTGTGTACTACTGTGGGCAGGTCACATTTATGAGCGGTTCGCCGTCTCCTGGTTCAATGACGTGCATCAGATCAAAGCACTCCATCAGGGTTGGTACGATGGTATACACATTGGGAGGGTCAATTGTCAAGATGAAGTTTTGAAAATATTTTGTTATGATTGGTGCCGGCTATAGTGGTTATATCTTGTGGGTAAAGTGTACAAACCTCTGCAGTGTGTTAAACAATCTATTCGAATAGCGACGTCTGCGGTCATAGACATGCTCGGGGATTTCACACAAGGGGTAGATTTTCATAAAAACAATTGGAAAGGGGTAGCTGTGTGATTAAACTCACATGGCTATGTGAAAGAAATTGATTAGGCTTTGTGGTCTTTGTGAAAATAATTATTAAACTATTAATATTTATTCGTTTTAAATTATGATTTCAACCTATTATTTGTATTCAATTGCAAGTGTCGTTTTTTGCGAAATAACCATAGAAGATATTTCCTTTGGAATAAGCCATCATTTATAATTGCATTCTATGGTACAATTTGTTGAGTACTCGAAGTACTCATTCTTGCTGCAATTATTCAGCTAAAGAGGAGAAGCTTTTGCCTGCCTTCGAGGAGGAGTTTCACAAGGAAGGTGATTGTTAGGTCTTGATCCTAATCAGTTAGCTATTACAAGTCGATGGGTTCCCGCTAGAGTTATTTCAGTTTCTCTACCGTCTCTTTATTTCATGTCAGCCCTACGTGGCTTAATAATGGTAAACTCAACCTTAAGGTCGCAATCGTTATTTATTAATTAAATTAGTCGTTTATTCTTATATTCGCCTTGTGTGGAATGATATTCATCTATATTGAGACTGTATGCACTGGCGTGATTTTAGACTAGTGTATTATACATAGAGGGTTCAGATTTATATATTTGGGTCCCGACCCTACATGAGCAGCTGTGGATGGACCGACCAAGGTGTCACATCGATTTTTACATGTATGAAATCACTTTTCTTCTACAACACACAACATCTTTCTGCTAACTAGTGGAGCGAGTCCAGGAACATCACGATTATCCTTGTGTGGGTTTACAATCTGCAATGAAACACTGTCGGACCCGGATTTCGTAAATCCAGAATCCTATGTGAAAATACTACGCTATTCCATGGATCAGTAGGTAGCGCTCACATGATACATTGCTGAATCATTTCATACATCGCGTAGACCAAACTATTCATTAATACAAGCATCAGAGTTCAAATAGACCACGTCGGGTTGAGTTTACAATAGGGCCGACCAGGCCAAATGAGTTCATTACAAAACCTCGAGTACGATAGCGGAAGCAAAAGGGTAGGGCAAGTCTCTCCACAGACAAGCGACTGGGGTACCCTGTGTACGACCGATATTAGCCAAGGGCATGAATAATATAGGATGTACACAAGTACCGACGGAGCTAACTGGACTGAGGCGAGACCTAGACTACAAGAACTATGCTACTCTTCTTCATTTCCTTGCTCCTCGGCGTCCAGGTCCTCGTAGTAGGTGTAATCTCCATGATCCACGGGTTTTGAGGGTTGGGGGGGAAGAGCGAGGATGAGCACAACTTCCGTGCTCACGAGCCAACACATAGTATGCAATAATATACATGCAAGGCTTAACAAGGATGGCTCGGGTTCTTTTATTTGCGCAAAGCAATATTTTAAATACCAATATTAGAAAGTCCTATCACTTAGCATTTTAACCAAATTGCATTTTTGTTAAAAGAGATTACTTGTGCAATATTTATAACAGTAGAGGCTACCTCCACCTCATGCTTATTTTTATGGTGGTTACATCCACTGTTAACAACTGGAGTGCGACCACCCAGGAAAAACCAAATCCATGGTCACAACGACCCAATACATTTTATCCCACTCACAAAGGTTTTATAAATAGAACTAACTCATGTAAGTTCCCATGTCTGCCCTTGATCGTGGGCACGACTATTCGAACAGTTTATTACACTCTACAGAGGTTGTACACTTTACCCACAAGAGACAATCATCTTGACATGTACACATGTTTCCGTAGACATGTGAGTCAAGGGGAGATCGTCACAAGGCCTTTACAATGCATCCCCCAGTATTTATCACACCCGCTAAGGTTTCACCTGAGAAGGGTTACGCTCACATAGACCCGTCAACCCTTTCCCAGACCCCCTCTTGCGCCACACGGCTTATGCTCACATAGACCCATAAGTCGTACACCCAAACCCATAACCACGAAGGCTTATGGCGTAGCGGGTCATCTGCCTGGTGCAACTCATACTAACGGAAACAAATTATTTAGCCAGGTCGACACCATTATAGACATGTGGTTGTACTGTTTTACATTAGGAGGTCATCACAGAATTAAGTCCTTAGAGGCCATCTGGGCGGTTCTTACCACATACCATCCACAAACCAACATTCCTTGGGCTACATTAGCACCCACCAACATACCATCCATCGTACCATCCGCCCAGATGTGATAAGCAATTTTTAGGGTTTTTGAGAGGTAGGAAAATACATCAACACAATCATCTCAGTCATTTACACCCAATGACTTCCCAAAATCATGTTCATTTTTAAAAGATGATGAATGTGGTAGATAAAACCCCAATACTTAAGCAACGCTAGCATGGCGCTTGAGTATAGCCTATAACTAGTATAGTTACCATATATTTACTAGGGTGACAAGGGTTTAAGGCAATTCAATTATCAAGGGATGGTGTATTAATAATTAAGCATCAAATTGACATTTAACTACCTTAGGATATTTAACATACATTTGCATAAGGAAATTAAAGCATGCAATTTGATAATTTAAAAGAACATAATTTGCATAAAATGTAGGTTGAATATGATCAAAGTGTTGACTCGCCTGGGTCTAGGGCTAGGTGATCTTGATACTCTTGAGCTTGATCGAAGTAGGGGTCTCTGGCTTCTCCGAACTCTACGCGAACGATCGTACTGGAAAAAGAAACAAGCGAGCAAACAAAACAAATAAGCAACAATAATCATCAAATGAACTCCAAAATGAACCAAAATAGTACCAACAGCAAGAGCTTGATTTTAGAAATTTTTAGAAATAAACTTCAAAATTTTTGGAATTGAAATGAGGGAGAAAAGAGATTTTAAATCTCTCTTTTGGATTAAATCAGAAAAGGAAAAGAAAATCAACAAAAAAAGAAAAACGAAAGTGGCCCATAGCCGACTTTTCGGCCCGGCCCGACCGGCGATGCTGCTGCGACTGCGACCTCGCGATTTGCTCGGTGCGGATGGGCGAGGCCTTGCGGCCCAGCGCCGGCCCTGCGAAGGGAAGAAAAGCGGGGGGTCTCGGCCCGACCAATGCGAGAGGGAAGGGGAGAGGGGTTAGGGCAGAAGGGAGGTGAAGGGCGAGGGCCGGCGGCGCACGATGGAGAAGAAGGGCTCGGGGAGGCGCGCGACGGCGGTGACGACGGTCGGAGGGAGCAGCGGCGCACAAGGAGGAGAAGGGATCGGGGGCGACGCGCGGTGACGACGACGAGCGGGGACCACGGCGGCGGCAGCGGCTTCCGAAGGTAAGTCCTTCGGACGCCTTTGCTCTCTCTTCTTCTTGCTCGGGGGGAAAAGGGAAGCAAGTGGGGGGTGGTTCGGCCGGAGGGGGGGAGCGCGACTCTTCTTATAGCCGAAGAGGAGGGAGCTTTGGATATGGGAGGATGTGGTGGTGGCCGTTGATGTCGGCACGACGCAAGAGCCGAGGTTGCGCGGCGTGGGTTGCGCGACAGCCGAGGCGGGACAGAGGGGATGGGATGGGTCGAGGGCACGATTGCCGGGGCGGCCTGACGCGGCCAGCGGCTTGGCCGGATGCGGGCAGCACGGACGAGGCGGCGCACGGGAGCAGGCCCGTGGAGAGGGAGAGGGAGGCGACGGTGAGGGGGTGCCAGGGCTAGGGATGGGATAGAGGAGGAAGGGCTAGGGTAGAGAATTTTGCACCGATTGGGGAAAATTTTGAAGTTGAGCAAAAGATCCTTGAAGATCTTGCACCGAAATTGGGTGTTACAAAACCTACCCACCTTAAAAAGAATCTCGACCCCGAGATTCGAGCTACTCAGAGAACAGATAGGGGTAGTCTAACTTCAACTGATCTTTGCGCTCCCAGGTGGCTTCTCTCTCCGAGTGGTTGCTCCGTTGCACTTTGCATAAACGGATGATCTGACGTCTTGTTTGCTTCTCCACGACATCAAGAATCTTGATCGGATGTTCTGGATACAACAAGTCTTTCTGGAGTGCGATGGTTTCAATTGGAGCTTGCTCTTTAGGTACTCTGAGGCATTTCTTGAGCTGAGAGACGTGGAACACATTATGGACATCTGACAAACTTTCTGGTAATTCCAGTTGATAGGCTACCTCTCCACGCTTGGTGGTGATTGGGAACGGGCCTATGTATCTCGGCGCAAGCTTGCCTTTCACTTTAAACCTTCGCATTCTCCGAAGTGGTGATACTTTAAGATATACGTGATCTCCAACTTCAAAAGTCAACTCTCTACGACGATTGTCGGCATAACTCTTCTGTCTAGACTGAGCAGCCTGCAGACGATCTCTGATCAATCTAACTTTCTCTTCTACTTGCTTAAGAGTATCTGGTCCGAAGATATAACCTTCTCCTGACTCTGACCAATGCAAGGGAGTTCTGCATTTTCTCCCATAGAGTGCTTCAAACGGGGACATTTTCAAACTGTATTGGTAACTGTTGTTGTAGGCGATTCTGCATACGGTAGACATCTCTCCCAGTCTACGGTAAATTCTAAAGCACAAGCCCGATGTATGTCTTCTAGAATCTGATTTACTCTTTCTGTTTGTCCATCAGTCTTTGGGTGATATGTTGTGCTGAAGTTTAAGTGAGTTCCGAGTGCATCATGTAGACTAGCCCAGAAATGCGAGGTAAACTGGGAACCTCGATCCGAGACTATCCTCTTGTGTACTCCATGCAGACACACGATACGAGCCATGTATAACTCGACTAATTTATCTCCCTTGTAGGTGGTCTTCACAGGGATAAAATGGGCAACTTTGGTTAATCTGTCAATTATGACCCATACGGAATCATATCCAGTCTTGGTTCTCAGAGACCCGATGAATGAAATCCATTCCAATTTCTTCCCACTTCCACTGAGGGATTTGCAGTGGTTGCAGCAATCCTGCAGGTTTCTGGTGTTCGGCTTTGATCTGTTGGCACACATCGCAACATGCTACGAACTCGGCGATGTCTCTCTTCATTCGCGGCCACCAATATACACTCTTCATATCCTGGTACATCTTTGTAACATCCCAATTTTCTGAGCTTAAAAATCTTTTAATAGTTAGTAGGGAGAAAATTCACCATTTGAATTTTATTTGATTTTAATTCCAAAAGCTTAATATTGGACTTTAGAATCAAAAACATTTAATGTGCATAATCCCAACTTGAACAATAGCCAAAACTATTTTATTTGGGTTCTATGTGCTCAGATATATTTTCTAGATTTTTCTAGAATTTTTCTGAGTTCATTTGCTATTTTCTATTGCTTATTTGAATTTTCGTATTTTCTAAAAGGAAAACCTATTTAAAATCTCAGATAATTCCTTGGGCCTAAACCCATTCCTATTCCCTAACCCGCCCATCTCCTCCGCCGTCGGCCCAACTCCAATGACCCCCTCTGCCTCTCTTCCGCGCGTGAGCCCGGTCCCACCGTCGGCCTCACCACGCGTACGCCCTGCGCGCTCGCGTGAGCCGCACTCCGCCGCCATGTGGGTCCCATCTTGGCGCGTCGGCAAGATCGTCTTCGTCGCGGACTCTAGAGTCCGTGTCCGAGCCGCCGGCCAGTGCGTGCGCTCGCGGACTCCTCGCTCCCGGGCACTATTTAAAGCCGTGACCGCGTCACGAGGATCGCCCCGCACTATTTTCTAGATTTTTCTAGAATTTTTCTGAGTTCATTTGCTATTTTCTATTGCTTATTTGAATTTCTGGTATTTTCTAAAAAGGAAAACCTATTTAAAATCTCAGATAATTCCTTGGGCCTAAACCCATTCCTATTCCCTAACCCGGCCCATCTCCCTCCGCCGTCGGCCCAACTCCCGCAGCCCACCTCCGCCTCTCTCTTCCCGCGCGTGAGCCCCGGTCCCACCCGTCAGCCTCACCTGCGTCACTTCGCACACGCCCGCGCTGAGCCGCACCCGCCGCCATGTGGGTCCCATCTTGGCGCGTCAGCATCGTCTTCATCGCGGACTCTAGAGTCCGTGTCCGAGCCGCGCCGGGCCGCCGTGCCGCTCGCGGACTCCTCGCTCCCGGGCACTATTTAAAGCCGTGACCGCGTCACGAGGATCGCCCCGCACTCCGCCGCCTTTTCCCCAAGACCAGGAACCCTAGAGCGCCACCTTTTCGCCGGGATTGGAGCTCGAACCCTAGCGCCGCCGAGGAGCTCTTCGTCAGATTGTGCCACCGTCGGTGAGCCCCAGTCACCATCAAGCCCAGCCTCGAGTTCGCCGCATCACGGCCTACATGATGCGCGCATTATCTTCGTCGGAGTACCCCTGGTTCGCCGTCGCCTCTTCAAGCCATGCCGCTCCGCCGCTTAGCTCGTCACGCCGCGCCGTGGTCGCCGCCGGCGAGATCTAACGCGTCACCACCTTCGCCGTGTCGCGGCGGTCCATCGCATCTTCACCGTCGCCTAATCGCCGCCGTCGCTAAAACCGAAGGTCGCCGGAGCCCTGCCGACGTTTGGTCGACGTGGCGGTCCCCGTCAGCCGCCACCTCAGCCGCCGCCTCCGTGTCGTCTACGTGGTAGCCCGCGTCAGCCGCCAGTCGGCGCCCGCGTGCCACCTCGCAACCCTAACCCTAGATCTATCTCGCGTGGACTTGGTCCACGGTGCACCGAGCCACTGACATGTGGGTCCCACCTGTCAGACCAATTTTCAACCCGTCCGAACGTCCTCAGATGACGTCAGCGTTGCGCAATAATCCGATTTTTCTTTAGAGAAATAATTCGGGAAATTCTGGAAAATCCAAATTAGGGTTTCTTTTTAGATTTAAACTTCCAGAGCTCATAACTTTTGCATCCTAACTCCGATTGAGCCCATTCAAATTTCTAACTTTGTCTAAATTCAAGCTCTATTTATCTGAGATTTTTATTTAATTTTTAGAGCTTGTTTTGCCTCTATTATTTATTTATTTTGTTTGTTTGTGTCTCGTTTGCGAGTAGACGTCGATTCGTCGGGGAATTTCGTTGAAGAAGGAGCACCCCAAGATCAAGACCAGTACATAGACCTTTTCCAAGGCAAGTCATACCTTTGATCATCTTGAACCCAGTTTTCAAATTACTTTGTGTTAAATTATTGCATTCTACTTTAATTATTTATTTAAATGCTTTGGGCATAGTTATTATCCAAATTGTTATCACACCTTGGCCTTATATGTCATAATTCCTTGTCACCCTAGATTGGTTATTAGTTGGTAATATTATAGCACCAACGTGGGTTGGTTAGATGCGAGTACAATTGCTTAGCCATGCTATGAGTCTCACATCTCGTGTAAGTTGCAAATATTAATTATGACTAAGTGACTATGGAACTTTGTGTAAAACTGTGTGCTATGTGTTGTTACTTCGTGATGGCATGTGTTGCACTAAACCAACTGGGTGGTAAAGGATTTAGACTGAGTGGTGGAAACTGTGTGATATGGTGGACTATGTGATGGGAATGTTAATCTTTGTGATCTAGTTAGAAAATGGAAGTCTTGCCTTGGTTAATTAAGGACTTAACTTTGTGCGCCATTGGCGAGCCTTCTCAGCATGCGACCACATGCAGTATGGGACGGGCCTAACTTAGTAAGTTATGGATTCGGCATTGATGTTGGTGGATAGGTTAGGTGTGTGTGACAGGTGGAGGTGTGACTACTTGGTGGTTGCATCGCGGGACGATCTCGTCTTTCCCTGTCCGGCCGATGTGTGTTATACCAATTCTATGTGAGTGGTATAGCGGTTTGTAAGCACACCGGGAATGTCAATGTTTGAGATGAAGTTTTGAACTGTTTTGTTACGATTGGTGCTTGCTACACTAGTTGTATCTTGTGGGTAAAGTGTACAACCTCTGCAGAGTGTTAAACAATCTATTCGAATAGCGCGTCATGATCATGGACATGCTCGGGGATTTCACACGAGGGGTAGTTTTCATAAAATGTTTGGGATGGGAGCTGTGACCTCAATCATATGGCTATGTGAAATAAAGCTGTCTAGCTGTGTGTCTTTGTGGAAACAAGCTGTTAAATTAATATTGTTTAATTGTTTTGAATTATGCTTTCAATCTATTATTCGTATTCAATTGCAAATGTTGCTTTTATGCAAAAGAACCACGTAAGCCTTTTCTTTGGAATAAGCTGCATCTATACATTGCATTCGTGGTATGATTTGCGAGTACGGTTGTGTACTCACGCTTGTTGTAAAACTTACGCCCAAACTTACTAAGTTAGGCCCGTCCCATACCAGGCATGTGGTCGTACAGTAAGGCTCAGTTCAATGGCGCACAAAGTTAAGTCCTTAATTGACCAAGGCAAGACTTCCATGTTCTAACTAGATCACAAAGATTAACATTCCCATCACATAGTCCACCATATCACACAGTTTCCACCACTTGCCTCAGTCTAAATCCTTTACCACCCAGTTGGTTTAGTGCAACACATGCCATCACGAAGTAACAACACATAGCACACAGTTTTACACAAAGTTCCATAGTCACTTAGTCATAATTAATATTTGCAACTTACACGAGATGTGAGACTCATAGCATGGCTAAGCAATTGTACTCGCATCTAACCAACCCACGTTGGTGCTATAATATTACCAACTAATAACCAATCTAGGGTGACAAGGAATTATGACATACAAGGCCAAGGTGTGATAACAATTTGGATAATAACTATGCCCAAAGCATTTAAATAAATAATTAAAATAGAATGCAGTACTTTGAAACAAAGTATTTGGAAAACTGGGTTCAAGATGATCAAAGGTATGACTTACCTTGGAAAAGGTCTATGTACTGGTCTTGATCTTGAGGTGCTCATTCTTAACAAAATTCCCCGACGAATCGACGTCTACTCGCAAACGAGACACAAACAAACAAAACAAATAAATAACAGAGGCAAAATAAGCTCCAAAAATTAAATAAAAATCTCAGATAAATAGAGCTTGAATTTAGACAAATTTAGAAATTTGAATGGGCTCAATCGGAGTTAGGATGCAAAAGTTATGAGCTCTGGAAGTTTAAATCTAAAAAGAAAGCCTAATTTGGATTTTCTGGAATTTCCGAATTATTTCTCTAAAGAAAAATCGAATTATTGCGCAATGCTTACATCAGCGAAGGAATTTCGGAAATTAAAGAAATAAAAGAAAAATCTAACATGTGGGACCCACACGTGAGAGACACGGCTCACGGTAGACTGGGTCTACCGAGCCTCGGGTTTCGGAGACCGTGGACTGCCACGTGGGCCTGAGCTGGACCAATCACAGCGCGACACGTCAGCGGTGGCTGCTGATCTGGTGCTAACTCGGGCGTACACGTGTGAGCTAACGGCCGCCGACACGCGGTGCTCGATGGGGACGACACGCAGCGCGCCACGAGGTGGCTAGCCACGTGGCTGGTCGGGGCTGGCGGTGCTCTGGACCGCCCGACAACGGCGAACGGCGGCGTCTCGCCGGAGGTGAGTGGTACTGGGACGTAGCCCAGGTTATTGCGCACATGTGGGTGCACTCACGGGTGGTCGGAGACGTCGCGATGTACGGCGCGAGGTTTAGGCGCGAGTGCTCGGTTGTTGTCGGATGTGGGCTCGGTGGGGTCGGCGCGCGAAGACTCCGTGATGTAGCCGAGGTGACGGCGACGGCGCGTGCACTCAACGAGGGCGGTGTCACCGGTGGCGGCGCAGTCGAAGAACACGGCGACGACAAAACCCTAAAGCTCAAGTTGTGGCGCGCTAGGTTTTAGCGGCGAAAAGGTTGGCGTTACGATGCGGATGTCGCGGTCCCGGGGTGCCTTTTATAGGGGCCGGGAGGCTAGGGAGGCGTGCGGCGGCGGAAACCCTAAAAGAGTCCGAAACGAGCACGAGAGAGAAACGGAGATAGAAACGAATCCGGTGTTTGATTTTGATCCGAGAAGATGCGGGGGTTAGGGATAAGATTCTACACGTTTTCTAGAAGGGGTTCAGTTGGAAAGGATGCGTTGTCGTACGGGCTTGAGCTTGGAAACATGGCGGGCGGCACGGCCGTGCGTGAGGACGCCTGGCGCGGGGGCGAAGACCTGACGTGTGGGGCCCACACGTCGCCGGTGCGAAGGGCGCGGCTGGGAGTCGGGCCTCGCACGAGACGGCTGGAAGGAACAGGAGTGGGCCGAGAGAAAGGAATTCGGCCCAAACCAAACTCTGAGATTTTAAATAGGTTTTCTAATTTAGAAAATACCAGAAATTCCAACAAGCAATAGAAAATAGCAAATGAACACAGAAAAATTCTAGAAAATTCTAGAAAATATATCTGAGCACATAGAACCCAAATAAAATAGTTTTGACTAATGTTCATGTTGGGATTATTCACATTAATGGTTTTTGGTTATAAAGTCCAATATTAAGCTTTGGAATTAAATTCAAAAAAAATTCAAATGGTGAATTTTCTTCCTACTAACTACTTAAAAGATTTTTAAGCTCAGAAAATTGGGATGTTACAAACCTCCCCCCTTAAAGGAATCTCGACCCCGAGATTCAGGCTAGCTAGAGAAAAGGCTAGGGAACTCGGCTTTGGCTCTTCTTCACGCTCCCACGTTGCTTCCCCTTCCGAGTGGTTGCTCCACTCGAACCTTGCAAAAACGAGCAGTCTTGCTTCTGGTGAGGCGCTCTGCGACATCCAAAATCTTGACTAGCTGCTCCTTGTAGGTAAGATCCTATTTCAACTCAATTGATTCCAACGGGCTTGCTCTTACGCACACGAAGACACTTCTTCAATTGTGAGACATGAAAGACATCATGCACTCGCTAACGATCGCGGTAGCTCCAATCGATAAGCAACTTCTCCACGACGCGTTCCAAAATCTTGAGCGGACCAACATACCTAGGGGCAAGCTTCCCTTTGGCATGAAACCTTTTGATACCTCTGAGCGGGGTCACTCGAAGATAAACGAAATCCTCGGGTTCAAAACTGAGATCTCGACGACGATTATCCGCATAGCTCTTCTGCCTGGACTGAGCTACCTTCAACCTTTCTCTTATCAAGGCCACGTGCTCTTCTGCTTCTTGAATGATGTCCGACCGAACATCAACGTCAAATTTGCTTTCACCAATTCAACGGGGTTCGCAGCACGCCATACAAGGCTTCAAATGGTGACATTTGCGGTATCGCTTGGTAATCTTGTTGTACGAAAATTGTGCATACGGTAAACTTTTATCCCATCGGGTAGCATTAGCTAGAGCACAAGCTCTCAGCATATCCTCTAATATCTGATTAACTCTTTCGACCGTCCATCATGCATGGATGATACGATGCATCGAATTCAAATGGGTGCCTAACGCTTCATGCAAACTTTGCCAAAAACGAGGTGAACCGAGATCCTCGATCCGACACTATCTTCTTGGGCACACCGCAAACCGACACTCGCCATGTACAACTCGCAAGGCGATCTCCGAGTACGTGGTTTTGACCGGTAGGAAATGGGCGACCTTGGTCAAACGATCGACTATTACCCAGATCGAATTGTAACCCGATTGAGTCTTGGGTAAACCGGTAATGAAATCCATACCGATCTCTTCCCACTTCCATTCGAATCTTCGATTCTAAAGAAACCTGCTGGTCTCGTGTTCTGCCTTTACTTTCTGACAGATGTTGCATAAGGCAACGAACTCTGCGACTTCTCGCTTCAAATTTGGCCACCAAAATTTAGTCTTCACATCCTGGTACATCTTGGTACTTCCAGGGTGAATCGAATACTATGAGTTATGGGCCTCCTTTAAGATTAACTGTCTTAGACCATCGATATCTGGTACACAGATACGACCATTAATCCAGAGTATGTCTTGATCATCCTTGGTGAAATCTTTGAATTTTCCTTCTGCCATTTTGATCTTGATTTCAGACAACACGGAATCCTTTGGTTGTGCTTCACGAATCTGCTTCTCCAGGGTAGACTGTACCTCCAAATTGGCTACAAATCCTTCGGACACAACTTCTAGCTTTAGCTTCTGAAATTCTCATAAAGTTCTGGGCAACTTTTCTTTACTTCCAAAGCATTGCAAGAATCTCTACGACTTAGAGCGTCTGCGACTCACGTTGGCTTTTCCGGGATGGTAATGGATTCCAAGATTATAATCCTTGATCAATTCCAACCATCTTCTGCCTCATATTCAAATCGATTGGGTGAAGATGTACTTTAGGCTCTTATGATCCGTGTAGACTTCAAATTACCGATGAGGTAGTGACGCCTTAAAATTTTAAAGCATGCACTACGACGCTAATTCCGCATCATGAGTAGGGTAATTCTCCTCGTGAGGTATCAAGCGCGCTTGACGATAGGCGATCGCTCTTCCTTCTTGCATCAGGACGCATCCTAATCCTTGACGCGAAGCATCACAGTAGATATCGAAATCCTTTCGAATATTTGGCAGAATCAACACTAGGGCTGAAGTCAAACGCTTCTTCAACTCTTGAAAACTTTTCTCACAGGCTGGAGTCCAAGTGAACTTTTTCTCCTTCTTCAACAATTGCGTAAAGGGCTTAGCAATCGATGAGAATCCTTCGATGAAACGGCGGTAATAACCTGCCATTCCCAAGAAACTACGAATCTGAGTCACGGTCTTGGGCTGCTCCCAATGTAGCACTGCTTTAACTTTACCGGGTTCAACTGCTACTCCCTCGGTTGTCATCACATGACCTTGGAAATCCACTTCCTTCTTCCAAAAATCACACTTACTGAACTTGGCATACAACTGATGCTCTCTGAGTTTTTTCAATATTATCCTTAAATGTTCGTCGTGTTCTTCCTCCGACTTGGAGTACACTAGAATATCATCAATGAACATGACTACAAACTTGTTCAAATATTCCATGAATACTTTATTCATCATGTTCATGAAGTATGCCGGGGCATTAGTCAGACCAAAGGACATGACTAAGAACTCATAATGTCCATACCGCGTTGAGAAAGCGGTCTTCGGTATATCCTTAGGACAAATCTTTAGCTGGTGGTAACCTGATCGCAGGTCGATCTTCGAGAATAATCCAGCTCCTTTCATCTGATCAAACAGATCATCTATCCGGGGTAATGGGTACTTGTTCTTGATAGTGACCTCGTTGAGAGAACGGTAATCAATACACATCCTCATACTTCCATCCTTCTTCTTGACAAACAACATCGGCGCTCCCCATGGCGCATTTAACTAGGTCTCACGAAACCTTTCTCAAGAAGTTCTTCTATCTGCTTCTTCATCTCTACTAATTCATCGGCTGGCATCCGATAAGGTGTCTTTGAAATTGGTGCTGTCCCTGGCACTAGGTCGATGACAAACTCAATGTCACGATCCGGTGGCATTCCTGGTAATTCCTCTGAAAACACATCTGGGTATTCACTGACGACTGGCACTTTTTCTAAGGAAAGAGTCTTCAAGCTGTTTACTAGCAAATGTCCATCACGAACTGAGGTAGCTAGAAACTCTACCTTGTTTCCTTTGGCATCCTTGGCTGTTACGGCTCTTCGGCCACAATCTAGCACGGCTTTGTGCTTGGATAACCAATCTATGCCAAGAATGACATCTAAGGTCTGGGTGTCTAGAACAATTAGGTTGGCTAGAAACTCAACTCCAGCTATGAGTAACTTAGCTGCTAAACATCCCACTCTAGTACTTAGCTCTGCTCCAGGCGACTGGACTAACAGAGTATGCTTAAGTTGCATAATTTCCAATTTATTCTTGGTTGCAAACATTCCAGAAACAAATGAATGCGAAGCTCCAGAATCAAACAAAACTGATGCAGGTACTGAGTTAACCAGAAACTTACCCAGTACGATGTCCAGTGATTCCTGGGCTCCTTCCAGAGTGACGTGGTTGACACGACATCCGATCACGCATCGTGGTGCTCCTCCGCTTGACCGCAACTTGTGAAGCTCCTTGGTTGATGCCTCGTGTTGGCGTCTTGGATGGAGTAGCTCCAAGGTTGAAGCGTACTGGAGTGATTGTTCCCCTTTGCGGACACTGGTTGGCAAAATGTCTGCCGACGCAGCGTATGAGACCTTTAGTGCGTTCGCTGGTTGCTTCTGGATTGGGGTTGACAGTGCGGGTTGCGGAAGTTACGGCACCGGGCGAGTCTTGAAGTTGGTGCAGTGCTCAACGAAGTGCAGGGTGGAAACCGTTGAATCGGCCGCCTTTGTTCTTGCCTCTTTGTGATTGATGGTTCCCTTCTTTGAGCCATCCGACGCGTTACTGCTATCCTCCAGTTCCTTGCGTTTGTCCTCTAGAACAAAGGCTTTGTTGACCAGCTCTTGGAAATCAGGAAAAGTATGGGCGATCAAACTGACTTGCAGTCCAGTGTTTAGCCCCTTCAGAAAGCGACTTTGGCGAGCCTTGTCCGTGGCTACATCTTCCGCTGCATAGCGAGCTAGCTGAGAAAACTTGTTGAGGTAGTCAGACACTGACATAGCTCCTTGCTTGAGAGCGCGGAACTCATCCTTTTTCAGATCGATAATGCCTTCCGGTACATGATACTGGCGAAATACCACGGAAAATTCCTCCCATGTGATATCCTGTGGCGTTTCATGCGCGGCACAGAAGTTCTCCCACCATTCAAGCACCGTTGTGCCCTCCATCCGTGAGTGGCATACAAAACCTTTTCACGATCGCTGCAACGTTGGGTGATCAGCAGCTTCCTTTCGATAACTCGAGCCAATCATCTGCTTCCACTCGAGAGACGTGTCCGGAAAATGTTGGTGGACGAGTCCTCATAAATTCTGCAAGTTTGGATGGTCCATGGTGACCATGAGCAGCTGGGGCTCCATACTGTTGATTGTTGTTGTTGTTAGCCTGGTTGTTCATAGCTTGTATCTGAGTCATCATAGTATTCATCACCGATCAGTCTTGCCATGAAAGCTCCAAAGTTACGCAAGTCAATTGGGGTGCTTGTGGCGGAACCGCTCCTGCGGTGGTTGCTCATTGCTTCTCGGTCTTTGGGTACCGAACCACTAGCTTGACTGATCGACGAGTTTGAACCATCTAGCGAAGCTCCATGGGTTAGATAAGGTAGCAAGCACAAGATAAGTTGAGAACTAAGCAGGGGGTAGGTTAAACCCAACAAAGCACAGCTCAAGAAACTCAAATGAAATACCTTTATTAAATAGGGTCTTAGCATGGTCTGTAACAAATGCCTAAGGGCCTTTGCGCTCATACTGCACACAAAAAGAAACAACGACCTAAGCACACAAAACTACCGCCTAAAGGGCGACTCACTAAACTGCAACTGGCTAAGCTTGAAAAACTGAAACAACTACTCGAGAAAGCCTCCACAACCGCGGCGACGCTCCTGATGGCTCTAGACTCGGAAGTGAGCCGGCATCTTGGCAACCGATCTCGATGCCTCAGGCTGGTGCAGCGAGAGCAGCGTTCCGGTGCAACCGCTCCGCTGGCTCCTCGGCTCTGCATCTTCTTGGGCTCAACTGGCCTTCCTCGGATCTTCTTGTAATCCTCCTCGGGGTCTTCCTCTTCTTGGGGACTTGGTGGTAGAGGATCTCTTGCAGAGTGGCGACCTTCTCTTCAGCTCTATGAAAGGCTTCATAGACATGATCCAGCTCCGTGATGGTTCTTTCCAAGGCTTCCTCCTGGGCGGCCACGAACTAGGCGAGGTGCACGACGGTAGCGTTGCTCTCTCCTTCGTGGGACGGTAGCGTACGGTAAGTCCACTGCGGCTACGGGGTGGTAACGAAGACGGTGTCTGAAGCTCCGTGCGTAGATGTTGCGAACACGCAGCATGGCCAAGCGCGACGACTCCTGGATACCTTCCAGCCAAGTGATCTTCCTCATAGAGACGTGCGAAGGTTGGCTTGCCTTGTCGTTCCTCCTGGCGTAGATCGTCAGGCGACAAATAACTCCACGGTTTTGTCCATTCACCGTCCAATTGTTGCCGACGTACAGCAGACGATCAAAACCTCCAAGAACCTGGAGCAACTTCCAAAGCTCGGCGGCATACCCTCTAGTGCGCTCACCATAGCTCTGAAGACGAGGCATCTGTCAAGACAGATTTGACAGGTAAGAGCAACTTTAAAACAGCGGGGAGAGAAAAGATCATAGCAAAAGTTGAGGCGAGAGAGATATGAGGAGAGTTAAGCAATTAATTAACCTTGCAAGTTAATTTTTCCTTTAGAAAATAATTTGGACACTCTAAAGACGGCCAATCTAACTAAGGTCAAGACCTACAGTCAGTATGGCTCTGATACCACCTCTGTTGGGACCTGCATCACGATTCGGAACCTCAATAAACCGCATTAGTCCAGATCACGCTAGTGCACACAGGTTAACATAGGTAAATATCGATCCACACAAGCGGTAAATAAAGTAAACGATTAGTTTGATTAACAAATAAGGGTTTTGACCTTATGGTGAGCTTATAATTATTAAGCCACGCAGGGCTAACAAAGAATAAAGCAATGAAATGAACGGAAATAACTCCAGCGTAGATCCCACCAATTCACCACAGGCAACCGACTGGGATCCAGACCTTAACGAACGATCAGCCTTCAGCGAACTCCTCCTCGAAAGCAGGCGTAGACTCCTCCTCTTCTGTAGGTTTGGGCGCAAGTTTTACAACAAGCGTGAGTACACAACCGTACTCGCAAATCATACCACGAATGCAATGTATAGATGCAGCTTATTCCAAAGAAAAGGCTTCGTGGTTCTTTTGCATAAAAGCGACATTTGCAATTGAATACGAATAATATATTACAAGCATAATTCAAAACAATTAAACAATAATAATTTAACATTTGTTTCCACAAAGACACACTGACTAACAGCTTTATTTTCACATAGCCATATGATTGAGGTCACATGCTCCCATTCCCACATTTTATGAAAACTACCTCGTGTGAAATCCCGAGCATGTCCATGACCGCGGACGTGGCTATTCGAATAGATTGATTAACACTCTGCAGAGGTTGTACACTTTACCCACAAGATACAACTAGTGTAGCAAGCACCAATCGTAACAAAACAGTTCGGAAACTTCATCTCAAACATTGACGTTCCCGGTGTGCTTACAAACCGTTATACCACTCACATAGAATTGGTATAACACACACCGCCAGACGTGGAAGACGACCGCCCCGCGATGCAACCACTAAGTAGTCACACCTCCACCCTGTCACACACCTAACCTATCCACCGAACATCAATGCCGAGAATCCATAACTTACTAAGTTAGGCCCGTCCCATACGGGCATGTGGTCGCGTAAGAAGGCTCGGTTCAATGGCGCACAAAGTTAAGTCCTTAATTGACCAAGGCAAGACTTCCATGTTCTAACTAAGTCACAAAGATCATCATTCTCATCACATAGACCACCATGTCACACGTCTCCACCACTTGCCTCGGTCTAAATCCTTTACCACCCGTTGGTTTTAGTGCAACACATGCCATCACGAAGTAATAACACATAGCACACGCTTTACACAAAGTTCCATAATCACTTAGTCGATTTAATGTTTGCAACTTACATGAGATGTGAGACTCGTAGCATGGCTAAGCAATTGTACTCGCATCTAACCAACCCACGTTGGTGCTATAATATTACCAACTAATAACCAATCTAGGGTGACAAGGAATTATGACATACAAGGCCAAGGTGTAATAACACATTGGATAATAACTATACCCAAAGCATTTAAATAAATAATTAAAATAGAATGCAGTACTTTGAAACAAAGTATTTCGAAAACTGGGTTCAAGATGATCAAAGGTATGACTTGCCTTGGAAAAGGTCTATGTACTGGTCTTGATCTTGAGGTGCTCCTTCTTCCACAAAATTCCTCGACGAATCGACGTCTACTCGCAAATGAGACACAAATAAACAAAACAAATAAATAACAGAGGAAAAATAAGCTCCAAAAATTAAATAAAAATCTCAGATAAATAGAGCTTGAATTTAGACAAATTTAGAAATTTTAATGGGCTCAATCGGAGTTAGGATGCAAAAGTTATGAGCTCTGAAAGTTTAAATCTAAAAAGAAACCCTTATTTGTTAATCAAACTAATCGTTTACTTTATTTACCGCTTGTGTGGATCGATATTTACCTATGTTAACCCTGTGTGCACTAGCGTGATCTCGACTAGTGCGGTATACGAGAGGGTTCCGTAATCGCACAGGTCCCGACAGGTGCCTTGTTCTACTATCTCGAGGTTAAGTGCCTCTAATTCCTTGTAAAGCTCAGGTTGATGCTCTTGAACCATAACATTATTGCAGTAGGACTTACGGCTTAATGTATCGGCCACTACATTAGCCTTTTCAGGATGGTAATGAACATCCAAGTTGTAATCCTTAATCAGTTCTAACCATCTTCTTTGTCGGAGGTTGAGGTCTGTTTGGGTGAAAATATACTTAAGACTCTTGTGGTCCGTATAGATATTACAATGATTTCCAATCAAGTAATGCCGCCAAATCTTTAGGGCATGCACTACGGCTGCTAACTCCAAATCATGAGTTGGGTAGTTGTCTTCATGTGGACGGAGTTTTCTGGATGCATACGTCACAACTTTTCCTCCTTGCATAAGTACGCAGCCAAGACCTTGGCACGAAGCATCACAATAGACTTCAAAGTCCTTGTGTATGTCTGGCAAGACTAACACTGGTGCAGTGGTTAACTTCTTCTTTAACTCTTGGAAACTCTTTTCACAAGCTTCTGTCCATTCGTACTTCTTTTCTTTCTTTAGCAGGTGGGTCATTGGTCTGGATAGTTTGGAGAATCTTCAATGAAGCGTCTGTAGTATCTGGCCAATCCGAGAAAACTACGCACTTCGGTCACTGAGGTTGGTTGTTTCCATTCCAACATCGCTTCTACTTTGGATGGGTCAACTGCGACTCCTCCAGCGGATACAATATGTCCAAGGAAACTGATCTTTTGAAGCCAAAATTCACACTTGCTATACTTGGCATACAACTGATGTTCTTTAAGCTTCTCCAGGACCAAATGCAGATGTTCAACATGTTCCTCATTAGTCTTGGAGTAGATTAGGATGTCGTCTATGAACACGACAACACACTTATCCAGGTATTCCATGAATACTTTGTTCATAAGGTTCATGAAGTAGGCTGGCGCATTTGTCAAGCCAAACGACATAACCGTGAATTCATACAAGCCATACCGGGTGGTAAAAGCTGTTTTAGGGATGTCCTCAGCCCTGATCTTAAGCTGATGGTATCCTGACCTTAGGTCTATCTTGGAGAATACTGCTGCTCCTGACAGCTGATCGAATAGATCATCAATGCGGGGCAAGTGATACTTATTCTTGATGGTCACCTCATTGAGGGCTTTGTAATCCACACACAATCTGGCGGTGCCATCCTTTTTCTTTAACAAAAGTACTGGCGAACCCTAGGGGGATGAGCTAGATCTAATGAATCCTTTTTCCTGTAATTCTTCCATCTGTGTCTTAAGCTCTTCAAGCTCATCAACTGCCATCCTATATGGCCTTTTGGCAATTGGGGCTGTTCCTGGCTTTAGGTTGATCACAAATTCTATGTCTCGATCTGGTGGCATGCCAGGAAATTCTTCTGTAAAAAATTTCGGGTAATCTTGAACTACAGGTGTTGTTTCCAGAGTCACCTTCTCGAGGTTATGGATTGTACGATCCAAACCTGAGGAGCGGTCTACATTAACCTTTATTGTGGTGTCCGGGTTTTTGGTGAGTACCACCTTTCTGTTGGCACAGTCTACCATACCTTGGTATCGGGCCAACCAATCCATCCATAGGATGATGTCCAGAGTTTGGGACTAAAGCACTAAGAGGTTTGCTAGGAATCCAGAATTTTCCATAGCAATCTCTACTCGGGGACTTACTAAGGTAGTAGTCAAGGGTCCCCCGGGTGAACTAAGTACCACGGGTTTCTTTAGCTTAAAGGTTGGCAGCTTAAGCCTTTCAACAAATTTTCTTGATATAAAAGAATGTGAAACTCCAGAATCAAACAAAACTTGTGCTGGTACTGATTTAACAGAGAACGTACCCATTAGAACTCCTATAGTTTCCTGAGCCTCCTCGGTTGTGACATGGTTCACACGACCGCGGTTTGGTGTCGAGATAGATCTAGGTGCTTGCGGGGCCTGATGGTTCTTGCTTAGAGCTGATGTTTGACCTTGAGCTGGTGCGGCTCCCGAGTTGAACTTCGCGGGAGTGTTCTGACGTTGAGGGCATCGGTTGGCGAAGTGTCCTTTCACTCCACAGTGGAAGCAGTGGAGATGAGCTGCTGGATTGCTTGTTGTAGGCTGTCCGGTGGGGCAAAGAATGCGAAAACCATTACCATTGGTACGCGGGGCTGGAGCTTGAGTTCCTTGTGGGGAAACTACAGTTGGTTTAAATGATGAGTTGCCAGGGAATGTTGGCTTCTGAGGAATGCCACCTTGCGGCTTCTGGAAGGCCATCTTTCTCTTGCGGCTAACTTCCGCAATCTTCTTCTCGTTTTCCAACACGAGGGCTTTGTTGACCAAGTGGTGGAAGCTGGGAAAATCATGGAGGATAAGCTGGCTTCTCATATCTCCGCGCATTCCTTCCACAAAGCGATCAATCTTCTCTTCTTCATCAGCTACGTCACTATGAGCGTAGCGAGCAAGCTGGTCGAACTTGGTTAGATATTCATTGACTGTCATTTGACCTTGCTTGAGAGTTCTGAATTCATTCTTCTTTAGCCTCATTGTACCAGCAGGTACAAAGTTAGTCCTGAAGGCGGTTCTGAACTCGTTCCAGGAGATTGGCGGGCTCCTGTTGATCTCTAGTCGCAGATGCTACTGCTTCTGCTTCTTCTTCTCCTGCCACTGGGCTTTCACCACCTCGAGCAATGAGGTAGTTTTCCATAGCGTGGCGGCTCCTTTTCACCGGTGGGTGGCAAAGTCCACTTTATCTTCCTCAGAGCATCGGGCTAGGCGAAGCTTCTTCTCAGTGTCCCTGAGCCAATCTTCTGCTTCCAGGGGTTCATCTGCTGATGCAAAGGTAAGGGGTCTTGTCCTAAGGAAATCTGCCAGCTTAGAGTGGCGACTGGCTGCTCCTGCTTGTTGATTAGCGAGCAAGGCTTGAAGGATTTGGGCTTGTTGTTGTATAACTTGTGCCATTGTTGGGTGCTCTGGCGGTGGGGGAGGTAGGTCTTGACCACGACCACGACCACCACCACGGCCTCTTCCTTGGCCTACTGCGAAAGCACCACGGACTGGGGCAGCAACTCTCCTTGGTGCCATCTGAAGAAACACTAAGGCTTAGAACTAGAGAGGGGTATATGAGGGTTCACTAGCCCTCTAAAGCACACACAGAAGAAATTCAAGCCAAACGAAACAAATCAAATGCGATACAAAGCCCGAATGGCTGCAATTCATTAATAACAAGGGGGTATTATGTGTTACATGACTCCTGGGACACAGCATATAGGCCATACAAAGCCATGACACGAGATACAAAACACAACGTCTACAAAAAGGGAACAAAGGAAGTGCTTGCAACCCAGAAGACTACCTAGCAAGCACTGCTAATTAACTTAGTCTATCCTGGCTACTCCTCCATTGGGTGCTTACCACCGCAAGTGGTGCAGTTACCCGGGGATCGGGAACGACTACGACTGATGGTCGGCGAGCGGGAACTGGTCGCTGCCGAGGCTGGGCGAGCGAGAACGACTGAGGTGGCGCCCGCGGTCGGACTCGTCGAATCCAGGAGGCGGACTGGGGCTGCGTCCACGGCTGGACTCTCCAAGGCTGCGGACGGACGGCGGTGGACGCACCTTCTTGCGTGCCGTGAGCAGGGTGCGGGGTCCTCAGTGAAAACGCGGCCGCACGGGTTGCCGGGACGACGACGTGAGCAGCAGAGCTGAGGCGTGCGAGGAATCGGGCGGCGCCGCAGTGGCGGCTCTGAGGCGTGCCAACTCTGCAACAGCGGTATCTCTCTCCCGCTCTACCTCGCGGTGAGCTTCATCATCTCTGAACATGTTGTTGCGAGGGTGTCGAGTGCTCGAGCTGCCGTGAGGAGGTACCGGAGCGTGCCAATCTCATCAACGGCGTCGGCGAGGGCATTGCCAAGGCCTACGTGAGCTGGAGCTGATGTGACAGACGCGGATCGTCTGTCCGGACGTGGCGGATCTCTGGGTAAAGCTCTCCCTCCTGGAGAATCGGATAGAAGCAGAAGGGCGACCTTAGCAGAAGGTCCTCATGCATCTGGCACAAGCAAGACGCGGCGAGACGTGCTACATCCTGGACAGCGTCCATAGCACGGCTCCTGGGGTGCTCGGTCCTGAAGGTGTGAGTGTTGAACTCACCCTCCCTAGCATAGAGGAAGACCTCCATGCTCCAGGTCTCTCGGTCCAAAACCTGAGTCATCCGGCCCATGAAGATAGGCGGTTGGTAGTAATCCAGATACTGCATCAGCTGGCGAAGAATCCCCACGAAGCCTCCGAGGTCTTCTCCGTGAGAGAAAAAGTCCCATGAGCTAGTGAGCGACGGAGCGGCCATCTAAAATTTTGAAAACAAGAGGGAGTTAGTGACAGAATAAATCCAAGTGAAGTAGGATGAGTAAAGAATTAAGAGGGATGAGTGAGAGCAATAAATACGCTATATTTTGCCAAAGCTTTTCTCGGGTTTTGAAAATAGGACTCGAGTCCTTAGGCAACAACCAATCTAACCAAGGCTCCTACAGTCGTATGCTCTGATACCAGCTCTGTCGGACCCGGATTTCATAAATCCAGAATCCTCTGTGAAAATACTACGCTATTCCCTGGATCAGTAGATAGCGCTCACAGGATACATTGCTGAATCATTTCATACATCGCGTAGACCAAACCATTCATTAATACAAGCATCAGAGTTCAAATAGACGACGTCGGGTCGAGTTTACAATAGGGCCGACCAGGCCAAATGAGTTCATTACAAAACCTCCAGTACGATAGCGGAAGCAAAAAAGTAGGGCAAGTATCTCCACAGGCAAGCGACTGGGGTACCCTGTGTACGACCGATATTAGCCAAGGGCATGAATAATATAGGATGTACACAAGTACCGACGGAGCCAACTGGACTGAGGCGAGACCTAGACTACAAGAACTATGCTACTCTTCTTCATTTCCTTGCCCCTCGGCGTCTAGGTCCTCGTAGTAGATGTAATCTCCATGATCCACGGGTTCTGAGGGTTGGGGGAAAGAGCGAGGATGAGCACAACTTCCGTGCTCGCGAGCCAACACACAGTATGCAATAATATACATGCAAGGCTTAACAAGGATGGCTCAGGTTCTTTTATTTGCGTAAAGCAATATTTTAAATACCAATATTAGAAAGTCCTATCACTTAGCATTTTAACCAAATTGCATTTTTGTTAAAAGAGATTACTTGTGCAATATTTATAACAGTAGAGACTACCTCCACCTCATGCTTATTTTTTATGGTGGTTACATCCACCTATTAACAACACTGGGTACGACCACCCAGGAAAAACCAAATCCATGGTCACAACGACCCATCACATTTTATCCCACTCACAAAGGTTTTATAAATAGAACTAACTCATGTAAGTTCCTATGTCCGCCCTTGATCGTGGGCACGGCTATTCGAACAGTTTATTACACTCTGCAGAGGTTGTACACTTTACCCACAAGAGACAATCATCTTGACATGTACACATGTTTCCGTAGACATGTGAGTCAAGGGGAGATCGTCACAAGGCCTTTACAATGCATCTCCCAGTATTTGTCACACCCGCTAAGGTTTCACCTGAGAAGGGTTACGCTCACATAGACCCGTCAACCCTTTCCCAGACCCCCTCTTGCGCCACACGGCTTATGCTCACATAGACCCATAAGTCGTACACCCCAACCCATAACCACGAAGGCTTATGGCGTAGCGGGTCATCTGCCTGGTGCAACTCATACTAACGGAAACAAATTATTTAGCCAGGTCGACACCATTATAGACATGTTAGGAGGTCATCACAGAATTAAGTCCATAGAGGCCATCTGGGCGGTTCTTACCACATACCATCCACAAACCAACATTCCTTGGGCTACATTAGCACCCACCAACATACCATCCATCGTACCACCCGCCCAGATGTGATAAGCAATTTTTAGGGTTTTTGAGAGGTAGGAAAATACATCAACACAATCATCTCAGTCATTTACACCCAATGACTGCTCAAAATCATGTTCATTTTTAAAAGATGATGAATGGGGTAGATAAAACCCCAATACTTAAGCAACGCTAGCATGGCACTTAAGTATAGCCTATAACTAGTATAGTTACCATATATTTACTAGGGTGACAAGGGTTTAAGGCAATTCAATTATCAAGGGATGGTGTATTAATAATTAAGCATCAAATTGGCATTTAACTACCTTAGGATATTTAACATACATTTGCATAAGGAAATTAAAGCATGCAATTTGATAATTTAAAAGAACATAATTTGCATAAAATGTAGGTTCAATATGATCAAAGTGTTGACTCGCCTGGGTCTAGGGCTAGGTGATCTTGATACTCTTGAGCTTGATCGAAGTAGGGGTCTCTGGCTTCTCCGAACTCTACGCGAACGATCATACCGGAAAAAGAAACAAGCGAGCAAACAAAACAAATAAGCAACAATAATCATCAAATGAACTCCAAAATGAACCAAACTAGTACCAACAATAAGAGCTTGATTTTAGAAATTTTTAGAAATAAACTTCAAAATTTTTGGAATTGAAATGAGGGAGAAAAGAGATTTTAAAGTCTCTCTTTTGGATTAAATCAGAAAAGGAAAAGAAAATCAACAAAAAAAAAAGAAAAATGAAAGTGGCCCATAGCCGACTTTTCGGCCCGGCCCGGCCAGCGGTGCGCGCGGCCTTCGGCCTCGCGATTTGGCTCAGTGCGGATGGGCCAGAGGCGCGCGCGCGGCCCGGGCGCATGGCCTGCCGAAGGGAAGAAAAGCGGGGGGTCTCGGCCCGACCGATGCGAGAGGGAAGGGGAGAGGGTTAGGCGAAGGAGGTGAAGGTGAGGCCGGCGCACGATGGAGAAGAAGGGCTCGGGGAGGCGCGCGACGGCGGTGACGACGGTCGGAGGGTGCAGCGGCGCACAAGGAGGAGAAGGGCTCGGGGGCGACGCGTGGTGACGACGATGAGCGGGGACCACGGCGGCGGCAGCTTCCGAAGGTAAGTCCTTCGGACGCCTTTGCTTTCTTCTTCTTGCTCGGGGTGGAAAGGAAGCAAGTGGGGGTGGTTCGCCGAGGGGGAGCGACTCCTCTTATAGCCGAAGAGGAGGGAGCTTTGGATCCAGGAGGATGGGGTGGTGGCCGTTGACGTCGGCACGGCGCAAGAGCCGAGGTTGTGCGGCGTGGGTTGCGCGACAGCCGAGGTGGGACAGAGGGGATGGGACGGGTCGAGGGCACGGTCGCCGGGGCGGCCTGACGCGGCCAGCGGCTTGGCCGGATGCAGGCGGTGCGGCCGAGGCGGCGCACGGGAGCAGGCCCGTGGAGAGGGAGGCGACGGTGAGGGGGTGCCAGGGCTAGGGATGGGATAGAGGAGGAAGGGCTAGGGTAGACTTTCCGGGGGGTTTAGAATTTTGCACCGATTGGGGAAATTTTTGAAGTTGAGCAAAAGATCTTTGAAGATCTTGCACCGAAATTGGGTGTTACAAACACTATGATCATCAGCAAGCCATCATAGAATCTGACTATAAAGACCAAAGAAGCGCATAATAGGCCTCAAAATTCCTTCATTCCCTTTCGATATTCTTCCAGGTTATTTCTTAGCCATCAATGTTCAATATTGATGCACGTACAGTTGTCCCATCCCGTCATCTAGCCTTATGGTGTCTATGTTTAGTAAACTACAGTACAAAAGTATTTTGGTCCACTAGACCAAAGAACGACGATGGAAATTTAAGCAATGATAAGGGCAGCTTACCCAAGGCATGGGTAAACTGAAGCACAAATGGTTTGACTAATCTCATCTTCAAGCCTTGTTGTCTTTATATATTTAGGATTTAATTGATATATGCTATTGCAAAGGTGATGTCTCACAAATGTGCCACTGAAAAGTTTTTTCTTAGAGAAATGCCACTGCATAGTGTGTGATTTTGGGAAGAAAACACTAGCAAGTGGCAGATTTGGATCAATGAAACGAGCAGTGGCATATTAGAAAATTTCCCTATTTATATTTAATGAACTACTGTATGGAAGTGTTTGTTCCACGGAGCAGAGCAGTAACAAGTTAACAACCATGAACTACTTAATTTGTCGACTTGATCTCCTACGAAAAAATTGAGAGGCGTACCTACTTGCCTACCAATTTCTTTCATCATTTGTGATGCCTTTTAATGGAGAAATGGATGGAATCCAGCTCATTAACGACTCTGCTCATTTGCTCTGATCAATAAGAAATAACCAAATTGCCTCTTCAGTAACAACAATGAAAATTTCAGGACAAAATAATTTGGTTGCATATCACAACTATATACATGCTGCAGTAGTCGCATACCCTCTGGCACAAATCTAAAGCAAGCTTTGCCCCCACACGCTTCTTCATGATTATCTTTCACATCCATATTGATTATCAGCACGGTCTGTATCAACTTGTGTTTGTGGGAATCGAGATATGCACCACAAACAAATCCAATCTTCACATCGCTAATGCTTACATGACCCTGAAATTGATTATGCTCCAACTTTCAGTGACAGAAATTTCTAGATGAAATCATGTCAGCGAGGCAATTTGACAAATATAATACCTTCGAGGATCAAGTCGAAGACCTTCTCCTCAAAAGTGAACAACACATCTAAGGGTCCATCACCTGCATTCTCCTGTCAATGCTGTGGCGCCGTCTTGACGGTGTTGTTTCTCTTCAGCATCGGCAGCAAGCCATTCCTTTTGTACCTGGATGGACCACCATAGCATGTAAGGAGCAATACAATAGATAAATCCCAACAACTAAATAATCAACTACACAACGCTCCCAACGCTTGACGAACCTCAAAGCTACACAACCTTTCCGATCATTGCCACAGAGGATTCCATAGCCACCGAAGAATTACATCGAGATGGACCACAAAAAAGACATTTCGGACGAACCCACTAATAATTAAATCAAAATTTGCAAACAACTGTCTACGGACTGATAAATCCTGAACAGAAAAACAACCAGAATGCCTGCAGCTTCTTACAACTTCACACAAAACTTCTCCTAAAGTCCATGTTTTTATCGTGAAATCAGAAAACATCAAAACCCTAAGGCTCAATCGTTCCAAGAACTCTAAAAATGCACAATTCTTTTCCTAGAAGGATTCCAAAAAAAGGGGTGCAAAATCAACATGGAAAAATGAATAAAAAAATATACTCGTAGGAAGGACTGTTAGAAATTGGCCCATATGAGTGAGGCTCATTTTCTATAATTCCAAAGCATTTATGGGTTAGTACCATATTGCTAAGGCAAGGTGGAGGTGACCAACATATAAGGTGGAGTCCTTGCCACTCCTTGAAACATGTAACACATGGATGAGGATGACATGAGAAGGGCTCTGGCTAAACACACACACGCACGCACGCGCGCGCGCGTTCGTGTATTTTCGCGTGAAAAATCGCGTGACTTGTGACTTACGACGCGCGACCGTGCCGTGACGTGGCGCGCCATTTGGCAGACCAAGTCCACCTTATTTTTGCTGAACCATGCATCTCTCTCTGTTTGAATGAGATTCAAATGTTTAAAATTTGAGGCTTTATTGGGTGATGATGTGGCGATTACATGGGTAAATGATCGTTAGTGTGACGATACCGATGGGTAAATGGTCGTTATGTGTCGATTACGGTGGGTAAATGGTCATTTAATCTGCGATTACGATCTGCATCTATATATGTCCGAGACGCCGATTGCATAGCGTGTACAAGAATAGCCTCCATTCCTTCTTCCTTCGAAAATCAGGCGTTGTATCTGCGCCGTCGAACCTTGCCGACTCTTCTTCTCGCTGCACCGTGAAGAAGGGAAGCGGTATCTCGAACCGCTTCGCTGCGGAAGACCGCACGGGGCGGCAATAAGGTTTCGGGCAGCGATTCGCGACCGCTTGCTGCATCTGCGACATCTACGCTTCGCGATCGCATCAAGTCCTGCGCCGCTCTCGCTCTTCATCAGACCCATCAGTAAGTCTCTGTGTGATTGATAGACTTGTTTACATCCCGGTTTTCATATATTGTGAAGTACAATGAGTTGTCCGCTATCGCATCTTGTTTTATGCATCATTAGTCTTTTGCAATATTTGCCTTCTAATAAAATCTGGAATTAAAATATTGCCCTCATTTTCAACATTCCAGAAACCTTATTGTAAACTTTGTTGCAACACAACTATGGTCGAGCTTCGATGCTATGAAACACGAGAGGTTTTCTCGTCGAATTTCGTAGATGGCGACTCAGAGCCAAGTTCGCTCATGTCTTTGGGTCGTGGTGGTAATCCACCCACGAGTATCCGTTCTGATTGACCAAGATATGCGATTCGATAATGCGAACAACATCGCTCTTGGCGCCTTCCACCATTCCGCAGATCAGCTCTATGATATGTACATGGACTATAAGTCCGCCACAGAGTTGTGGGATGCACTAGAGCACAAATATGCAGAGGCAGAGGTAGGTCGTTGGCTCTACATGTGTGAGCAATTCTTCGACTTTACCATGGATGAGGCTAAGTCCATAGTTGGACAAGCTCATGATCTCCAGCTATTGGTTGGTGAGATTGCGCATCTGGGCTGTGTGTTGCCTCCTAAGTTTGTGGCTGCGGGCATTGTCGCCAAACTTCCTGTTTCTTGGCGGGATTTTGCCACTAGCTTGAAACACAAGAGGGAAGAGATTTCTGTTGAAGATCTCATTGCTGCCCTCGATGTGGAAGAAAAGGCAAGAGCAAAAGATGCACCTAGTACTTCAGTCGAACAATGCAAATTTCATAGAGAAAAAGATCATTGCAAAGAAGTACAAATCCAACAAAACGAACAAGACAACTAGCTTTAAGAAGAAAATCGAAAAAGGATATGAAGAACATCACCGCTTTGTGTGTGGGAAAAGCAGTCATATGGCGAAAGACTGTCATTTCCGCAAAGCGAGAGATGGTGAACAGCCAAAGAAGAAGGTTGTCAACGTGATCATAGGCGAGGCCTCGACTTCAGGAGGGTATATTAATTCTCCTGTTGTTTTTACAGCATGTCAATCCACTGATTGGTGGGTTGATACTGGTGCTAATGTTCACGTATGTTCTGATATTTCCTTGTTTTCTTCATACCAGTCGCAGGGGCTTCCTCCGTCCTAATGGGAAGCGTCGCATGCTTCATTCTTGGTGTTGTACAGTAGAACCGAAGCTTACTTCAGGAAGATTGTCCACTTGAAGAACGTGCGAAGATGCTCCTACAATAAACAAGAACCTCGTTAGTGGTTCTGTTCTATGTAGGGACGGTTATAAGCTAGTCTTTGAGTCAAATAAAATTGTAATGTCTAAGTTCGGGAATTTTGTTGGTAAAGGCTATGAGAGCGGAGGCTTGTTCCGCCTAAGTACTTTAGAGTCTTGTTACAATCTGAATGTTGCAACTGGTTTAAATAAATGTGAGACAAATATTTGGCATTCTCGTTTCTGTCATATTGGTTTTGATAGTATTGGTAGAATGTCCAGATTAGATTTAATTCCAAAATGTGAAATTGTCAAAGGATCAAAGTGCCAGTCATGTGTGCAAGCAAAGCACCTCAAAACCCTTTAAGGGATTAGAGGACTAAAAGAACTTGGCACCATTAGATCTTGTTCATTCAGATTTGTGTGAAATGAATGGATTGTTGACAAAAGGAGGCAAAAGATATTTTTAACTTTTATTGATGATGCAACACGCTACTACTATGTGTATTTGCTAAAAATAAGGATGAAGCTTTAAACTACTTTAAGACTTATAAGGCCGAGGTTGAGAACCAACTAGAGAAGAAAATAAAAGACTAAGGTCGATCGTGGAGGAGAGTACATCTCTCATGAATTTTCTCAATTTGCATTCGAGCATGGAATAGTCCATGAATTTACACCACCATATTCACCCCAATCAAATGGGGTAGTCGAGAGGAAAACCGCACACTAACGGACTTGGTTAATGCCATGTTAGAGAGTGCCGTATGCCTAAGACATGGTGGGGAAGTTATATTGACAAGAACTTTCGTCCTAAGCAGAGTAATCACTAAAAAGAGTGATATTACTCCATATGAGGGATGGAAGGAGAAAACCCAATGTCAATTTTCTGCGAACTTGAGGGTGTTTGGCCAAGGTCAATATACCATTGCGTAAAAAGAGAAAGCTTGGACCTAAAACAATCGATTGTATTTTTCTAGGATATGCTCATAATAGCACGGCCTATAGATTTTTAGTAGTTAAATCAGAATTCTGAGATTATTGCTAACACAATAATGGAGTCTAGAGATGCTTCATTCTTTGAGGATTATTTTCCTATGAGAACAAAGCAGAAGTACTTCACAAACCGAGAATGTTCAAATTGAAAATATTGAAAGTGAGAATAATCAAACTTCAACCTCCCACCATCTCTCGAACCAATATGTGATATCCTCGTGGAGGATAACAATCTAGTCACGAAGCTCTTCAGAGGAGCAAGAGACAAAGGGTTGAGAAAACCTTTGGTGATGACTTTATTGTATACCTCGTGGATGATGTGCCAACGACCCTTTCAGAGGCTTATGCATCTTCCGATCTCGAGTATTGGAAAGAAGCGATCCGTAGCGAGATGGACTCTATCATGGCTAATGGGACTTGGGAGATCACCGATCGTCTTATCGGGTGCAAACTCAGAGGATGTAAGTGGATCTTTAAAAGAAATTAAGGCCTGATGGTACTATTGAGAAGTACAAGGCAAGACTTGTGGCCAAGGGTTACACCCAAAGAGGAGAAGATTTCTTTGATACCTATTCTCCTGTCGCGGACTAACCACCATCGAGTGCTCCTTGCGTTAGCATCTTCTTATGGTCTACATGTCCATCAAATGGATGTAAAGACTGACTTTTCTTAATGGAGAGTTGGAGGAAGAAATCTATATGGTTCAACTTCGATGGTTTTGTGATTTACGGATAGGAAAATAAGGTATGTAGATTATTAAAATCCTTATATGGTCTAAAGCAAGCACCTAAACAATGGCACGAGAAATTTGATAAAACTTTAACATCTGTTGGCTTTGTTGTGAATGAAGTCGATAAATGTGTATACTATCGTTATGGTGGGGTCAAGGAGTGATCTTGTGCCTATATGTAGATGACATACTTATATTTGGAACAAACACTGCAGTAATTGATGAGGTCAAATCTTTTTATCTCGATGCTTTGATATGAAAGACTTAGGAGAGGCGGATGTTATTCGAATATTAAATTAATCAAGAACGAGGATGGGATCACTTTGAGTCAATCCCATTATCTTGAGAAAATCTTAAGCCGTTTTGGCTATGAGAATTGTAAAATTTCTCCAACGCCTATGATGCAAGCATTAAGCTTGAAAGAATCAAGGGTTAGGAAAAGATCAATTAAGATTTTCACAAATTATTGGATCACTTATGTATCTATCTCGTGCCACAAGACTGACATATCATTTGCTGTGAGCAAATTAAGTCGGTTTACTTCTAACCCGTGAGATGATCATGGGAGGCACTTGAGAGAGTGTTGCGCTATTTGAGAGGCACAACCTCATACGAATTCACTATGGGCATCCTTCGTATTAGAAGGATATAGTGATTCAAATTGGATCTCGATGCGAGATGAGATCAAAGCTACAAGTGGTTATGTCTTTACACTAGCAGAGCTGCAGTTTCATGGAGGTCGTGTAAGCAGACTATATTGACGAGGTCAACTATGGAAGCGTAACTTGTAGCACTAGACACGCTCATCGTTGAGGTGAATGGCTTAGAGAGCTTATGTTGGACTTGCCAGCGTTGCGAAACCAATACCAAGCAATCCTAATGTCTCGTGATAATCAAACAAGATTGATTAAGGTTACAAGTACTAAGGATAACATGAAGTCCTCCGACATGTGAAGCGAGGCTTAAATCATCGAGAAAATTGAGGAACTCCGGAGTGATTACTGTGAATTATATACGCACTGAGAAAAATCTGGCAGGCCCTTTCACAAAGGGGCTAGCACGAAGGCGATTTCCGTTGCGTCTATGGACATGGGAATGAGGCCCATTGGAGTTACAACTCAACAAAGAACTCCATACCTTTTGATCGGAGATCCCGTGACTTAGCCAATGGGAAAAACAAGTTCATGTTGTAACAAGAGAGTATATATTCATTGAATCCATGTCCTAATAGACAAATTACTCTCAACTGTATGGAAGGATGGCATAAAACCTTAATATATTCTGTTGTCCAAATGAGGAAAAGGTATTAGCCTACAGGATACCTAGAAAGAATATACCTACTTGAGCCCAACTGTGAGGTCGCAGTTCACGAGAATAGGGCATTCTCTAGAAAGCTCATGAGCAGATAAGGGAGCATGACCAAATAACGCCCGCTTAGGCGCGGTTCTTTGTGACCTAGTATCGCTTGAGATTTCAAGTAAAATCTAATCACAAAAAGCTGTGAATTCAAGGCATGGTCCATTCATCACCGTGAGAAGATGAATCTTGTCATTCTAGGTGTAAGTTCAACCATGACGGGACTTACACTAAAAGACCGTATATTAATGATTTCAAAGACAATATCTTTGATATCCTTTTTTGCTTCTTGCTTTGGAATTGGTGGGGGATTGTTAGAAATTGGCCCATATGAGTGAGGCCCATTTTCTATAATTCCAAAGCATTTATGGGTTAGTACCATATTGCTAAGGCAAGGTGGAGGTGACCAACATATAAGGTGGAGTCCTTGCCACTCCTTGAAACATGTAACACATAGATGAGGATGGCATGAGAAGGGCTCGCTAAACACACACGCACGCACGCGCGCTGCGTTCGCAGATTTTCGCGTGAAAATCGCGTGACTTGTGACTTACGACGCGCGACAGTGCCGTGACGTGGCGCGCCATTTGGCAGACCAAGTCCACCTTATTTTTGCTGAACCATGCATCTCTCTCTCTCTGTTTGAATGAGATTCAAATGTTTAAAATTTGAGGCTTTATTGGGTGATGATGACAGTGATTACGGTGGGTAAATGATCGTTAAGTGTGACGAGCTACGATGGGTAAATGGTCGTTAAATGTGTCGCTACGGTGGGTAAATGGTGTTTAATCTGTCGATTACGACCGCATCTATATATGTCTCGAGACGTCCAGTGCATAGCGTGTACAAGAATAGCCTCCATTCCTTCTTCCTTCTGAAAATCTGTGCTGTTGTACTGCGCCGTCTGAACCTTGCCGACTCTTCTTCTCGGCGTGCACCGTGAAGAAGGGAAGCGGTATCTCGAACCGCTTCTGCCGTGAAGACCGCACGGGGCGGCAATAAGGTTTCGGGCAGCGATCTGCGCGACCGCTTTGCCGACCGCGACATCTACGCTTCTCTGCGCATCAAGTCTGCACGCTTCTCGCTCTTCATCGGACCCATCAAGAAGTCTACCGTGTGATTGATAGACTTGTTTACATCCTGGTTTTCATATATTGTGAAGTACAATGAGTTGTGCGCTATCGATCGATCGTTTTATGCATCATTAGTCTTTTGCAATATTTGCCTTCTAATAAAATCTGAATTAAAATATTGCCCTCATTTTCAACAAGGACATCTCCAACCGTGAACAACAAAGAAAGGAGGAAAGCGGGAGGGTTTAAGCATCTACCAACAAGGGTAGAAAAGTCGGCGGTGGTGTCGGGCAAGAAAGAGAGCATACATATGTGTCGGGTCCTTGCGGCGGAGGTCGTCGTGGATGGCCTTGTAGGGGTGCCAAAGTCAGAGACGCTGGGCTCATGGAGGAGCGGCCGGGGCTTGACTTATGCGGCGGCCGTCGTGGGAGGCGACGTCGACGAGCTAACGTCGAGACTGCGTACGCACTCAAAACCAAGAAAAAGAAAAGGGATGGAAGAGGAAAAGGACACTACTATGGCAAGAAAACTGGGAGACGTCAGGAAGAAGACCCCGGGAAGAAGGAAAGATGTGCAGATCCATGGCAAGACACCCCTCCCCACAAGAAACAAACGGAAAAACCAAAGAAGGAGCAATAGAGAACCATTGACAACAGTAGACGAAATAGATGGGAAGAGAACCGCAAAAAGAGGGGAAGCGAACGACGAATGGCGGCAATCGAAATGGAGAGGACAGCCGCAGACGAGTAGAGGAAGAAAGCGAGAGAGAGAAAAGAAATGAGGAGGAAGAACCCAAAGGTCAGCGGCGGGGGAGAACCAGGGTAGGCTCACGGGAAACGGGGCAGCGGACTAGACCTGGTAATGGGCCAGAATTTAAAGGGCCAACAGGGCTGGATCCTTGTATGGGCTGACTTTGGGTCGGATGAAATGGACCAAAATAAAAATGGGTTAGGATAGGGTTGGGCTGACTTTAAACAGGGTTGTGTTAGGATTGAAATGAGACATACATGGTTTAAACTGACACACGAACTTAGCTCAGCGCAGCAGCAAGAACACACATGACCAACTGCATCCCGACGACCATGGGGGCTGAACCAGGAGTACATGATCCGATTCGACGACCGTTTGAGGATCTGTCGCTGAGCTCCGCAAGTGCTGAGCTGCCGCCACCGCCAACAGAGGAGGCGGAGGAAGAAGAAGAGAACAACTACAGTGGCGACTCAGTTTCTCACCTCATCTGGCTCATTAGACCATCCTGACGCCCCCATGCCCTAGTGCCGCGACGGTGGCTGCTGACATCCTTGGCTCACGTGTTGAGGCATTGAATCCGACTGCTACTCACAGCCGGCCAGGATGCGAGCTCATCCAAGCAGCCACTACCCTGGCTACTGCATGCACACTGTCAAACAATTTGAAGCTTCCTGTTGAAGTATAAGTGAATTGTCCACCTTTCCTCATTAGCTTAAGCTTTTAGGTGAATTGGTTGGTGCATGCAACTCAATATGGTATCAGAGCTAAGAGGTCTTGAGTTCAAGACCCGGTTGGTGCAATTAAAAATAATAATTGCAGCCCACTTCTATTCCACGTCTTAGGCCTGAGGGAGCCTACACGTGAGGGGGAGTGTTGAAGTATAAGTGAATTGTCCACCTTTCCTCATCAGTTTAAGCTTTTGGGTGAACTGGTTGGTGCATGCAACTCAATACTTCCTATCTAATTACAAAACAATCTGGAACTCTGAATCTAACACACATAGACATCGATTCTAATCAGATCTTACGATTCCCGATAGGAAGACAAGACCGAAGCTTCTCAATTTAACTCACAAACTCAGATGATACCTTACAATGATATATGAATTGTACATTCAAAGTAAAATTGTGGATCAATCGCAGAAGACAAAATCAATTGTTTTATACAACAAAAAAGAAGGGGAAAACACAAAATAGAATCACCCTAGCAAATCAAAAGCAAAATCAACCGCACCAAATCTGCAGAACTCATCGCAGCCGCTGCTGGGAACCTTCCCAACACATCCATGGTAGCCGGGGCCGATGAGCTACGGCAGCTACATATGTGTACACGATTCGTGGATCGAAGGATGTCTACACCGAGGGCGGGATCAAGGCGCCACGGAATAGTGGCACTACTAGATGCCAAGCGCACCCTCGAATCATCGTCCACCCCACCCGCGGTAGCCGATGATTGTGCCGGATTGAGCTCGCGGCCTTCTGGGAGCTCATGACTAAACCGGCCGACCCTTAGGGTTGAAAGGTGCCAGTTTGGGCTGGACGGGGTGGGTTCTCATAAATTTGGTCGGACTAGCTTAGGGTTGGGTTGTCTATTAGATTTTTTGGGTTAGGATAGGACTTGGGCTGGGTCCTAGCCCATTACCAGGCCTAAGCGGACACACATGGCGAGCCTAATGGAAGACATGGGAACACAACGCCAGATCAAATCTGACAGCGGGAACAACATGAGCAACATCTGACGGACAAGAAAAAAAACATCGGCGTGGCCACCCTGCCTGAGTCCCCTGTGCACCACCTTTTACTCGGTAGGATGTTCATGGGGTATAGTTGTTCAAATATCCAAAGCAACTTCATATGGCAGTGTATGTTGCACTCAAAGCTTGAGGAAATCACCGCATATAGTTAAGATGCTATCGAGACTAGTTGGCTCTTTTCACTTGTGTGCGGTGAATTTTTGAGCAAAATTTCGCGGACAATGCTGACACGCGGACGTCCGGACGGGCAAAAAAAATCAGATGTTACCAAGTAGCAATTAAAGCCCATCCCGTCGCCCACCCATGCAACCGTATCCACTCATTTCTTCATCCTTGTCTTCTCGTTTTTACCAATCCTGGAAGCTCTCTCCCCCTCTCCCAAATAACCACCGAGAGTGAGCTCTTCTCGTTTTTACCCATCCTGGAAGCTCTCTCTCCCTCTCCCAAATAATCGGCGAGAGTGAGCTCCCCCATTGAGCGCCTTTGCCGCACGTGAGCTCCACTCCTCATCTACCTAGGCATACCAAGCTTTGCACCTGGCCGCCAGTCCGAGGTTGCCCCCGCTCGCACTCTAGGATGACCATTTGATGCAGCTGGAGCAGAGGCCTCCCCCTTTCGTGGAGTGGATCCTGGAGCGCAGTGGCTACACGCAGTTCACCCCGCACTACATCACCGACACGCTCAGACAGACGTTGTTGCCTCCTTCTCCGACCTCGAGGCTGAGACCTGGCCTCCCTGCCGCAGCCGCGGCGCTGCTGGAGCATCCGCAAGTCGATAGCTCCATGGTGGCCGACTCCCACGACCACCAAGCGTGTTGTTGCGCTTTTCTCTAATATGTTGCACCTTTTATGAAAATGTTTCATAATGTTGCAAGGTTTTGTACTAGAGATTTTTATTGTGTTTGTTGATGTTGCCTTCTGTTTGTTGCAATGTTACAAATCTTTAAATGAATTGTTGAAGCTGTTACATGGGATGTTGCAATACGTTGGTTGTTGCAGATGTTTTGGAAAAATATTGCAATTGTTAAAAAAAATGTTGCGATCGTTGAAAAAAATGTTGCATCTTATATATATATATATATATATATATATATATATATATATGTTGGCGTCCTTTTCTAGATGTTTGTTTTGATTATGAGATTTTTGAGTTATCTCTTCTTTGAAATATTGCATATGAATTTTTGATATAGCTTGGGCGACGAGCAAGTTTGGGGGCACGGTTATGGGGGATTATTGATGCTGTCTGTGCTGCGCGAGATGTTCGGGAGGATACTCGCTCACGCCCTAGATGGACGGCTGAAGAACATCTCTCGAAATCCGACGTTGGAGTGCTGCGTACAGCGCTAATCGCGTCCAAATTTCACTGTAGATCGCATCATGAGTCACGATGTGAGCACTTTGCATCGAAGAAAATGCTTAATTATTTACCCCACTTTCATACAATTTGATTTGAAAAACCTGTTTCTTCCCTTGCATTTCTAAATGTTGGTGATATGCCCTAGATGCAATCATAGAGATGATTGTATCACGTCTTTATTTATGAGTTATTGAATAAATGTTATTGTGTTCCTTGAATAAATCATCAGTTGTATAGATCAATGAGTATGTGACTTGTTGGTGAAACTCTTTAACTTATATGATATCGTTCTAAAAGTATCCCTAGTCGAATGCCACTGGTCGGAATACCAGTGACTCTACGACTAGCATATGTATTGATTGATAACCATGTTTCACCGGTCATGGATATGGGGATATCGAATCAATAATAAGAATTCATGTTAGAGAACATGGGGTTTGATAGACCTACCTTGAGACACTATTGAGATTGTTATGATTCTATGTGTCATTAGTTGGTCTCAAGTAATGATGACGTATAATCCTTAGACCTGAGATCAATATGATTCCCTACATGTGTAATAGCACTCTTTGGGGTTGCCAAACGCTACTCGTAACTGGGTAGTTATAAAGGTAACTTTCGGGTATGCTATGAAACATGTGGAGGGATGTGACTGGTCGGATATGGGATTTGCCCCTCCTAACATAACGGGAGAGATATCTCTAGCCCCCTCGAAGTGGTCGGATAAAGAAAGTGCATAACCATGCTACTCATGGTCGAAGAGTTCGACCATATCCGATACTCGACCGAGAAAGTATTGAACAGTCCATGGATGACATGTATCTCACCTGGAGTTCAAACCAGATATCATGAGGCAAAGAGAGAATACACGAGTAGGTCGCTTAATTCGATCAGTTACAGACTGGTCGAACGTAATCATATAGTGGTCAAAACCTGGTCGTAAGGAGTTATGAACTGGTCGAGACTAAATACGAGCTGGTCGTACACAGTTTCAGACTGGTCGTACTTAAGTACTAACTGGTCGTAAGGAGTTATGAACTGGTCTTACTTAAATACAGACTGGTCGTAACGAGATTCGAGCTGGTCGTAAGTGATGAGGACTTGGTCGCAGATCATATTGCATAAGGTTTGTACGATATAATTTGTGTGTATTCGGGAATCGTTATGTCCTGCTAGGGACCATTACGATTCGTGGTCAAAAAAAGGGTTTTCGAGTCACAACTGATTACACATAAACCTAACGGGTCACACACTTAACGGGTTAGAACAAACCAGTACGAATACGATCTGTCAAACGTGTTTGGATAGGATCCGTCATGGGGCATTATATAAGGAGATGCTTGAGGCTATAATGAGGAGGCGAGAGATGTGAGTTGCTCCACCAAAACCCTGGCCGCCATCTTCCTGAGAGACCCGCTGTGCGACTTGGTGCTAGCACACCGGCGTCCGGTTGTTCCTTTCCTGGACGTGTGGATATCGTAGAGGCACTGCTGTGGTTGCTGTTGCGCTTGATGATGATCCACAATCTTCAAAAGGAACTTCAAAGGTTGCTGGAGGAGACGATCGATTCGCGAAGGCGCTGGACGATCGACTACGACCACTTCATTGATGCACTCTTCGTTGGACCAGGCTGCTCCGACTCTTCTTCCGCTGCACTGCGCGTCTGGTGATAACGATCTGTGATTATCTACTTGCTTGACTTCCTAGTTTACGTGGTAGAATTTTTGAATTATTGCTATCGTAGCCTACCATATCCCTTCACTAAATATATACAACAGTGATTGACGTCTGGTTTTTCCACAAGACTTCACTGCAGACCCCCCTGACAGTGTGACCATATTGCTGTAGATTAAAAGCTACTTTATAGAGCGTAGTTTGAGCATGTGTTGTGCTTGGTTGGCACAAATTACTCGCAATCTCAATTTGGAGATTCAAGTTCTTGTTGAGCATCTGTTTTGCTCAGTTGTCGAGGGGTTTCCATCCATCATACCCTTCCTTTCTGTACTAGTGTACTTTGTTAGTGAAAAAAGGGCCGAAAGCTGGAGTTCCCCGCATAAGAGCATTGTAAGACATTTTGCTTTGCTAATTAAATCAGGGCTTTGTTGGTCTTCGGTCTATAAAATTCTTGTTTTCAGTTCATTTCTAATTATATTTTGTGCTCCTTACTAACAAAGAAACACTCACACGGGAAGTGTTTGCAATGCATTGCTGTAAGCTGGTTCTAGAAAAAGTGAGGCCCAACTGTTCCGTGTGGCAAGGTGCAGACTTTTCCTGTAGGGAACTAGGGATGCAGTTCATGAAGTTTTCTGCGGAAGAGTTTGCAATGCATTTCGTTGAAACCAACTAGCCACTTGGTGTATGATCTAGAGCATGTATAATAGTATGATGTCAGCTGTCTGTAAGCTTTGATATCTAGGATACGAGATGATGTGAAGGAGAGAGGAAGAGCATAAAGAATTGTGCCGTCTCTCATACAGTAGTCGACTATAACACGAGAAACAAAATATATTGTACATGGAAGAGCTGTCTATAGAGATATATAAAAAGATAATCTATTGTAAAAGCTGTCTTTAGTGCTGTCTATAGATGACATGGAGGGATATTATAGACAACAGTTGTCTATATCATTATTACATGCCCTTATATGTGACGTCCCGAATACCACACCATGGCATAGTATTAAGGGCAATTATATGCCGGGAAAAAAATGGGATGAGTGGCAAAACATGTGTCGGGAATATCCAAGAGATTAAATGTCACATTATCTGCCGGCAATAATTATTGTTTAGAACCATTTATCTAGCGGCAATAATTATTTTATTAGCTACAATACATCTGCCCTAAAAAAGTCAACTAGGTCAATATAACTGCTAGGTGGTCGGGGAATGGAGGAGGCGTTGGGAGGTGTGGTCGGGGAAAGAAGGCGGCGTTGGGAGGACTTTGAGGATAAGGTTTTGGGGGAAGAGGCAGTACCGAGTCTTCGCGCCTAAGTCAAAAAAATAATAATCTTCCCGCCCAATGTTATCCTCGGCAGTTATATTGACGTAGTTGACTTTTTTAGGGCAGATGTATTGTAGCTAATAAAATAATTATTGCCGCCACATAAATTATTCTAAACAATAATTATTGCCGGCAGATAATGTGACCTTTAATCTCTTGGATATTCCCGGCACATGTTTTGCTACTCATCCCTTTTTTCCTGACAAATAATTGCCCTTAATACTATGCCATGGTGTAGTGAACGTTTATTCGTTAGCATCGCCGAAATCAGCGCTAATGAATTGATCGAGCGTGTAGTCTTCCTCACCTGAACAAATGGACATTCCGGTTATGTACAAAATTTTACTTGCAAGTTTTACACAAAATAAAAATTATACATGCTAGAGGATATCCAAAAGAGAGGCATTAGTGGCATACACTACAACATGAACACCCCTTTACCAACGCATACGTCGCAACACTCTATGCATGCGTTGCGAAGTAATACTATGGCTACGCATAATATGTGTTGCAAAACCTATTTGTCGTAAATCATGTTGATGGCTACAGATAACATGCGTTGCAACCTTATGCGTTGCAAACATTTGAAATGCCTAGTTTTTTATTTTTCTTTTTGCTGAAAATTTTACGGAATAGAATAATCGTTTGGCACTGAAGTTCGCTGAAATTACGTACAAAATGCCATTGTAATGTAAATCCCTTGTTTTTTTTCTGTTCCATCTCGCTCGTCCTCTTCCCCGATTCCCACTTCCCTTCGTGTTTCCCCACCCACGCAGCCGCCTCCCCTCTGCTCCCCCCACGCTGCCGCCTCCCCTCCCCTCCCCTCCCCCAACACCGCATCTCCCCTCCCCCAAAGCCGCCGCCTCCCCTCCCCTCCCCCCACGCCACCGCTCCCCTACCCCAACACCGCCACCTCCCCTCCCTTCCCCCAACGCCACAGAAAATGCAACAATTTTTATCCTACACATACTAGTTTGAAATTGCCATTTGATAAACAAAATTTTTAGTAAAAGAAGTATATATAACAATGATATATATATAGATCAAATAATACCAAAGTGGTAGCCCAGTTTGATAAACTAAATTGCATGAATAACCATTTATGCCGATACTAAGTTGTTGCCCACATCAATTTTAATTAGAGTCTAACGATGATGTCATTTAATACCAAGCGGTCGTCCGTAACCGTGGACACGGCTATTCGAATATATTAATCCCTGTAGGGGAGTACTACTTAACCCACACGACTCAACCAGCCCGTAAGCCTCCAGATATTAACACACTTCCTAAGGTATGTCGGCCGGGGAAATCGAGATTCGATATTGTTTAGCAAGAAAGCCCTATTGAGATGAATCCCCCTTGCGAGATGAAACCCCAACTTAGTGCAAGCTGCTGATAGAGCTTGCTAAGCGGGACCGCAAGTTGTGTTGGAGATACCGATATAATGTAAAGAAAGAAAAAGAGTGCTCATTGTAAGAAAGAAAATAGTGCTCACATACACATTATAGAAAATTGCATCGGATCCTATGAACATATGATCGGACATACATGTCCTCACACCACCTGGGACTTATCCCAATAAAACCCTCCCTTACTTAACCGAACGCCACCCATATACCACGTCTGGAAGTACGAGTGGTACTTAGAATTGACAACCCAAAGCTCGGTCGTTAGCAGTCCGGACAAGTCTACCACATACCTGAGTCTCGTGCACGAAGGCACCTACACTACCAACTAGGGGTGAAAACGGATCAGATACGGACGGATAATGACTTTGCCATATTTGTTTTCGAATCCGGATATGAATACAAATACCCCGGATACAAATACGGATACGAATAATATCGAATACAAATTGAAATGAATACAATCCCGGATTTTTTGAACATGAAAACCCCTTAAATTGTATGCCAGAAATTAATGAAAATATATAACTAGTTTATTTGATGCAAATATTTATGAATTATTTATATTTTCAGCAACCACACATAACATTGGCATTAGCAAGATACATTAATTAGTTCATCACAAACATAACACTTAGTTTATCACACTTAGCTCATGAGTCATAACTCACAAAGTCACAAGTCATCACGTATTCACACTTAGTTCATCATATACATAAAACTTAGTTCACACTAACATCGATCAGGCTAGATGGTTAATCTATACACAAATAACAGTAACATCCCAAAGTATGTTACCAAAAATAATATTAATAAAGTTATTATTTTATATGATTTTCTGAGATTTAAAAGAGTTTTCTCGGTTAATAAGAAAAATAATAATAAAATAAAGTCAATTATTTAATTTTCTAGTTTTTAATGTCAAAAAAATTTATTGAGTTTTGTGGGATTTTATTGGATTTAAAGTGAAAAAGAAAATTTTAATTAAATTATTGAATTTGCTGGATTTTAAAAAGGTATTTCCTATTTTTTAGAAATTAAAAATAATTTATATACAAAAATAAAAACCAACTTTAATTTGAAATTAATTTTATTAAATTAAAAATAATTCAAGGAATTTCTGTGATTTTTTCTAGAATTTTAGAACTCTATTTGCTATTTTCTAAAAGACTATTTGATTTGTTGCATTTTCTAACATTCGTAAATCAATTAAAATCTTCTTTTTCTCTTTTGGGCCGAAATCCGAATATCCAGACTTCGTCTCATCTGGACAACCCGTATCCGCTGGATAGCATACCTACCATATTCGTTTCCGATTCGAGACAATCTGAATCCGTTTTCGCTTGGATTGGTCGGAAGCTATCCGATCCGTTTTCACCCCTACTACCAACCACTTGTCCAGACCAAAATCCTTTTAGATAAACAAAGTTTAAAATCAATTAACCAGATGCAAAGATCTGGACAAATAAAAAATCATAAAAGATTTGGTGTTTCCCACAATTAACAAGCAAATCTCTTCAATCGAACTAACACATCTTCTAGACTCACATGGCTAAACATACAACATACATAATAGTTACAATATCACAACCATCTAATCTTAAGCATATTTGTAATGGAAATATCAAGGATAACCTGCATGAGTAGGACATAGCTAACTCACAAAAATATCGTGTACCAAAATAGCATGCAAGCAAGTGTTATTGCAATTCAACATACTAACTTAACAAAAGCTGGGATCAATATGATGCAAAAACAAAGTTTAAATGATGCTTGCCTTACTGGTATTCCAATTGTTCACTCTCTGTGCTGTATTCATTCGCTTTCGGCACTTCGGTCTCTATAGAGATAACAACATCGAAGAAACACCGAGAAAAACCAAAAAGTAAAAAAAAAATGCTCAAAAATGCATGAAATTTATACAGTAGTAATATTATGATTTTAGATGAATTTAGGTGAAAGTATTATTTCAATTGGAGTTGGTATGTGAAAGTTATAGCCATTTGAAAATCAGCAAGTGAGAAAATGCTGAAAATCATGTTCTGTCACTGTTCATCCGATTTTAATTATTTCGCAAAAATTTGCAGAATAGCGGTGGAGATAAAAATTACATAGCATGGAAGATAATAAAAATTTATGATCAATAAAAAACTGAATCACCCCATTTGGAGTTCAATGAATTTTCTATGAATTTTTTAAGTTAGTTCAATTTCTAGTGTAAAAATAATTCTTTACCGAATTTAATTCCAATTCTGAAATTTTCTGAGATAGCAACATGTTTAAAAATTATGCCACGAGGAAGTACATTAAAAATAAAAACTAACAAAAAAAATTTCACTCAATTTGGGGTTAATTTGAATTAATTATGAATTTTTGAAGTTATTTGAATTTACAGTGCAAAAATAAATCTCTTCGGGAATTCTAAATGCATTTAATACTTTTTATACTTGAGATAACCTAGCCTCTATAATGAAAGGTGGGACCCATGCATTTTCTTTTTCTTTCTTCATTTATTTCTAAAGAAAACATCTACTGATAAATCTAATCTTCTCATAATCATTTACTTAACAGATTCTCTGGTGTTGAATCCAATCACATGCATAACACTTCCCGATCATATTCTTCGATCTTGATCTTAATCCCGTACTGACCTCCACTAAGGCATAATCAAGGTAGTCAATCCAACAAATAATTTTCGGACTTATAAACTTCCATCTACACAATCCATCCGGTAGTTGTACGAAATCCACCAAATTATGGGCATATCACCATGACTACATCTATCAATTATTCTTCTTTAGACTATTTAAGCTAATACTAACTATCTAACTTTACTAGTCTCACCTCGGCAAATCATAATCGCATGCACCAATATTTCCACCGATTGAGGTTTATCTAACTAACTGACACCTAATGAGCTTTATAATTTAATTGCACAACCAATATTTAATAGCTCAGTATCAATCAACTCATATCCATATCACTAAACTAGTCGTGTATGACCTCTACCAATCTAATCACATATGTGTCTCTACGGTCGACTAATAACCATTTATCTACTAATCTACTAGAGGGCAAAATTCCATCAACTCGGCACATAGGACTTATCTATTAATTAGATAGCAATCGAAATATGTATCCGCAATAAAAAATCTATTATACCTTCTTCCAATTCTAGCATATATGACTCACATAGCGATTACTTAAGACATTCAATCGATGTACTCATGATTAAATAAATCATCCTATTCAACTTTCACATCTCATTAAATATCATCACATGAGCTATCCACCAAGTAATAAATTATAAAATCCTTATGTATCCTAACTCCTAAAATTACTAATTCAATGCGAGGCAAAACTTCTAATTAATTTATCATCCAAAGATTACCACAAATTTTCCATACGACTCAAAAATAGTATCTTCCGATTGAAGACTCCAATAATACATTTAATCTAGCATCCACGAATCAACAATATACATATTCCGCTACAATGATATAATTATTCATATCTACCGACATACATCACATGTTCAAGCCTACGCATAATTAAGACTTAATCGGAGAGTCGCATTGGTCTAAGCTATCAAACAGTTTTCACCCTTAACATGCATGAACAGAAAAATAGCATGCTCATGATAATTATGCAACATAGACCACTAATTATCATAAATGTGGTAACACAATTATCGCTAAGAATTTTACCGCAGCCCTAGACGTGCGAATCACCACCGGCGTTGTCTTCTCCGCCACTCAACCGTGTCCGCTGTAGTCGTCACGGTCCCGTGTCCCAATTGGCCTCGTCCGCGTCCATGTCCGTCGTAGTCGTTGCCGAACTTGTCCACATCCGCGTGCCATCGCATGCACCGCTATCGTTGTCGGTGCTCGGCTCGCCCGTCGGCACCGGCCTCGCCACTCTTGCCGTCCTCCTCGTGCGAGCCGCTGTCTGCACCTGTCCATGCCTCTCGCATGCATGCGCTGCATGCATGTCCTCATGCATGCATGGTGACGGCCCCGACGTCACCGTGCCGCAGCGAGTCAAGCTGCCGTGCCCTCGGCTTGGTCACGTCACATGCATGCATGTCCATCGAGGCGCATGCGCAGCCACATGCACAGCTCCGGCGCCTCTCGGCCACCGTCGTGAGCATGCATGATTTCGCTGCGCTGATGCCTTGGCTATCATGCCCCATGGTGCTGCCTCGGCGTCCCTGCGCCTCGGTGCTCGGTGTCACACCGCCTCTCCGTCTCGGTGCCTCGCATTCAGCGCGCCAATGCCGGCCGTACACCACGCCGGCCTCGCCTTCGGTTGTGTCGTCGCGCCCTCGCCTGGGCGCCGCGCCACCGCTCGCACGCTGGGCCACTACCGCCTCAGCGCTCCGGCATCGCGCAAGATGCCGCTCCTCCGTGCCAGGCCGCAGCACCGCGCGCACCTCGAGCTGAGCCTCACGCTGGGCCGCGCCACTGCTGCCGGCCCGGCCAGCGCGCCAAGCGCCATGCCCTCGGTTCGGCTCTCGGTCGCCATGGCTGCAGCGAGCCTTCTCCTCTCCCTCTTGGCTGCAGCAAGCCTTCTCCTCTCCCTCTTGGCTGCCGCAAGCCATCAACAACACACTGCTTCTCCTCCTTCCCTTTTTTTCTTTTCACTCAAACGAACTTGCATGCCGAAACAAATCACAGAAATGGAATGCCGACAACGAACGCAGCGGTATGACATGCATGGGGTGACTCTTGGTTTTTGATTGGGTTTGGGAGGAGAGAAGTGATGAACTTGAGCTTGTGTCGAGAAGAAATGGAAGGGCTCTGTCGGGGAGAAGGAGCAGTGTGGAAGATGAAGGGCAGTAGGAGGTGGAAATGACAGTGAGTGGGGTTGGAATGGCTGCTGTGGCGGCTTTGGTTGTGGGGAGAAGAAATAAAATAGAAGTAGAGTGAGTATTCCGGGGAAGGTGGTTCAGCTGTGCTGTAGGGAAATGGCAGTGGTGAGATGATTGATTCGGTTGGGCAAAAACAAATGGGCAGTGGCACGTGGAAGGAGAAATGAGTGAGTGAGTGAAAAGGAAATGGTAGCGGGGGAATGATTCGGCTGGGGGCATAAGTAATGGGCAGTGGTGTGTTCGGTTGAGATAAAAGAAATGGGGAGGTGACTTGGTGATGGCAGTGGGGTGGTTGGAAATGGCAGTGTGGAGAATGGGCACGCAGGCTTTTCGTCCGTGGTGATGGTCAGACGGATTGGAAGTGACATCAATAATATGAATGGATGACATGTTATGATTTTTGATATGTACGTTTAAATAAGAATTTAAATAATTTAAAATTTTAATATAGTTTTTTTAAACAATTTAATTTAATATTATTTATTACTACTACTATTGTTTTTTATGCAACTTTTTAAACAACTTGATTTAACTTTAAATGCAACCTTTTAATTATTTTGATTTGATTTTAGAAGAAATATTTTTACTTAATCCAGAAAAATTTTAAAACACAGTCAAATATTTATTAGATCGTCAAATTAAATATTAGCATCCCGATTCTAAAATTTGGAGTGTTACACCTCACCCATTGGACTAGTCTTTTGGGGGATGAGAAGGCCTAATACCATTTATAAGGCTGTTGCTATAGGGGTTGCATGCAGCAGCCCGTAGGCTTTTTTGTTTTCAACCTGTTTGGACCCATGGCTTGGGAAGTAAACCTGGTTGGATGTAGACATGTGGCTAGAGTCCGATATAACATCAAATCTGAATTTTTTAAAAAAATATTATTATTTTTAAAGATATTTACAAAAATAAATAGTCGTTTAAAAAAATTACAAAAATGTGTCTCTGTCGCCATTTGAATGGCGATAGGTTCTGTCGCTTGATTCAATGGCGACAATGACAGACTATAAAATCCCCGAAAAATCAATTCAGAATTCATTTTAATTCCAGAAAAAAACAAGAGAGATTGGAGAGGAGAGAAGAAATTGCGCGAAGCCACCGCCGGTTCGTGGCGGTGGAGAGATCGATAGAGCATCGGTTTGATCGATCATCTTGTGTTGCTGAGTAAATTTTTTTCAAGCGTGTATGTTACGCCCAAACCTTGTAGGTTAGCAAGCGACAATAGCGACATAGAATTGAGTAGGTTAGATACATGTAGTCGGACTCTGTAGTACATATTTTGAGTTGTGTAGCGACATAGAATTGCAACTATAACGACATAGAATTGAGTAGGTCACATAAATTTAGTCGAATCATGCGGTACATATTTTGAGTTGTGTAGCGACATAGAAATGCGACAATAGCGACATAGAATCGAGTAGGTTACATAAATGTAGCCGAACTGTAGTACATATTTTGAGTTGGACATAGAATTACGACAATAGCGACATAGAATTGAGTATGGCGCTGGTTGACCGCTATAGTAACATAATTAATGCACGATACATTTTTGAATTGTGAGAAAAACACGGAGTTGCTGTCTAGATCTAAAAAACAATGAGAATATATGTGCGCGGTTATTATTTTGTTAGTCTGCTGTTATTAGTTGTGTTAGTGCACGGTCAATATCTTGTTAGTGCCGAAAACACCGTTTAACTAGAAAAGTAGCATGACATGTATTAAATTTGTAAAGAAAATTCGTAGTTGCTACATAGGCTATGTAAAGATGCATGGAAAAATATGAACTTTCTATCTTCTTGCATTTTCGGTATGGCGAGCGAGTGAGTACGAGTTGCTTGACCCGATGATTGACCAGCGTCAGTAGCGCCGAGTACCGTGCTCCCTCGGAGGGCGGCGCCGATAGAGCTTGGGGCGTTCGCCACGCACCCCATCGGGCATGGAGGCTGCACCGAGGCCGGATTCCGAGTGCGTGAAGTTGTGTCCTTCATGCACTCAATGCGGTTTGATTATTTTGCGTTGACTCTGTTTGTACTTAATTGTTTGGGCGCAGTTGAGAGCGGCAGCCTCCTTCCACTCGCGAGGATGGTGGAGGCGGCGGTGGAGGACGATCGGGACCAGCGTCTTTGGTCGTGCGTCAGGCATTTCCGCACGACCGTGCCCCTCCGACGGCGCCGGTTGACGGCGGAGGCGAGAGACCACACGTTCCATCTCCCGCGCGGGAGATGACGCCGACGCATTGCGAGATGTGAGCTACGACCGGGTTGCCTGCGCAGTGCTCGATGGTGGCGCACGACGTCCCGCCACGTGGCGCCACGGACCTCTAGGTAGGTTCCGCAATATCCGCCACCGAGCGGCGCGTGCACGTCGAGTTCGAGCCGCGCGGGTCCACGGCGAAGTGGATCCGCCGATTCTACGTAAGTGTTTCGTAACTATTTTTCTCGTAACAATTCGTTTGTGAACCGTGTTGGCGTTTACGTGTCTTCATGCGGCCGAGCGTATGGCTGCGGATGCGGCGCCGTCGCCGTTATAGGAGGCGCCGAGGCCTACCTGCGTGGTTGTTCGGGTGGGTGATGTTCCCGAGCTCCACGGCGACAACGTGACAAGCACTACATCCGTGCGCGCAGGAGGTGGCGAAGTCACCGATCGAGCGGATCCGCGATGCACGCGTGGCACGCGCTTTATGCGACCGTGCGGCGTTGGCGTGACGGCTCGATCTCTCGGGATGCCCGCTCCTCATCGCGGTTGTGGTCGTTGGGCGTTTCGGATCGGACGACCACGGTGGACTTGGCGGCGTCGGGCGGCTTATGCGCCCCGCAGACGACCGGACCGGCCGACCATGGGCACTTTGTGGTGCCGGCGGGTTAGTTTCGTAATCTTTTGTTATTTTCATTTTGCAATCGTTCTTTCGTGTACTTAGTTTGCGGTGTTGTATTGCACGAGTCACCTTCACGCCGATCACCTCGCAGGCTCCTACCCGATGCGTTGCGATGTTCGATCGGTGACCGATGACCGCGTCATCCGACCCGTCGATGACGGCCGGGTGGTCGCGCGCGCTCAACGGTCGGTCTTGTGCGCGCGAGACTACGTGTCTTGGTACACGCGAGTGCCTTGGTGCACGACATCTTCGTGGAGGAGTACGGATCTACGGGTCTTGCGCCGATTCGGTCTGCGACAGAGGTCCCACCCCTGGGGGGGATGCGTCTTGGCGCGCGTACGCGCGTAAGTTCACTGTTGACTTTATGTCCGTACAATATGTGTTACATCGCAGCAAATATTTTTCTTGCGTCCACGGTACACTAGGAAGGAGTTCGTGGCACGATGTCTGGTCGGACAGATGGCCTTGGGTGGGCGGTTGGCTGCGTGCACGAGACCCTCGTCGAGGTTGCGGACGAGGCCTACGACCCCGAGATGTACGAGCACTACATGGAGTGGTACTCAGCTCGGACGAGGCTCTGTTGCGTCCGGGTCGTGGTCGACCCTGCTCGACATACGGCCGCGACGTCCGACACGTACCCCACCCAGCCGGACTCTGCTTTCCACCGCAGCGTACGTACTCAATATTACATATTTCATATTTAATTTGACATACTTACGTGTACAACTTGATGATTACCTGTGCAGGTGGATCTTCACCGGGAGGTCGTCGAGATGGTAGACTCCGCGCAGCACATGGCAATGTCGGGGGAGATCAGAGGGCTCCTGCACAGGATCAGGGAGGCAGCAGTACGCGGAGTGCGGACCGCGACTGGTCGCACGCCGACCGACCCGGTGGACCGAGCAGTCCGAGGACGAGGGGTCAGCCGAGGTGGTAGGACACAGCCTCCTGCTCCGCACGTGGCGGGCACGTCGGCGTGGCAGGGCGGGGGGAGCACCTCCGGACATGTGGGAGGTGAGTTCGACACGACACGCTGACATCGCTTCTTCATTTCATTTCGAACCTCATAAGTTTGTAACGACGATCTTCTGTCACAGGTCCTCAGCTCCACCCGTACGCGGGCCAGGACTATGCCGCGTCGTCCGAGCACATCTTTGGGCCAACAGGTAAGTTTCGTTTGCTTGCGTAACGTACTTTTAGTCATGACTATGTTTGTGTTTGTAACCTAATTCTTCGCAGGAACGGCTTGGGAGGACGATACATTCTCGGCCGGCGATGCAGACCTATCGGCACCCATCGAGGACTTCTTCAGGGATCCGTGTGACACGCAGTTCTCTTTGGAGGCTTCTCAGCTGTACGGTGCGCCGAGTGCGACCCAGGCCACGCAGACTCAGCCGACGCAGACCCAGACGGCGTAGGATGAGCCGACGCAGGAGCAGCCCATCGCTACACCACCGCGGACTACTCGCGTGGGTCGGGTTGTCGAGCGGCCGACCCTCGACGTACTTCACGCTGCGACGGCAGAGGCCCGGTGACGCGGTGCAACCGGCCAAGAGGATGCCATTAGATTTCCCTTTATGTAATTTTTTTTTCATTATGCCAACTGTTGTTATGACATCTTTTGAATATGAGTAATACGGCTGCTTTCTTTGACGATCCAACTGTTCGCAACGACGTGACAAAACGAGCTAGGTTTCTTGGGCGTACGACAACACGGCGCCGACGGAGTCTTAAAGGTGCTCCGTCTTGTAGCATCGCCTTAAAAGGTAGCTTTCAGACGATGTGACCACACGGCTAGCTTTTCGGGACGATGGCACGAGTAGCGGCTTTTCGGACGATGTGACCACACGGGCTAGCTTTTCAGGACGATGGCACCAGAGTAGCCAGCTTTTCAGGACGATGTGACCACACGGGCTAGCTTTTCAGGACGATGGCACCACACGGCCTAGTTTATTAGGACGATGGCACGAGAGGCCCGGCAACGGCTCCATCCCCTCCAGCTATAAATACAGCGTGACTCGTCCAACTAGTCCACAACAGCACCACAAAGTAGAAAACATGGACAAGGAGAAGGAATGGGAGAAAATCCGTAAGCTTTTGAAGGACTGGGTGTCTCCCCATGAGACCACCGCTCGCTATCATGCCGCTAGTCAGGAGCCTTTCACACACCAAACCTTTAGGAATCGTGGATGCGAGGAAGCGCCTCGTAGTACACCCAACGATTTTGGGTCCGGTAGCGACCCCCTCCTATGCTGCGCGAACGCCTCGGAAGGACCCCGATAGGAGTGGCACCCCTATCTTTGGTGTAGGGACGCCTGCAAGTGTGTCAAATCAACCGATGAGTGGACCATTGGGTAGCGCTATTGGTGCTGCCCAAACTACGCCGTTGACTGCAACAACAGGCATCCGGTAATGAAACCATATTTCATGGTACAATGCTTTTTTTATTCCGGAAAACGGGGTAACGAACTCTCTTTACCCACTGCAGTCTCCGCTAGCACTATGCGACTTCCGGTAGTGGATCGACGACAAGATCCACCCCTACGACATATGGTCGTTGCTGAGACGGAAGAGCTGGGCCAGGGAGCACATCGAGACCCGTGAAAGACGCCTCAAAGAGTTGAAAGCTGAGCAGGCCGAGCAAGGTAGGCGGGACAGGCAGCGCGAGGAGCAGGAGCGTGAGCATGCGAGGCGACGGGAGGCCGAGAGGGAGCGAAAGAGGGCCATCGCGGCGAGAGCCAAGGCGCAAGGCGAGGAGTACAACGCCGAGCTGGCCCGCAAGGGTAAATGGCCACGTTCGACTCAGTAGTTCTACCCTATTCCTCCACATGTCCCATGTATTTCAATTTCCCTAAAGGCATGCGTGTACCGTCCTCGGTTCGTTGTCCTGCGTGCCATGTAATCCCCTTGTCGGATGAAATGTCGTGTGGTTATCGTTGCGTCATTTCCCCAAAGTTGTCCAACGGAGTTGTGCAGAGATTCCCGAACGCATTTCAATATCACCTGCGTTGGTACGTACGAATCATTAATCCCTCAATCGTCCTCCAAAAAATCTTCCAACAATGCACAACAACAAATAGCGGGCGAACAATTTGGATAAATTAATCCCTGTCACCAGTTGAACCGCTAGTTGCTGGTTCACGTATGTATCTTGATTCGATGGCGGCGACAGAAGGTATCGCCGCTTAATCGGCGGCAGGAAGGTATCGCCGATTAAGTGGCGACAGCCCTCGACTCTACAAAATCCTCTTGCAACCTTGAAATTCCACACAGACTCAGTCTTACTCAACAAAAATAGAAGGACACAACAGAGAGGAGGAGGAGAAAAGCTAGCGGCGCTGTTCTGACCGTCGATTGCCCACCTCGGGTAATTTTCTTAATGAGCGGATTACATGATTCTTGATGTGTTACGTAGTGAAGTCCGTTTACATACTTTTTGGTGGGATATTCGGTTGCACATATGTAGTTCATCGTGTAAATGTTCTTCACCTCGCAAAGACGTCAAATATGTCCGAGCGTCGTCAATTTCAAAATTTACTACTACCGAGGACTATTATGGAGGGTCGAGGGAATTGATTTGAGTTATTTTGGTCGCGACGCGTTCGTGCCTACCAAGACGACCAACGCACAATAGGCGCGTGATGCGGTGGTTGTTCCACACGTTCCAAGTGGACCGTGATGTCACGATCGACATTGGTGCCTCGCCCCTCGCGAGACATCCCACGTATTGGGAGTTAGTGCAACTAAAGGGAACAAATTCATGGCGGTCGTATATACGCATGACGAGGAGGGGATGGAAATTGGTCATACGTCCGAGCGCTTGCAAAATCCACTCTGCATATGCGTCAAAACAAGTAGGAGTTCTCGACACCGACGAAGAAATAGGTGACTCCCGCGCGCGCACACAATGGCGAGAAGGGCAAGAGGTTGCCGATGTCGCCGAGTTACCTCATGCGAAAGGAGACAGACTAGTGGGCTTCTTCGACGAGGGGAGGAGCCGAAGACCTAGTGGAAATGATGGAGCTCGAAGACCAAGATTACATGGCGTTGTCAGAAGATGAAGGTTACGATGGCGGCGATGATGCGGACTCAAGAAAGCGGTTCCATCCGAATGGAACACATACGATTCTCGAGAACTAAATGCGTCAACGAAGGCTCCCATGTACCATGGGAGTACGACGAGCGAGTCGGACTAGGAGCTACGTACAAATGCAAGGAGGCCGTGCAAGATGCGGTCAAATTCGGGCATTGTCGGTTCGGACGCACATTCACCGTCGTCAAGTCTACCCCAAGATGCTCGACGTCAAGTGCAACATAGAGGATGCCCTTGGCGCGTGCACGTATTTCACCCAAGTGGGACACCCCTCGGAAGTGCTCCATAGTGGTCCTCACACATGCGTCGTCGAGTCGTGTGATCCCACCGGAACTGTCATCAAGCTTCATTGCCAATCTCATGTACGGTGAGATCGTGGATAACCTAGATTTTGAGCCACGATCCATCATTCGCCATTGAGGCAAGGTTCGAGACACTATCGGCTATGCCAAGGCTTGGAGGGCAAAGCGAAGGCATTGGAATCAAGGTTCAGACGCGTTCGAGGATTACTACCACAACCTCCTGGGTAACTCCGAGTCATACAAGACAGAATCCGGCACTCATGTCGACATTCAAGACGCCACGCATCCGGTGGCCTAATAAGAGGGTACTACAGGCGAGCATTCTTCGCATTTGGTCCATGCATCAATGCATTCCAAGATCGTCGTCGATCTTGTGCATCGATGGCACATTCCGATCGCGGTACAAGGGCCGACATCGACCGCAATAGCGACGGACGGAAACAATCAAGTTCTTCCGTGGCATTCGCTTCGTTGGCGAGAACACTGATAGTGGCTGTGGTTCTGAAGAATGTGAGGATTTACATTGTGCGCAGACCGTCCCAACGTATGCCTCATACATGACCGCAGACGCGGGCTCGCTGCGTGCAATAACACGGCTTCGACGGAGAGAACGTTTCACTTCCATGGTCGGATCTACAAAGCGTGTGGTGCATGAGGCACTTGGGTGCAAACTTCTATAAGCGATTCCGCAACAAGGACTTGATGAACATATTCAAGCGCCTGTGCAACCAGAACCAGCAGCGTAAGTTCGACACACTGGAAGATTCTCGGACGACGGACCCAAACCCACAGAAGTGAGGCATCGACTAGGGCCGCCCCTAGCGCCGACCGGCCCCCAAGCATTGCCACAGCTACCCACAGACGCTCCTAGTGTCACGAGGAAGACAGGGGCACAGGTCAAATGCTTCTCGATTGGATTGAGAACGAGCCTAAGGAGAAGTGGTCATTCTTTGCATGCGTGGGTGGTGCTCGATATGGTATCATGACAACCAACCTAGCCGAGGTCTACAAGCTGGGTCATGCGCGGCGCCAGTGCCTCCTTTGGTTGGTATTGTCGAGGCAATTCTCGCGGTACCACAAACTACTTTGTTAAAAGATGCGACAATGCATCGCTCACCATGGCAAATGATGAGTACTCTACTCCGCCATGATCACCGCATACATGGAGGAGAAGAGCAAGAAGGGTGAGATGCACCGCATTCAAGATGGGCACGAGGAGCTTCGCCGAGATAATGTGCGAGGATAAAGGGCGCCGCGGGACTAACCGCGAGAGGATCACCATGAGTGCGCGCTACGCCGCGATAGTTGCGTATGCACTTGTAACAAGCCCTTCTTACGCATAGGCCTGCTCCCATGTCATGGCGCTTTGTTCGACGGTGGCGCGGCATCCGGTCGATACCTCTCTCACTATTTCACCAAGGAGGCGGTGATGCAAACATGGAGTGGAGAGATGTATGGTTACGCCGTTGTTGGCCATTTCGCGGCCATCCATCACGGAGCAACTAATGCGGGCGCGGACATTGGTAGGCTCAAGGAAAGGTTGGCGGCGGCAGTGCACGACGCATCGAGAACGATATGGACGAGGGAGGCGGACGTCGACGAAGAAGTGCTCCATTTGCGGAGTCCGGGCACACCTTCAAGACATGCCCGCGTGAAATGCTCAGACCAAGGAGACATCGGCATTCGGACGTCACCACGGGGACCTCATTCGGTGCCTCGACTAGAGGCGGCGCACATGGGAGACGTTGACGTCCCGACCACAACAAAAATATTATTATCAATGTTGTCAATTATCATTTTAGTTAAGTGTTATGACGTTCTTCTGCAAGTTCTGTAATATCAGAGTGTATGAATTCCCGATCGAATGACAATATCACTTATCTTCCTTTTTACGAATCGTTCATACCTCAAACGTCCTCGCTAAATTCTCCAAAAATTAACTGTACTACAACAACATACGATGATGATAAAATGTTATTACGAGTCTAACACATTTTGTACCGTTTAATTTTTATGAAAATCACAAACTGCCTAAGTGAAATAGGGAAAATAAGGGTTGGGGAATGGCAATATCACTTATCTTCCTTTTTACGAATCGTTCATACCTCAAACGTCCTCGCTAAATTCTTCGAAAATTAACCGTAGTAGAACAACATACGATGATGATAAAATGTTATTACGACTCTAATGATTTCGCATCGTTTAAAATTTATGAAAACCACAAACCGCCTAAGTGAAATAGGAAAATAAGGGTTGGGAATGAATCGCCATTCAATCGGCGATAGGTCTGTCGCCGATTCAGCTGGCGATTCATTCTGTCGCCATTGAATCGCGATTCATTCCCTCAATCGGCGGCAGGCGGGACGAGTCTCTGTCGCGATTGAATCAGCGATCATCCTCGCCGATTCAATCGGCGACAGAGATACATTTTTGTAATTTTTTTAATCGACTATTTATTTTTGTAAATATCTTTAAAAATAATAATATTTTTTTAAAAAATTCAAATCTGTCATCCACAAAGGATGGATATATAGTCTTTGCCAAGATCAGAATTATCCACAAAAGAAAAGAAAAGAAACATATTCGTGTCCATCTATGATGGTATTGAGCATAGCCAAAGCATGTACGTAGCAGCAAGCGGCGGGAATTGTTGCAAAGCATTAGAAGGCTCTCCTCTATGCAACGCCAGTAGCTTATTCATCCTCACAACATCGGCACAATGGCGATTTTGGGCTAGCTACTCTATCGTAGGCGTAGCGGCCCGGAGGGAGGGGGAGGACAAACGTGGTGGTTCAGGGATTTTGGAGTTCATATACGATAGTATTGGTGAGTAATTTTATCCTAACTTCAGTGGCAAAATCTCAAAACCAACCCGTCGAAGCCGTGCAAAGCTGCCGCAGGCCAACTTCCAGCTTTCGGGTTCCCTACGTTGAAGGCGGCTTCCGGCTTTTCAAAAGCGACTAGAGAAAGCCACCAATTACGGCTTCTAACTTTTGTTAGCGAAAAACCAAAGACAAAACCGAAGTTGTCCTAAACAGGCCTTATCCGCAAGGGCATTAGTTTCATTTGTGAGTTTTGCCTTTTGGAATAATCTACAGTGTGTTTAATTTCAGTTATTCTAGTTTATTTCATAAAAAACATTTATAGTACACAAATTGGTACAATTAGTGTATTTAATTCAATAAATATTTTTTTAAAAGAATTCCATGTTTTTGTCTATCAAAGAGATAGTGTGATGCTATCGAGGTCCAGCTCCAGTCATATTCTTATAGAATCAAGGGTGTGAGACCCTTTGCTAGCTTTTACAAAAGCGTCCAATTAAAAGTTATAAACATAAATATTTAATTGTGGGGGTGTTTGGCATAGCTCCAGCTCCTAGCTTCTCATTCGGAGCAAGTGAAGCCATGCCAAACGGGACAGCTCCACAATTTTGAGAATCCGGAGCAACGAGAATCCAGAGCGAGCTGTAGTACAATTTTGTGGAGCGGCTGGACCTTAGCTTCAGGTGGGGGAGCTGCGGGCCAAAAAATTGAAATGCCACTAGAAGTTCACCAAAATTACCTATAAAATGCCATTATGAGTGTACCGCTTCGCCTCGGTTTATTTCCCGTCCCGCCCATTCCAGATTGAGTGAGCTCCAACCCTAGCACGGCGGTGGCGGCACAAGGTTCCTATGGCAGTGGCGCGAGGTATTTCATCTCAGAATGTAAGAACCTGGGGTTAACACCCCAAATCCTCTGTGCATTTTCGAAGTAGTCCTATGATCAGTGGCTAGCTCACACAGTAAACAAATATGGTACCACAACCATAATCGTAAAACTTTGTTAATAAACAACAGAGTTGAATACAAGAATGGCTCACGAGTTGACAGTACAAAACACAGCGGAAGTCGAAGAGCAAGTAGTAGAGCCCAGCTAATCTGCCACACGCAACCTTACTCCACTCCGGAGATGGCAAGCACCAAGCCACTCACAAACACCGGGTCTTCTCACAAGCTTCACTTCAGAAGATCACCGGACCACGACGCCTCCACGCCGTCTAGGTGTCGGCAAACACCAAGAGTAATAAGCCAAGCCCCTTGCTTGACTCTCACCACGTGCAATGAATGCACAGGCTCAAGTGGATACGAATTCCACCTCCAGATGCAACACATGCAACTAGAGACCTCTCTCCTTGCTCACAAGGTGCAATATATGCACAATTGAGAGGAGAAGCTCACACTAGCTCAAGAGAGTGAAATGAGATGCCAAAGGTTGCATCTCAACCGCCAAGGGGGTATTTATAACCCCTACACCGAAAACTAGCCGTTTTGAGACAAAACAACAAAAAACTAGCCGTTACAGACTTTTGCGGTCGTACCGCCCTCACAAGGGCCGGTACAACCGTTTTGGGCGGTCGTACCACTCTTTACATGACAGTCGTATCGCAGCTCAAAATCAGCACAGATGACACTCGGTAAAAAGGTCATAACTTTTGACTCCGATGTCGGAATTGAGTGATCTTGGTCTCTATTGAAAGCTTATTGAGAGGGCTACACAACCCACCTATTTGATTTGATCTCAAACACATTTTATCAAATCAAAAAACATAATTTCAATGAGCCACTACCATGGTCTAAGTCCAAAGTAATAGCAACAACCAATCTTAGACCATGTCAAGGGAAAATACATGAATCCCAACAATTTGCAAACTTAGATCATGCCACAAGGAATAGGTACATGGACTTCAACCGCTTGCAAAACACATTTGCAAAGTATAGTCACATGCTACAAGGATTATCCATGAGCCTCAACTATTTGCAAAACTCATTCGCAAATATAGACAACATATTAGAGTGAGCTAGAGCAAGTGAGATTGAGTTATCAACACATGATGAGACTCAAGCTACTAGACAAGACCCCTCTTAATAGTACGGCAACCTATACTAGTAATCCGGTCTTCCAACCAAACACCAAGACCGGTAAAAGACTAGGAACACATCATTAGCCCTAGCTAGTCATACCTTTGCCTTGAGCATCTTCTTGAAGGTTGATGACGCACATCTTCACTTCAAGTCCGGGTCATCGTCTTGACATGCATCAACCCATGATGCATCCTTTACTTGACCTCAATCAACACATGATGAGTCTTCTCTTGATTTGATGATCAACTCATGATCATTTCTTCTTCGAGATCTTGATATGCATCAACACATGATGCATCCTCTTCTTGAACCTTTACTTGATGACGATCAACTCATGATGCTATCCGAAGTCTCCATTACCCTCGAACATAACCTATTCATCCAACTTATAGAAAATGTTAGTCTCATAATGATTAACATTAATTACCAAGATATACTTGCAATAAATGCTTCTAAACAAACTGTTGAAAAACCTGAACCGGTACAACCGCCAACCAAGTTGCGGTACTACCGCTTGGTCCGGTCGTACCGCACGAAGGAGCGGTACTACCGATTGCATGGTTTCCAAACTGCCGAAATGACATGCTCTCTGAAAAATACGTACCGTCATACAAACATCGGTACAACCGCATATCGATACGACCGTTTCTCAAAAGCGATACGACCGATTATCAGAGAGAGCTCTGAGCCAAAATGCATCGGTTCTGGTTTTCTTCAACCGCTAACTAGAAATCGGAACGACCGCAATGCGCTAGTACCGCAGTGTAACTCCGGTACGACCGATTTCTGATCAATGCACTTAAAGCTTTCAAATTTAAATATAATTTCAAAATCAAATGCATGCATGATCCTAACTTGATCCATAAGGCACAAGAACATGCTATCAAGCTATTAGTTATGATCCCTCTATTGTCATGCATTTCCCTTACCATGTCGCCATCCATGAACTGGGACTAAGCCTTTAAACATCTTAGCACACATGTTAGTCCCATAACACAATCTCAAATAATTGAATATAGATAAACATGAGTATATATAAACTACACAAGTTATATATACCATGAGTATATACGAACTACAAGTTGTATATACTAAATATGAGTGTATACGAACTACACAAGTTGTATATACTCATATGAATATATTAACTACACAAGTTAAATATATTCAAGGATATATGAGCATCTATGAACTACACAAGTCTCATATGCTCTCATATACTCATATGAATATATTAACTACACAAGTTAAATATATTCAAGGATATGTTTCAAAGTAAAGATCCTTAATATATGTGGAAAGAGAATATGGATCAATACTAATGAAACCATAAAATATAGAATGAACTCCCCCTAAATGTATGCATACACAAATGTGTAATGAAAATATATGCACATATCCAAGTTAACCTTTTGGTGAAGTTCAACCTATATTTTGGATCCGAGGAAAGCAATTATATATAGAAATAAAGTAAAATGCATACCTCTTGTATTTTCATCTTTATATCCAAACTAGACTAAGCAATAGATAATCAATAGAATTGTTAGTCTCACAAATAGATTTGTCATTAATAAATGCATACCTGTTTGGATTTTTCTTTTTATATCCAAGCTGAGACTAATCAAGATATAACAATAAGAGTGTTGGTCTTACAAATAGATTTATCAATATGAATGTATACCTCTTTATCCATTTGATACTAAACAATAAGTATAACGATAAAAGTGTTAGTGTCATATATAGATTTGTCATTAATCACCAAAATACTCCATTAATATATAATGGCGGGTCTAGATCCTTCAATCTCTCCCTTTTTGGTGATTGATGACAAATCCATCATTAATAGCAACATTTGGATATAAATCAACATATGATAAGAAAGAAAGCTTATTTGACTATATGCATGCACTAGCAAGAAAAAGAATTCTCCCCCTTAAGGCATCACAAGAGAGAACAACTTACTTATCCAAATATAGCTCACACAAATTCTCCCGCTTGTGGCATTAATCACCAAAAATCCAAAACAACCTTAAGCAAAAAGAGAGTCTCTGCAAAAACCATAGAGGTAGGCAATAGAATTCATTAGAATTGAACAAAGAAATATTTTCTCCCTTTTTGCACTAAGCAGAAATAAGAGTTCTCCCCCTTTATGAATAACACATGAGTTAGGGTGAGATCAACCAAATGAACTCCAAAATGTTTTCTCCTATTTGGCATTTAAACACCAAAAGATCCAAAATAAAGCGAAAGCCAAAGAGGAGACTTTTCAAAGTAGTTTTCCCGTATAATAGATTACCCACCATTTTGAAACTCAAAACGGTTTTCAATTTTGCTTTTAGCTTTTACAAAATGTTTTAGGAAAACTCCCCCTTACACAAAGGTTCCACTCCTTTGACACACAAAGGATTTCTTCGTCCACTTATCTTTGCTTTTGACACACAAAAGCTTTCGTTATCCAATTATCTCCCTCTTACCTTTTGACATACAAACGCATTCTCCCCATTGTCTTTATGTGTATCCACTTGTAAAATAATCCTTGACCGACACTAGTAGATACCACTTGTAGATACTTCCTGTAGATACCACTTGTTGAAAGATATTGTTTAAAATTCATGTAATATCCCGATTCTCATTAGTGAGTGCAATAAGATTAGAGAAGGAATTAAGGGAATGAAAAGAGAAAAAATTCAGAATTTAGAGCTAAATGGGCTTCCAAGCCAAAGTTAAGTGACAAGGGAAAATCAGCCCTTTTGGCCCATGGCCCATGGGGGATCTAGCCACCATCAAAAGGAGAGGAAACCCTAATGTGTACTGTAGCTATAGTACCCACATGCTACAGTAGCCTCCGCTTTAGCCCTCGTTGTCGTCTTGTTCTTGCGTGCTTTCGGCTAAGGGAGAAGAAGAGGAGGACAAAGAAGAAAGGAAGGAGAGGGAGAAGATCTTCTTCGTAGGGGTTGATCTTCATCTTCCAGCGGTTCTATAAGGGTAACACAAGGTGTTCTTCGTTGTTCTATCCTTATTAGATGCGAATTCGATTAGATTGATTGAGTCGATTTGCTGCTGTCAGAAATTCAATTATGTCCAGTGTGTTGCGGGGGCTGTTTCGACGTCTTAAAGGCCGAATCAAAAGTTTTGATCTCCTAGAGTTATTTAGATAATGTTCTTAGCTTTCGGTGGCCGCCAAGAACACCTGATTCCGATGTACGGATCAAAAGTTATGATCATTTTAGTTTCTGCTGTGCAGAATTCTGACGAGAATTAGTAGTCACAGTAATTGTTAAAATATGACCTAGATAGAAGATGATTAAGAAGTCTTGCCCATAACAACTTTTGTACGTGATCTCATTAGCTTTCAGTATTGATAAATAACACCCCATTTGGATTTGTAGAACAAAAGTTATGCACGTTTTAAGTTGACTGTCCAGAACCCTAACGAGAATGAATTGTTGAATTGCCTTTTAATATATGATCAAGTTAATGGCAAATTCAGGGCTTTCACCCAACTAGGTTATTTTAGGCCTGGGTCTTATCTTTTGATATTGATAAATAACACTAAGATTGGGTTGGCAAATTAGAAGTTACGGCTTTTTTCGTGCTGCTGCCCTAAAGTGTCAAGCAGTTCTAACAGAGAGTGTTTATCGGTCTTTTGGGGCTTGGTACATTCAGAATTTGGGATTTCCATAAACTAGGTTGTTGTAGATAATCTTGTTACCTTTCAAACAAGCCTGAGTTTACATTTTTACGAATTTCAGAGAAAAAGTTATGTCAATTTTAGTATTACTGCCCATTATGGTTTTATGATGGAATGTAATTCAATTGGAGTAAAAATTGTGTAGTTAAACGTTGGGGTGTTGGGGTTTGTGTTGCGAGTAGTGTCTTGACATTGTGGTTCTTATTGAGAAAACTAATGGTGTAGGAGGTGAGGCTCCTGGGTTAGCGGCATCGTCGTTGCCTCCTAACGCATCGCAACGCTAAAGGCAAGTACTCTGACGTTGTATGAATTGTGTATGTTGGATGCTTGATGTTCGTACTGTGTTTTCATTTGATATGTGAGAAGTTCCGATGATTATGTTTCTTCCTTATGTGAAATGCATAAGTTCAAAGATGATGCTAGTCGTTGTTCATAAGTACATTCATGCATCCACGTTCAAGTTCCGTCCACGGGAGTGGAGTCTAAAGTTGCATCCATGTTCATGTTCCGTCCACGGGAGTGGAGTCTAAAGTCCCATCAATTCCAGTATGGGTATGTGAGTTCCACCATTCCAATGTGGGCAGTTTGGACACCCGTATGAAACGTTCTTCACACGGTATCTTGGATCCCCGTATTTCGATAAATACGGGCTTGAGTGAACACCGACGGGTGTGTCACTAGCTATACCGGTATAAACACGTGTGCAGTCCATTCCTTTGATTATTTACATTCATCTCATACATTCATGAGTATTCAATTGCTGTATGTTCAGAAGTTGTGAAGAAGTTGTCTTGTTCATGATGGTTGTTTGTTCTTATTCATTGTACTTGCTGAGTCTTTGGCTCACTCTTGCTTTGATGTGTTTTAGGTACAATTGGCAAGAACGGCATGCATGGGAGAGAGTAGTTGTTTGGATGCACTCACTACCACTCACCCTAAAGGCGTCTACCATTTAGTCTTTACTTTAATAATTAGCAAACTGTTTGAGAGTCGCTTATGATTGGTTAAATGTTTCAGTTTAATTGTAATAAGGAGAATGACAAATTTTGATTATGCTCATTAGGCTATCTTCCATGCTTGAATGATCTTGGATATTGAGATTATTGTTAATTGATATAATTAATTGTTGCAACCTCGGTATAGCTAACTATACAAAGGAGGTTCTGTTGAAAAATTTGGTAAAGAGTCTTAGTAGTATTTGTTTTAATTTAATTTGAGTAACATTCTAGGCTCAATGCTGAGCTGGGGTTTTACAGTTGGTATCAGAGCGGGCTTTAGGTCCGTGGTTAATAGAAAAAAAAATTAAATTGACACACTGTGCACAGTAGGTGGGGTTGGGAATTACGTTGCTTCCACATTATCTGTTGTTGTGTTTCATTTGTCGAGCAATTGTTGAATTGCTTCTGTACTATCTTTCTTGCTGTTAATCTATGGTATGATATGTTATGATATTCTATATATATGAATTTATTCTATGATTGTCATGAGATGATCATGTATAATCATATTTGATTATATTGTTTATGCGTGTCGATAATGGTTGTTAAGAAGTGAAGGTCGTGGTTGTGGCCTTGGACTTTGTCAGGTTATACCACCGTTCGTGGTAGACGAATAGAGTAGTTACCCCGAATACCCTAGTTGTAGGAGTTGAGCGTGAGCTGCTTTAGAAAGTTATTTTATTTCTTGACCTCAAATCTTGGCAAATTCTTGTTCTGCGGTGGGTGATAAATTTCTCTTGGGTTCGTGGTTCATGGTAGTTGTTGTGTTTCAATGGTCTCTAATGGTTCTCTGAAACAATTATTATTTTTCGACTGTTGAGTTATTTTTACTACTTGTGATCCTTGTCAATTAGCAATATTGATAATTCCATGGTTGTTCTTTCTTTCTCATGAGAAAAGAATGACTCATTTATTCGTTTGATAGTTTGAGTAATGAAAGCTTTATGTTGCAAGATTTTTAACATGAGAAAGCTTTGGCTCTATGTATTTCTTTTGGATTATTGCGAGTGTTGAAGTTTAATGCCTCTCTTTTCTGATGAAAACTGTTAAAATCCTTTTGTAATGCCTTGTTATGGATAAGTCAGAGTTGATAATTGAATAACTTGATATGGTATGGGTATCAAGTAGAGTCATGGTGTGGTGCATAATTAAAATTAGTTAGTAACATTGGAAGTGAAATTGATTAAGTTGATATTGTCTTCTACTAGTTCTTGATGAATTGTATGTATGGGTAGTGACTGAGAGTATGTTCATACCTTTTTGGAGTCAAAAGAGATATTAAGGAATATGAAATGTTGATGAATTAGTCTGGTCATTAAAATTGTTTAGGTTGCTAAACTGGTTGGGTTCTTTGGTTCCAATGGATTAATTTAAATGCGTGGAAAGGGAAACTAGAGGAAAAGCTAGATTTACATATTCCTTAGTATGATTAATTATTGGAATTGTGTACAATCGGTTGAAGAGATTGAATATAGGTGGATCTAGAATTTATGGGAGGAGTTCTATATAGTTCTTCTATTTAGAATGACGCAATGAATTTGGTTGTAGTGTTATTGAGACTTTTCATCGATAGAAAATTTCAATTTTTGAAGTTTTAGTGTATGTTTGCCGAAATCCAAATATGAGGAGGAACAATTGAATATGTGTGTAAATATCCATGTGATTTGGAAAGGAATGTAGGTAGCAATTAGATTTCATAATGAAGCCAGTTGATAACAACAATGGTTGGAGTATAACTGTTGTGTATTGAAGTTTGATGTTGAACATCACTAAAAGTTGAATTGATATGAAATAATAGGTGGCTTATGCCACATGATTGTGAAATCATCGGATGATAATGTGTCCTTGATGAAAGGATTTTAGTAGGACCTTTTCAATTGTGTAGTAAACCCCTTCTAATCTTAAGAGGTTGATGTAGTGAGGTTGTATGGTTTTGGTATACTCTCGTTTTGAAGATGAGATGAAAAGGTAGTATGGAACAATTTAGTGAAACTTGGGGGACTTTCTAATGGAATAATTGATGATAAAGATTCGTGTTCAGAGTGTATTATTCTTGATGTTAGTAAGATTATCTGCAAGAGTTTATGACTTGTGTGTGTGGTGATGATTCTTTTAGAAATAAAGTAATTTGCTCGTCTTTCGTAATTTTGGTTTAGTAAAAGTGTTTCGAGTTTTGCGTTTGTGATCATTTGGACCTCTTGAGTTATGTGGTGATTGAGTTTGTTTCGAGCAAAGTGACATGTTGACAGATTTGATTGGTTCTTAAGGGGTTCCCGTGATTTGGGTTTTAAGAGCTTATATGATTTAAGCTGGTAAAGTGATGTAGTAAACACAACAAATAACTTTCCTTGTTAAATGAATGAGTGAAGTATAAGTATTTGATATTTAAGTCGTTTCACAACTTGCAGTTTATTTGAGTGTGCTTAAACCTTATGCATTTGTTCCATAAGAGTTTATCAATTTTCAAAGGCAATACCTTCTTCTTATTTGGGGTTTGACCTTCCCTTCGTGTGGGACTTGTGCCATCAACTGTTGGTTTTTTCCCTTTTGTTTTCTGAGTTCTTTGCCAAATTGACTAATCTCTTGGTCCTCTGTTCACTGCGAGTGGTAAATGTTTTTCTATGCGGTGAAAATTATTTTCATTTGTTTTTCTTCTAAGTAAGGATTCATCGAGTCATTTCACAGGGGTCTTTCGAAGTATTTATTCAATGTGATTATGAGACCTTAGGTTGTAAGTTATTCGAGGAGCTTTGAAGGATGAACTGATTTCGTGCATAATTCTTGGAGAAAATTTTGTTTATACCGAATGTGTGCCCTTGAGGCTAAACTGATTGCATTATTGCAACCATTAGAACCTATGGAGATTTGTGATCCAAGATCATTTGTTTAATTCGGGTGGAATATTAGAATTTTTGAAATAATGGGAATCTTGATCAATGTATTAGAGTGTCGCGATTGAGTATCTTGCACGATTGTGCAGTTAAATTATGTTGGTGTTGTAATGAGAGTAAGATTAGCGAAGTGATCTGATCGTTAAAGCGATTTTGAGATAGCCGAGATTGTTGGATTATTGTCAGAAATGACTTAGACTCAGTAAGTAACTCTTTAAGAGTTAGAATCTTTATAAGGATAATTGGATCGAGAAAATGTTTTCGTGTTGATGTTAATGCGCGAGTATGTTTGGATTGTGAGAATTTTAGGGATTTAACATGAGGTTTCCCCTATCTTCTATATGAGAAGTTCATTGTAGGAGTCTTAGAGTTTAAATTTGGGCTTCACATTTTATGCTAGGACTTTGTGACGCCCAATGATTATGTGTAGATGAAGTAGAATATGGGTGGATTTCGAACAGTGGGATGATCATTAATACCACCCTTCTGATGTAGTATATGAGAATATGTGAAGTGAACTCTGAGTTGTTCATCCTTAAATGATTGAGGTAATGTGATTACGTGTGAAGATCTATTTTGGGATGCATCAGAAGTCATCGATCAAAGTAATTCTGTCAGTAGAGGAGTTGACTAGAGTATTGTTTCGGTGGGGTCGATAGAGCCTCCCTACAGAGGTGTGGATGATGTTTTTCTGTTTAAGCATAGCGTTGAGAATGCCAAGTTAAGAGAGATGGATTAGTGTGTTATGCGAAGAATCGGGATACCAAAAAAAAAGTTGAGAGAAATTTTATTTCTAAAAGAGAATTTGAGAAAAGATTATTTCCTCGAGTACTGAAATGCTCTCTTCATTCTCATTTGATCTATGTGTTTATGACTGATGTCTTCTGTAAATTGAGTTGGCGCTATGATGGCATGGGTAGTTTTTTTCAGTTCAAAAAAATATATTTCAGGTTGGGCATTCGAGTGATTTCTCCTTTAGCTTTCGTGGTGTTCATTTGCAAATTGTCTAATTAGAAAGTGGAATGGTTTTCGTGATGAATCTTCGATTTTGGTTTTGACTCTTTTGGTGGAGAGTTGGCATTACGTGGTTGCGATAAGAACTCTTTATTTTCAGTTGGATTCTCTTTATAAAACAGTTGTTTAAAGAACGAGTTGTGTTGTGCATTATTGTTTAAAGGAGGTGCTCCTTATTAGATGAAGAGTTCAATTTTGAGCTTATTGTGTACTTTCGTACCAAAGGGGAAGTTGGCCCAGGTACATTCGTTTGATTCCGACAGTTGCAGGGGTTAAGGAGTTGACATATCGCTAGTACCGTCTCAGGTTCATATGTGGAGTACGTAACGTCTTGTAAATTCTGGTGCTGAGTGATTACCTGGGAGATCCGGAGTGTTCAAGTTTCGTTAGAACCATTGAACAGCGAGTAAGACCCCACGTCCGAGTCTCGTTTGGAGCGTATGCTGGAGACGTCAGAACGAGCGTTGAGGCATAAAACGTTGGTATCCGTCGAGGTGCCGTGGTCGCAACAGTATGAGCGAGAAGCGACTTGGGAGTTGGAGTCTCACATGCGCAAGTGTTGTCCATAGTTGTTCACGTTGGAGACGTGTTATTTGTTGTTATTCTTTTTCAGTTTTAGTGTTCTTTCGAGTAGATTGATGAGTATAATTCGGGGTCGAATTCTTTTAAGGGGGGTAGAATGTAATATCCCGATTCTCATTAGTGAGTGCAATAAGATTAGAGAAGGAATTAAGGGAATAAAAAGAGGAAAAATTCAGAATTTAGAGCTAAATGGGCTTCCAAGCAAAAGAGAGTGGCTGCAAAGAATTGAAATCAACAAATTTGATCAAATCATCCAAAGTCTCGTGTCCGGTCGGGCCGTGCGGCATAGAGGCGGTCGGGATCGAAGCGGTCGACCGACAAAGAAAGAAGCGGTTAGACCGGTGTGCCGTCGACCGGGAAGATAACGGCGATCGATCCGACTGATCGAAATCAAGAAACAAACAGATTTGATTATGAAATTTTGGAGAAAAGAAGTGATTAGTTGTACATTGCTCCAAATTTTCACACAATCATCCAAATAAAGATATTTGAAGCATTTTCAACTTATTTAGACTTTAAGAATCCAACTTTCAAATAGTTTTTATGAAATAGGCTTTAGGTTTTGGAAATGAAATCGTATTTTCAAAACTTTTCACAAAAAAAGCCAAATTGAGCAATTGAAGATATTTTGAGCATCCAATGGCATGCATGAGTCATAAATACCATTATAGACCTATTCATGTGAATAATTTTGGCTCATATGGAGAAACTCACTAAAGTGCTAGAAGGTGATCACTTTGATCAATATAGGATTTTGGATGAGTTTCAAAATCAAATAACTTTTGATGAGTTGGTCTTTTGGAAATCATTTGAATATCAAAAAGGTTTAGAATAGCCAACTCTACGATTTTCCTTTTGGGACAATGGTCAAATTCTTTTTAGAATAGATTTTACTTAAGAATCTAGTTTAGGTCAAAAACAAGATACTAAGATATAGAATTTTGGGTGAAAACTCATTTTCATTTAAAATAGGTTTTTCTTGAACCAAAACCTTTGGTAAACCTTTGAAATGCATTTGTATACATTTCGCAACTGATTTTTCAAAGGATATACTTATAATTTCAAAATTTTGACTTTTGGCTAAAAGACTCATTTTTTTTGAAAAACAATACTAGCACTTAATTAATTTAGGCACACTTAGGGATGTGATATACATGAACATGACTTAGCACTCCCCTTTAATGTGCCACATCCATCTTTCTCAAGATTTCAATAATAAAGATTTAGCACAAGAGCCAGAACAACCCCTTTTATAAGATTTTCATGAATGCAACCTACACAAGGTATAAAGGGTTAGATACTTCAATGTAAGTACTTGTTACCGAAATGGCATTGGATCATGATATGAATTGATTATCCTCAAGCTTGGCTCCAAATAGACATATGGTGGAAACCACCTCTTCATGAATAAGCCAAACCTCCAATGCATCTCTAAGTACTTATTGAGCATTTAAGCGCATTTGGTATCCAATACTTCGTTGGGTCCATGAATGTTAGTCACAATAGATTTGGGCACTCAAATGACCCTTCTAATAATAGTCTTAGGTGAACTAATATTTCTAGCAAACACATTGCCATTCTTATCCTTTCTAACCATATAATGATCATTATAGATAATTAGCTTAGGAGTAATATCCTTTCTCTCGGCAATTGTAGCAAGTTGGATGTTTTCTTCCATCCTTTGAATTCTTCTCTTGCTCCTTGCCGGTTTGCCTCTTTCTTGATGATATTGACATGTCTTCCATTTGATTTGGGCACACTGAGGTAATATGACCATTCTCATAACATCCAAAGCATTTGATATTCGTGTTTTTCTTTACTTTTTGCTTTGGGATGCTTTTCACCTTTTTCTTGACGATGAAGCCAAGTCCTCTCTTGTAATCTTCCTTGTTAGGGAATATGGAGGAGAGGTGACCCTTTTGATGACAATAAAAGCACTTGACATTCTTCGTGTGTCTTGCATTGTGTCTTGTCTTGCTATTCTTCCTTTTCTTCATAGGAGTGAACCCAATTCCACTCTTATCGTTCACATTTTGTTGCTTGCTTAATATTTCATCAAGAGTGACTTTTCCTTTGTAGCTTTTATCCAAGTCATTTTTTAAATTTGAGACTTGGGCCTTGAGCTTTTTGTTTTCCTCTACGAGGTTAGTTTCACAAAACATAGAGGAAATAGAAATATTTTCACTAGAGCAACAAGGCATATCAATTAAATCATCACATGAAGTGGATATATTGACTTTAGATGAATTGCAAGAAATAGGAGCTATGAATGACAAATCATCTATTAAATTACATGTAATTCCAATATCCACATTAGACTTTTTAAGCTCATTTAGAAGAAGAGTTTCATGTTCATCTTTTAGCACATCATAATTATTTTGAAGAGAGATATGCTCTTTCTCTAAAACCTTGAATCTCTTCTTTTCTTTTCTAATATATTCATTTAATTCTTCTAACATCTCCATCAATTCATCATATGAAGGGTCATAATTATTTACCTCATTTTTACCTTTAGCCATAAAGCAATGAGGCAATGTTGATGGAGTTGATGTGTGATCATTGTCGGAGCTAGAAGTTGAGCATTCTTTTTCCGACATCCATTCTTGTATGCCATCCTCCTTTGTGGAGGTGCTTGTGGACTCATCATCGTCGGAGTTTGAGATTGAGCATTCTTCTCTCGACGTTTTTTCTTGTATGCAATCTTCATTAGTTGAAGTGGACATTTCATAATGAACTTGAAGTTGTGTCCACATCTGATGAGCATTCTTAAGATCGCATACTTCATCGAACACCTTTATACTCAAAGCAACAAATAAAGCGTTAGTAGCTTGAGCGTCGAGATGTAAGCATTTCTCTTCCTTAATTGTTAGACCAAGATGATCCAATGGAGGAGAAAAGCCTACATCTACATTTTGCCATATATTTAGGCCCATGTCCTTAAAATAACATGACATGCGGATTTTTCAATGAGCATAATTTGTGCCATCAAATTGAGGTGTCTCACTGAGGTGCACTATATCACTAGTCGTCATCCTTTACTCTCTAGACGGTTAAGTCTAATAAATGAGAGACCAAGCTCTGATACCACTTGTAAGATCGAGGAGGCCGACTAGAGGGGGGTGAATAGGCATTTTAAAAACTTCTATGCGCTAAAACCGATTTCTAAAGCGGAAGCTTATAACAATACAGTTTTGCACAATTAAAGCCTAAATCAACTAGATTCAACTAGGTGCACCAACAATACAAGTCTATTGATAATAATCAATCAAGCATAGACTTGTAAGCAATTCAATTTAAGCAATGTAAATAATACTATTGCAATCATACACAATGAATAAGCAATTTAATACAAGGTATATAAATAGCACAATGTAAAGCAAGCATTCATACACGATGAATGTAAATGCAATAGTAAGGCACTAGAGATCACACCACAAAGACACGTCGATGTTTTACCGTGGTGTTCGGAGACTTGCCGGTCTCCCCTAGTCCACGTTGAGGGAAACCTAAACCAATTGGGCCGGCTCCACGAATTAAGCCTTCCTCCGAGGTATCAACACCTCGCTCCACTAGGGTTGCTCTTACTCCACTCCGGAGATGGCGAGCACCAAGCCACTCACAAACACCGGGCCTTCTCACAAGCTTCACTTGAGAAGATCACCGGACCACAATGCCTCCACGCCGTCAAGGTGTCGGCAAACACCAAGAGTAATAAGCCAAGCCCCTTGCTTGACTCTCATCACGTGCAACGAATGCACAAGCTCAAGTGTATATGAAATCCACCTGTAGATGCAACACATGCAACTAGAGACATCTCTCCTTGCTCACAAGGTGCAACACATACACAATTGAGAGGAGAAGCTCACACTAGCTCAAGAGAATGAAATAGGATGCCAAAGGTTGCCTCTCAACCGGCCAAGGGGGTATTTATAACCCCTATACCAAAAACTAGCCGTTTGGAGACGAAACAGCCAAAAACTAGTCGTTACAGACTATTACGGTCGTACCGCCCTCACAAGGGCCGGTACAACCGTTCTGGGCCGTCGTACCGCTCTTTACATGGCGGTCGTACCGCAGCTCAAAATCAGCACAGACGACACTCGGTAAAAAGGCCATAACTTTTGACTCCGATGTCGGAATTGAGTGATCTTGGACTCTATTGAAAGCTTATTGAGAGGGCTACACAACCCACCTATTTTATTTGATCTCAAACACATTTTAACAAATCAAAAAAATATAATTTCAAAGAGCCACTACCATGGTCTAAGTCCAAAGTAAAAGCAATAAGCAATCTTAGACCATGTCAAGGGAAAATACATAAATCCCAACAATTTGCAAAACACATTTACAAACGTAGATCATGCCACAAGGAGTAGGTACATGGACTTCAACCATTTGCAAAACACATTTGCAAAGTATAGTCACATGCTACAAGGATTATCCATGAGCCTTAACTATTTTCAAAACGCATTCGCAAATATTGGAAACATGTTAGAGTGAGCTAGAGCAAGTGAGATTGAGTTATCAACACATGATGAGACTCAAGCTACTAGACAAGACTCCTCTTAATAGTACGGCAACCTATACTAGCAAACCGGTCTTCCAACCAAATACCAAGACCGGTAAAAGACTAGGAACACATCCTTAGCCCTAGCTAGTCATACATTTGCCTTGAGCATCTTCTTGAAGGTTGATGACGCACATCTTCACTTCAAGTCCGATTCATCGTCTTGACATGCATCAACCCATGATGCATCCTTTACTTGACCTCAATCAACACATGACGAGTCTTCTCTTGTCTTGATGATCAACTCATGATCATTTCTTCTTCGAGATCTTGATATGCATCAACATATGATGCATCCTCTTCTTGAACCTTTACTTGATGACGATCAACTCATGATGCCATCCGAAGTCTCCATTACCCTGGAACATAACCTATTCATCCAACTCATGGAAAATGTTAGTCCCATAATGATTAACATTAATTACCAAGATATACTTGCAATAAATGCTTCTAAACAAACTGTTGAAAAACCTGGACCGATACAACCGCCAACCAAGTTGCGGTACTACCACTTGGTCCGGTCGTACCGCACGAAGGAGCGGTACTACCGATTGTAGGGTTTCCAAACTGCCGAAACGACATGCTCTCTGAAAAATACGTACCGTCATACAAACATCGGTACAACCGCATATCGGTACGACCGTTTCTCAAAAGCGGTACGACCGATTATCAGAGAGAGCTCTGAGCCAAAATGCATCGGTTCTGGTTTTCTTCAACCGCCAACTAGAAATCGGAACGACCGCAATGCGGTAGTACCACAGTGTAACTCCGGTACGACCGATTTCTGATCAATGCACTTAAAGCTTTCAAATTTAAATATAATTTCAAAATCAAATGCATGCATGATCCTAACTTGATCCATAAAGTAAAGATCCTTAATATATGTGGAAAGAGAATATGGATCAATACTAATGAAACCATAAAATATAGAATGAACTCCCCCTAAATGTGTGCATACACAAATGTGTAATGAAAACATATGCACATATCCAAGTTAACCTTTTGGTGAAGTTCAACCTATATTTTAGATCCGAGGAAAGCAACTATATATATAGATAAAGTAAAATGTATACCTCTTGTATTTTAATCTTTATATCCAAACGAGACTAAGCAATATATAATCAATAGAATTGTTAGTCTCACAAATAGATTTGTCATTAATAAATGCATACCTATTTGGATTTTCTCTTTTTATATCTAAGCTGAGACTAATCAAGATATAACAATAAGAGTGTTGGTCTTACAAATAGATTTATCAATATGAATGTATACCTCTTATCCATTTGAGACTAAAAAATAAGTATAACGATAAAAGTGTTAGTCTCATATGTAGATTTGTCATTAATCACCAAAATACTCCATTAATATATAATAGCGGGTCTAGATCCTTCAACCGCTCCCTACCTTAGGTGAGCAGTTTAGAGATCGTGACAAGGCCTTTACAAAGCGCCATTCCACCGCTTGTCCCCTCGCTAAGGTTTCACCCCCTTTGGATAGAAACCCGCAGGGTTCAAGCCCCCTCTTGCGTTAGGTGGGAATACTTAAAAATAGGTCGTAAAAACACCCACACAACCGGATATCATGGTTAAAATTTTTAGACAACAAATGATCTTTTGGTTGCAAATTTCTCAAAATCAAGATTTTTGGGTCTAAGCTTTGTCTAAGCATACTGTTTTTCAATAAAATCTATTCATACTAGTGTATCGATCAGATTTTTATCTATGGTGACAAGGTATTAGGGATTCGATGTCTAAGAATTGTCAAGTACGAGGTCGGTATTTCAACCATCCAACAATCCAAAAGTCACAGCTAGGTCTACGACTAGATCCGCGACTGGATCCACGACTAGGTTCTACGACCAGGTTCTGCGACCAGATCTACGACTAGATCCACAACTGGATTCTACGACTGGATCGACGACCAGGTTCTATGACCAGGTTCTGCGACCAGATCTACGACTAGATCCACAACTGGATTCCACGACTGGATCCACGATCAGGTCTCACGACTACCTATCATCCAATCTTTCCACAATTGATTTTCTAATAATCCAATAATGTTATAATTTTATAATCCAATAATGCTATATCCAACATCAGCCTCTTTCCAGAACCCAACCCCAACAATCCAAAATTCAACAATAGCTTAATCCTATGATTCGATCTCCAAAGATCCTTCAATCCCATAATCCAATCAATAAGCAATTGTATAATTCTAAAAATCAAAATCCAAGAATCATGCATTCCTACCATCCAATCTTTCAACAATCGTACACTGCTATAATCCAATAATAAGGTATTCTTGTAATCAAACATCCCACAGGAATGTATTCTTACAGTCCAATCCTTTCAATTCCTAATCCCTAACTACAACACATTCGATACGATTCTCCATACTGTCGATCTTGACAATACATGGCTATACAATGGAATTAGGAATAACTATAAAGCTTAAAACTTGACATTAAATTACTTGAGTTGAAATAAGCACGCAATAATAATTTAAAACAAAATTTAGATAATTTAAAATACTGGGATTCAAATATGATCAAAGGTGTAACTTTCCTTGCTTAGTTAGCTGTTGTTCTTAAACGACATCGAAAAGCAGGGATGAGTCGAAATTCGGTTCTCCAAAGTCATCGAAAACTACACGTGAAAGCGAGCCAAATTCAGATAAGATCCAACTAAAATCGAAGAGAAAATACCAAGCTAGAACCAAAAGCAAGGTACTGGATTTAGAAGAAGATAGAAATTTGAATCACTCGAGTTGGAGTTCGAACGAAGAAGAACGAGCTCTCGGAAGTCTTGAAATCACAAGGTCGATCGGAAGGAGGTTTCGACTACAAGTGGTCGGAAGGACAACCTGGTTGGAAGGAGGTTCGACTGCTAGGAAAGATAGAGAAGGATTCGACTTCTCAACGCGGTCGAAGGAAGAAAGAAGGTTTCGACTACTCAACGTGGTCGAAAGAAGGAAGGATTCGACTACTCAACATGGTCGAAAGAAGCAAGGATTTGACTACTCAACGTGGTCGAAAGAAGGTTACAAGAAGGATACGACTACTCAACGTGGTTGTAAAAGGATAACAAGAGGGATTACAACTACTCGATGTGGTCGAAAGAGAGAAAGGATTCGACTACCTGGTCGAGAGAAGGTTTCGACCCACTGGTCGGAAGGATGTCGAAAGAAAGCTTCAACTACCAGGTCCAAAGAAGGATACGACTATTCAACAGTCGCTGAAGGAAAAGAGGGGTTCGAGTACTCAATAGTGGTAGAAGGAAAAGAGGGGTTCGACTACTCAACAGTGGTCGAAGGAGGGTTTCAACTACCCAACAGTGGTCGAAAGGAGGACTGAAACCGAGAGGGTGACCTCAACTGGGAGGGAGGTCCAAACTGAGAGAGAGGTCCAAACTGAGAGAGGTCCAAACTGAGAGAGAGGTTCAAACTGAGAGAGGACAGAGCACGGGAAACTCACCAGGGCAGAGAGAGAGGCTGGGGAGGTCGGCGGATGACAAACAGTGGCAGGGCAGTTCACATTCAAAGGCGAAGGAGGACGGCGACGGGGCTCGACAAAACGGTCAAAGACGACACGAGCGCTCCGGAAGAGGAGGAGCTTCCACAGCTCACGGGGCTCCGACGAGTCTCCAAAGAGAAGAAAAAAAGTACCATGTAGAACATGACCTTGCGAAGCTGATGGCAACGAGCACGCTACCGGAGAGGCTTCCAGAGTGGTGGAGAAGCTTTGACGGCGGTGCTAGAGGCGGTGGTGCGAGCTCCAGCCAGCGGCGGTGAAACTCGAAGCGTGGTGACCCGCGGAGAGAGAGAGAGAAGGAGAAATGGGAAAAAGGAAGGGGAAGGCAAGAGGCTCTGGGGCTTCTATTTATAGAGGAAGAGAGAGGACCGAGCAATAAGATGGAGCGGTGTGAAAAGGGGAGGAAAAATACGGTGGGGCAGAGACAACAACAAGATGGAGCGGTGTGAAAAGGGAAAGAAAAATGTAGCGGGGCGGAGACAACAGCTTTATGCACACGTTAGAGGGACGGGATGGGGGCATGTGCGACAGAGGCGACAGGATAGGGCAGAGGCATTCAATGCGCCTGTGACTTGGAGGGGAGGAGGCGAGGGAAAGAATCGCGCCAGAAGCGACGACTTTGTAGCGGAGGTGACGACATGGGTGCCTCGGTGAGGATAAGACGGGAGTAGGTGGGGAGGAGACAGGAGGGGGATACGACATTACTGCGCACGTCGTTGAGGAAAAAGAGGGAGGCGATGGGGAGTTAAGGCTGGGCCAGAGCATGGGTGAAAGCTGGGTGACACGCGCTCGGGTGAGCTGGCGAGGGCGCTGCCGCGTGGAGGTGAAAGGCTACCAGCGGACGCAGTCAAGGAGAAAGAGATAGGACTTTTACTTTTGCAAATAAATTATTATTTTTTATTTATTTTCGGGAAAAAGGAAGAACCTTTTTTTTAAAAAAAAAATAGAAAATCCAAGAAAATACTTAGAGTTTTTTCCTTTCAACTTTAAACCTACTAAAACCCAGTAAACTCAATTAATTTTATTTTTTGGATTTAAAAACCTAGGGAACTCAAGAGAAGCAATAAAACCCTTTTAGATTTTTAGAAAATCAAGGAAACTCTTTTACAACTTATAAAAAGCGACAAAATAATAACTTTATTGATTTTGAAATAGTAACAGAACTTTCGGATGTTACACGGAACCTCATCGACCTCCTCCAGCGGCGACGATCTCCTTGGTCCCTCAGCAACCTCGCCTGGCGATGGTGACATCCTTGGCCCCTCGGTGACCGCCACGACAACCTTGACCCCGATGTCCTCCTCCCTAGGCTCCTCCTTTTCCTCCTACTTCTCGTCCTCCAACCACACCTAGTCTCCAAGTTTCTCCCTCTCCCCTCCCCATTCCAATCGGTACTCATACCTGTAATTTTTTTTTGTGTGCCTAGATATGTTTAATAGTGGATAAATTTGATCCATGGCCGTGTGCTTGTTCTGTAAGATATGAATGCTTATGTTCACTATTGGCTTGATGGCTTCCATTGTTCACTGTGATTTTTTTAACACATGTATGTTGGATGGTTATGTTCACTATTGGCTTCCATTGTTCATTGGTCAAATGTGATGCATGAAGTATGTTCCATTGCCTGTATGAGTTCCTTCATCTGCATGTTTAATACTTAGGCATGAAACCTTACGAAGGGTGTGTTGTTCATGATGTTTTATCATAATTATGTAGGATCTGGTCTTCGCCCTCTCCCTGTCGGCAGCGGTGCAACGACGAGCATCCAATAATTGTTTGGAAGATAAATCACTGTTGTAGTTGTAGAAGGACTAAAAAGGATGGATGTTCATCCAATGATGCTCATAGGGGACAATTGGAGACTGGGTACAAATTTGTTCAATGTCACTTAATTTTTGCTTAGTGAATATTGTTAGTCAACATTGGTGGTGTTAGTTAATTTTTGTTTAGTGAATATTGTGAGTTGTTTGGCTATGATCCAAGGAAACTGATGAGAGGACAAGATAGTAGCTTGAGTTCTTTTGTTTCATTTCTTGTGCTTGTTCTAAACAATAGTCAAATGCTTGTGTAATATAATTATATGAATGTATGTATTTTGTAAGTCGATGTCCGTGACAATGTGTTTAATGAAATGCGTGGTTCATCTAGTGATCAAAAAATTGTTGAACTAGTTGTTCATGAGCATATTTTTGTGTCATTGTTTCTTATATGTGAAAGGTTTGAAAAATGTGTGAAATCAAGATGATAGTACATGCTGCTAGTTGCTCACATTACAGCAAAAGCATGCGATATCAATATTAAACAAATTCACATAACGTCTGAAAAACATGTACAACCGAAGTACAAAATTTGCCTCCTTTCCTTCATCTTCCTCAAACTTTTTGTGGCGCTCCTTGTACAATGTGTACAAATACAAAAATGTGTACAAAAATGTTTAGCACCTGACTATGATCTATTTGCGATGCTATGCCTGATTCATCAGTAATGACCGTACATATACATTCATATGTTCTTAACAAATTTAGAAAAAAAATTCAATAATTTGTGTGTAAATACAAAGGAGTAAGATATAAATACAATTGAAGTGTCACGACTAGGGGTAACATGGTCTATTTGCCTCTAATCATCTCATGGTTTTTGGAGCCAACTTACCAGCCAAACGCTTTCATAAGGCAACTCCAGATTCTAAAAAAAGTGGACTCTCAGAGAATCAGGAGCAGGATCTGCAAAATGAGAATCTAGAGCTCTACCAAACAATGCCTATATGTGTAAGAAATCAATTATTTCAGTTATATATTTAAATGAAAAAATAAGATTTGATTTCTCCTTTTTTTGCATGAATTTAACAAAAAAAATTAAAATAATTTCATAATCTAGCTCTAGTTGTAATTTTAGCAAAGCAGGGGTATGAGATCGTTTGCTAGCTAACATTAATATCTAAATTATCATAATTATAAATTTATAAAATTAAATTATTTTAGTTATTTACGTAGTTTTATTCTGCATCTATATATTTGGACTAGAAAAAAAAGTGCGAGAGCATTAGTTCAATTGGTGTGTTTTGCCTTTTGGAATAATCTATAGTGTGTTTTATTGCCTTTTGGAATAATGATTGGTACAGTTAGTGTCTTTAATTCAATAAATATTTTTTTTCAAAAAAGAATTCCATGTTTTTTGTGTGTCAAAGAGAGAGTGTGCTGCTATCGAAGTCCAGCTGCAGTCATATTCTTATAGAATCAAGGGCGTGAGACCATTTGCCAGCTTCTACAAAAGCTCCCAATTAAAAGTTATAAACATAAATATTAAATTATATATGTAAGAAACTAATCATTTCAGTTATATATTTTGATAAAAAAAGATATGATTTCTCATATTTTTTTTGCTTTAATTTAACAATTTTTTAAAAATAATTTCATAATCCAGCTCCTGTTGTAATTTTAACGAAGTAGGGGTATGAGATCGATTGCAAGTTAACATTAATATTTAAATTACTGCAAGTATAAATTTATAAAATTAAATTAGTTTAGTTATTTATGTAGTTTTTATTCTATAGCTATACATTTGGACCAGGAAAAAAATGTGCGGGGGCATTAGTTTGATTTGTGGGTTTTGCCTTTTGGAATAATCTACAGTGTGTTTTATTTCAGATATTTCTACTTTATTTCATATAAAAACATTTATCCATACACAAATTGGTATAGTTAGTGTCTTTAATTCAATAAATACTTTTCAAAAAGAACTCATGTCTGTCAAAGAGTAATTGTGTCGCTATCGAGGTCCAGGTCCTATCATATTCTTATGGAATCAGGGGCGTGAGACCATTTGCCAGCTTCTATAAAGCCTCCAAATTAAAATTTACAAATATAAATATTTAACTATATATGTAAAAGAATTAAATATTTTAGTTATATATTTTAATGACAAAAATATTATTTCTCTGATTTATTCTTTAATTTAAAAAATATTTATTAAAAAACGAATTTCATATTCCAGCTCCTGTCGTAATTTTAAGGAAGTAGGGGTATGAGACCATTTGCCAGCTACATTAATACTTCAATTACCATAAATATATATTTATAAAATTAAATTATCTTAGTTATTTCTATAGTTTTAATTCTACAGCTATATATCTGGACTGGAAAAAATAAATCTGATTTCTAAATTTCTGCTTAGCTATTCTTGTTTCCTATTTTATTGTTGTAGTTAACCAGAAATGTATCCATCAATACATTAGTCCCTTAGAGTTACCTTTTATTTGTGATGCACAAGGTTGATCGGACACATCCATCCTTGCATACATATGCTATATACTTAATAGCAATAAGTTCATTCGACCCCCTATCTTTTGCGAAAGTGTGAGTTTCAACCTCTAATTGCAAAACCGGATGTTTGACCCCCTAAACTGTCAAAACCATCTACTTTTTTCCCTTAAGGTTGTTTTCAGTAGTGGTTTTTCCATGTAGATACCACATCACTAGTTTTTGGCTGACACGACAACCCACTCATCAACCACGTCATACAGTTGTCCACATCACCATTAACCTCTCTTCTAGTCTCTATCTCTCTCTTCCTCCCCTCCAACCACTTTCTTCTCTCCCTGTAGCAACCGCCGCCACCAAGCCACCACCTCCTCCTTGCCGCTATCTCCTCCTCCATCTCCATCATCGGCTAGGCCACAGGTCACCGGCGACCGGTGTTGCTGGCGACGCAGGGAACAAGCGCAAAGACCTCTCTCCACCGCGATGTTGTCACCACTCTTCTCTGGGAGCCACCATAGTTTTCCTTTATTGTAACACCATGGCACAAAAATCCTCTCAATTCCCAGCTCACTCATGGGGTAGACACGCGTATACATAGCACCTCACTTACACTTTCGTCCCCGCTTTATGTAAAAAGCTTAAACTAGAGGTGCTATGTTTGGATCCAACACGTATTATATGCTACTACAACTCACTTTAGATAATCAATGTGGGACTAATCTCGCCATCACAACTCCAAAAGGGCCATCGGGGCCGCACTATGAATGTGTCGGGGTATTACATTTATTGAGTTTTCGCCGCCACCACGCGCCACCGTCTTAGACCATCTTCGAGCTCTTGGAGCACCGCCGTTGCTAGATTGGGCCATGTTGGCCCAGATCTGAGCTCCCATCTCCGACAGCGACTATGGGGCTTGCAACTCCACCCTCTCCATCTTCACCGGTGAGCTGCAGCGATGACACCAACGAGTAGGAGGATGGTTGTAATGGTGTAGGACATGTTGTGGGGGAGGATGGCCTCGGCGGAATCCCAGGGACTACATGTGGCTCAGATTCTAGCGAAGGAAGGCGGCGGTGCTGCACACACCTGACGATGGTGGTGGCGCATCTCCACTACTCACCGACGAAGAAGGGGGAGGCAACGCTGATGGGGAGGAGGAGAAGGAGAAGTAGCAGGAGGAGGTTGGGTGGAGGCCCATGAGGTAGCAATGCAATAACGAGAGGGCTAGCGATGGTGCCAGCCATGGCAGCGTGGTGGGGCTCACCAAGTAGAGAATGTAGGAAGGGGTAGAGAGAGGAACAAGTGAGGAGGATGAAGATGGTTTTTGAGATTCACATGTGGGCCCCTCCATCTTTTTCAATTTATTTGCTCATTTTGCTGACTAGACTGCTTATGTGTCTAGACTCTAAACCCAAAACCAGCTTACATGGTAATTCATCTGCCACATTGGCACCAACTTGGAGCAAAACCGGCTTCAATCAGCTTCAGGAGGTTAAAGTAAACAATATTGATACTTGAGGGGGTCAAGCATCTGATTTTAAAGTTAGAGGTTGAAACTTGGACTATTGCAAGCATACTTGTCAAGACCGTACCAGAGGCCATACCGGTTTGGTTCTTAGAATGGTACGTTCCAGTACCGGTCCATACCGAGTGTACCGTTTCGGAATTAATATAATAATATAAGTATATATATTTATCAGATTTGCTATTTCTAAGTCACCTAAAATTTTCTTAAGCTTAAGTTATTTTTTTGTGATAATTGGATTTACGTAGAGATTGATACACTACTACAAAAAGGCTAATACTGGATGTCTCATCACAGATAATTGACCAAAATCGTCTGTATTACATGCAATCACAGACAACTTTGGCTTAGAGAACGTCTGTGTTACTGGCTGCGTTAAAAACTATCTGTGAAGAGGTAATATGTCACAGCCCCAATTTCAGTTATTAGAATTTAGGTGCATTTCATGAGCATACATGTCATTTCTGAATCATTTGCACAATTGGTTGCATTTAAAAATTTTAAATTCAAGTCAGATTTAAAACTTGAAAAGAAACTTCCAAAAGAAAAATGAATATAATGCTTGGAAAGAACCCTAGAAAATAATTTAATCAAATACTATTTTAATTATCATGATTTAATATATTTTTTGTCAAACTTTTAGAAATCAGTTTGACCTTGAGAAAAATCTGTGTTCCTTACTTAAAACAATTCAGCTAAGTATTTTAAATTAAGTATTTAAAGCATGAACATAGAAGTTTTATGGGATCTATATCATCCTGGTAGTTTCTCTAAAAATTTTCATATTTTTATAAATTTATTTGATATTTTTAAACCTTCGGTCAAACTTTCATGTTTGATTTTGGTTCTAGTCAAACTTTAGACCCAGCCCAAGCCAATGCATCAGAGCGACTCGAACCTCGCGACTTGGTTAGGTCCACTCGAAGTTGTTCAGTCTCGACGAGCCACGTTCAAAAGGGCTCAGTCCAACCTCTAGGTTGCGAGCGAACCATTCGATTTGAAACGGATGGACCAGATCTTTGGAAACGTTTGAACCGTGAACGTCCTTCCCAATCTGGACCATTGATTTTAAATCTAACCGCGTCGTTCCTTTTTGGTTGAACCAATGCGCGCACCCTCTGATTTGAAACAAACTACCCAGATCATTAGGAGCATTCGGAACGACCAAGTGAGCTACAGGACTTGGTTCAGCCCAACCCATTCGCTCGCCACACCGAACCAACCTCGAAGCCCATCACGCGTGAGCTGTTGGATTTGAATTCAATCGCCAGATGTAGCGGGAACGTTCGGACCTCGGAACGCGCCTTGACCTTGGACCGTTAGATCTAGATCATACCATCCACAAGGATTTGGAATATTCGGACCGCCGAGTAGTCTTTTTTATCTGAACCCTTGAAACCAGATCGGACCATCCACACTCTTTCACTCTCGATTGTATCGTTATCTGAACTGACAACCTTGACCCACTTGTCAGACCCACCCCATCTTCGTCTTCTCCGCGCCATGCTAGCGCCGTGCAAAGCTGAGAGCGAGGTGGCTCCGCACCCGCGTTTTTCGGTGCATGCATCGCCACTTGGCCTCACCTTGCTAACATTGCCTATCCTGGTGCTGCCACGAGTGACCGTCATCGTTTTCTCCGACGGAGAGCAACATCAAAACCCCTTCGTTCCACTCTCGGCCGAGTCGGCAAGCCAGCATTTCCACTCTCCTCAATGAGGCAAATCCTTCGTTCTCTACGTTTTCCTTCTTCTTGCTTGCCGTTCTCATTTACGCTAAGTTGGATCTCTTTTGTGTAGCACAGCATTGGGAACGCGAGCTTGTCTTTTTTGGTCCAGAGCACGCCCGGAGCGTCGCCATCGTGGATTTATTCATTCCGGTGAGCTCCTTCATGTTTCTTGCGCGTCATATCTTGACTTAAGATATAATGAGCAAAACCCCTCAATCAATTCATTATTTTGTTAATAGTGTGCTCGAGAATTTGGTTTTCTTTGAAGTTCGACCGAAAGTACCCCCTTTTGTCTCCATCTTCGGTCGGTAGGCTATCCTTTGATTCCTTTTGACATGACCATCCAATGGGTCTATGTAACTTATCCCGACCACCCATTTCGTGAGTCTTTACTCAGGTCATCTTGTCCGCGTGAAGCTCTCATCGCTGACACTCGGTCACCGTTGTTAGTGAGTTTCAGTTCCTCTCAAGCCACTTTCTTAGCTCAGGTAGCTTCCTTATGATCCTTAGATGCTTAAGCATGCTTCAATTCGTTTAAATCGAAGCCAGGTCAGCGTAGCCACTTGTTCCATGTTTGCGCCGTCACATCCTATTGTCGCACTGCCGCTAGAGCTCACCGCCGGCCATGTTCCGACCACCACTAGGTTTGTTGCACTTTTGTGTATCCATTTTGGTTCCTGGTGTGCGCTGCCTTGGACCACAGCTTCGGTGAGCCGCCGAGCAAGCTCGCGGGACATAGCGTTCTATTGTCGGATTTCTGACCAGGGCAGTAGCTCATTACTTTAACTCTTAATCCTTGTCGATTAGTGCTAAAGAATGTTTATTATGGTTTACTTCTTCACTAAAAGTACTTTAAACCTCTAAAATTCTTAAGTATTTTGTTAACTCCAAATCCAGGGAAGTACTTTTGTCAGTATAGTTGTTACTGTACTTTAATTTGGATTAACTCTCACTCTTGTCTCTGTTACTTCAAATTTTGTTAATAAAATCACTTGTAGATTAAGAACTTTAATCTTGCATAGTTCACAGTAAGTTACTGAACCAATTTTTTTTTCACCTAAGTCCACTTAGAAAATAGAACACTACTTTTGTAAACTGGCATGCATCTTTTCAGCATTTTTGTTTTCGGTATTTTTCTCGATGTTCATTTGTTATCGCTCTTTCTAGAATCTTAATTGGTCGACGCGAGTGAATTTATTTTTGAGACTCTTGAGTCTGAACAAGTGGACTATCAACAAGGAAAGCATCCTCTTGTATCATATTGATCCCAGTTTTGGTATTTTCAGTATTTTGAAATGCAATGATATTTGCGTTCATGCTATTTTGAGGTATCAATAATTTGAAAGTCTAGTTAGTTATATCCTAATCATTGAGGCTTACACTTAATCATTTCATACTCTTATGCTTAAGGTAGAAGTCATGTGTTGGATTATGGTCTTTATGTGAATGCTTAGCCATGCAGATCAGTAGATACGTTAATTCGGTTGGCAGGCTTATCTCGTCAATTATGGGAAACGCTTGATCCTTTATATTTATGTTTTTGGTTCAGATCTTCGTATCTGATTTTTGGAGTATAACCATTATTAATTTGAACATGAATTGATCTGGACAAGTGGTTGCTAGTGTGGGTGCCTCCGTGCATGAGAATCGGGTTTGTGGTAGTCTTGTCTGGATCGTTAAGGACTGAACGGTGTGCCTTCGTTAATCCAAGTACCACGTACTTCCACACGCGTATGTATATGGGCACCGCTTGGTTAAGTAAGGGGAAAAATTTATTGAGTTGAATCACAGGTGGTGTGAGAACATATGTGTTTGATCATGCTGTTCGTAGGGCTTTGATTGCAATTTAATATATGCAGTGAGCACAGTTTTACTTTCTGTTAATTGGGTCAACACTCCTGTCACAACGTGCGTGTCTCGGTTAGCAGGTTCTATCCGAAACTTGTACTAAGCGGGATCAGGTCACGCATGGGTGATTTAACTCAATAAGATGTTCTTGCTGAAGAATACCAAGTCTTGATTTCCTCGGCCGACATACCAAAGAAAGTGGGTTATAATCTGGTGGCTTACGGGCTGACCAAGTCATGTGGGTAAAGATGTACCCCCCTGTAGGGTTAAAACTATTTGAATAGCCGTGTCCACGGTTACGAATGATCACTTGGGTTCGAGACATCATTTGTTAGATTTCAAATTAAAATTGATTTGGTTATAACTTGGTATCGACATGAATGGTTGTTCATGCGTGTTAGATTATCAAAGTGGGTAGCCACTTTGACTTGGCTTATTCTACTTTTATATGAATGTTACATATTGTCTTTTGGTCCAAATTTGGTTTACTAAATGGCCTTGGTAAAATTAGAATGTGTAGGACTAAACTTGTCGCTTTATGCAAAACCTATGCCAATATAACCATCCTTTGGATAGCCTTTAACATGTATAATCTCTAATCCTTTGGCTAGGTTCTATAAAACAATTTCTTTTATTAGTTTGTGTAAGTCTTGCGAGTACCTTCTGTACTCAGTGGAATTGACCACTTGTTGCAGGTGAGGACGTTTATGCTTACGATCCATCCGTTAGCCCCGATTATGGCGACGCTAACAAATGATGTTGTTTCTACCTCCACTCAGTTGCCTACGGAAGTTGGGCACACTTGGTGGTTCTTTTGTTGTTTATATTTGTTTCTGCTGCAAAATTTCTGTTGTAATTGAACCTTGGTCACTTGTATAAGTTAGGTACCGAACTCTAGCCATGTAAAAATTACTGTTATGTTTATGTATGACTTGTGTATGTCTGTGTACCATGTGGTAAAAGGGTATGTGCGTGTTAGCCTTGATCTTGGGAGCTAACACATGACTCATATCCCGGGGAAACTGAAATCGGACTCGTTCCCTGTTAAGAATTATGCAACTGGTGTAATATCTTGATTTGGAAACAGATTCGATTTTGGGGTCCTACGTAATATCACATACGGTTCATATTAAAGACCGTTTTTGAAGTATCACGGACGGTTCTGAACAAAAACCGTCTTGTGATACTACTAAATTCACATACGGTTATTTATTGGAACCTTCTGTAATTAGAAACAACTGATTATAGCCAATTCCGACCAGTACACTCCTGATCGGGCCGAATTGATTTTTTAAAGTGGTCGAATTGAAGCTAATTTCCCCAACAGAAGAAAGCAGATCAAGAGATATATGTAATCCAGTAGGCGCGCACCTTTGTTTCGTATCATGTGTAACTTTACTGTCTTGACGTGTAACTTCCGATCAACCAGAAGAATGCATGAATCACTTCACGTGATCAATCGATCGGAAATTACACATCATAGACAGTGAAGTGCTCACCTGATTATATAGGGATATGATCTTGTACCCATTTCTTGAAGACACAATTCAAATCCATAAAGACCAAATTGACTTTCTGATCAACGTCCACACCCTATAAATTGAAGTAGTATACAGTCGATCGATCATCCATGGATTTTGTTCTTTCCATGCATGGTGGTTGAAAAGTCAATTTGTTTCGTGAATTTTATCTTACTAGAAGGGTATGGATCGAGATGAAAACTTTAAGAAGAAATGGAGGTAAGAAAAGATGGGATCGATTGTGAGTGATTTTTTTCTTAGTTCATTTGCCCTTCCGATGGTTTATTTATGGGCTAACTTGTTGCAAGATTAAATGAATGAAGACGGAAGTCGAACAGAACCAAATCGTCACCGTCTTTTCGGGAATTGTTTTTCATAAATACGGCTGACACTCCTTTTCCTATCTTTACAACTAAAAGACTCATCACAGACGGGTTTTTAACAGAAACGTCTGTGATTATACGTCACAGACGGTTTTTAAATATAACCGTCTGTGATAATTCAATGCTTTGACTCCCACGAGGCTCATCACAGACGGTTTTTAATAAGAACCATTTATGATAATTCAATGTTTTGGCTCCCGCACGATGCGTCTCTTCGTCTCACATGCCGACGGGTGATGCGTCTCGTCGTCTCGGACACCGACATTACGATGCGTCTCTTCGACGTTTTATAAGAATTATCATCGTGTGCTATGGTGAGCACGCATGGTATTGTATACATACTACGCCATGGTGAGCATGTGGAGCATGACAGCGAGGACCAAGGCGAGGAGGTCGGCGATCGTCGTTGCTCTTCCTCCCGATGTCATCGTCCACATCGTTGGCCTCATGGCCACGAGCTCTCCTCAGTCCATGGCTGACCTCTGCAGCCTATGAGCCACGTACGTATTCTATTCTTTTAGTTTTGGTAGGTGTAAAATTTCAGAGTCAGTATTATGTTATGTTTTTGTTCAGAGTCAGTTTCTGAAGATGACTGTAGCGTATCATCCTGCTATTTGTCGGAAAGCGCTTCAGGTGTTTGTTTCGGTTTTAGGTTCCGATAGAGAACCTGTCTATAATTCCTCTGAAAATCTATAAAAAAGGAGAAAAACCGAAAAGTCATATCAGTTGATATGGCGCAAAAAAAAAATCTCGTGTTGATTTTGTTTTGTGTCCAATATCGATTCTGAATCGAATTTGACTAGCAACTACAACCTTAATTTGGCCTTTTAATTTTCTCTTATGGAGTAATTCTTGTATTAAGATTCTATTGTCTAAAATTTTAGTTGCAAGGCCATGTACAAGGCGTCCAAGGAGAGCACCGTGGGGTGGCATGTGACGCTGGAGCGGGAGGAGACGATGAAGTGGCAGGACAACGAGCACTACATCGCCGTCGTCAACCACCGTGCGATGCACGGCAACCCGGAGGCCTGCTTCATCGTCGGCCTCGCGCTTGTCTTCGCGCTCCAAGACATGCAGCGCAGCCTCGTGTTCCTTGAATGGGCGGTCGTCGTCGGCCACAAGGCCTATGTGCTCAGCCTCCTCTACATCAGCTAGGTCGAGGGTAAGCCGACCAGCGATGGGTGAGAGATGGCCAAGAGGACCAACAGGGAGTGCAGGCGGTACTAGGGGCTCACCGCGGATATGGTCCAGGTGGCGGCATGGAAGAAGATGGTTGGGCCGCTGAGCTAGGTGTGGGCGCTGTCGGAGGACAGACATCGGTGCATGAGCACTGGATGTGGCATGACGGTAGGGTGGGACGACTACGTCATCTTCTGTTGCGACAACTGTAGAATTAGGCATGAGTATGCTAAGTTCTTTGAACAAGTGTTAAACTACTTGTCGTAAAATTAAATAAAATGTACAGGACATCATTAAAATTAAATACAATGTCATTCCCCAGCGCCCTTACTCTCGCCCGGCCGTTCCCCTCCCCACCCAAGTGCCCACGACATTGACGCTGCCGCCCCCGACATCAACGGCGCACCCGAAGTCGCGCTTCTCCCGACGCGCCTTCTTCCCGTCGCTGCCAGTTATGACACCACGGTTCACTGCACAAGACACTTACGATAAGAGTGTCTTGTTCAGTGTCACAGTCGTGCCACAACTACGGTGACGCTGCCAACGCCGCCGCCCGATGCCTTCTCCCCGACGTTCCACTACTACAAAACATGCAATAGTAGACACCTCATCACAGATGGTTAAAATAGAACCGTCTGTGTTGGGTCTGTCGGGCCTATCACGAGATGGTTTGTAATACAAACCGTGCGTGATACTCGATATCATAGACGGTTCTATTAAAGAACCGTCTCGATAGTATCATAGACGGTTCTATTAAAACCGTGCATGATAATCTAACGATATCATAGACGGTTCTATTAAAGAACCGTCTCGTACTATCGAGAGACGGTTCTTTAATAGAACCGTCTATGATCTGCAGATTATCACTGACGGTTTAATAAGAACCGTGCATGATACTATCACGAAGGTTGGTATCACAAACCGTCTATGATAAGTACCTCATCACGCAGCGGTTGGTGATACGAGGCGTGCGTGATATGTGATTCACAGCGCGGAGTTCGAAAATTTTGAATACGTGCGCGGGAATTTTGAATGCGTGAGCGGGAGTAGCGGAAGTCCTTATATTAATAAGGACTCCCCAAATCAACGTGACCTCTGGCTCCTTCTCCCGCACCGCCCTCGTCCCTCCGTTCGTCCCGCGCCGCCGCCTGCTGCTCTCCGCTGGGCCTCCTCCTCCCGCCGCTCGTCCTCCCGACGGCCGCCCGCGTCTCCCAGGCTCTCCTCCCGCGCCGCCCCATCCAGTGCGGGCCTCCTCCCTCCGCCGCTCGTCCTCCTCCGACGCCGACGGCCGGCGTCTCCCACACCGCTCTCCTCCCGTGCTACCCCATCCAGTCCGGCCCTCCTCTGTCCCGGTCTGCTTTGTCCTCCCCCGGCTTCTCCTAGATCGAGGTATACATGTGTGCTTGGATACAGTTTTGTGATTGAATGTGTGCTTGAATATAGTTTTGCGACAAGGACAAGATCGATCATGGCCTTCTTCAGAAGGCTCATGAGCGAGTGGAGCCAGGAGGTGGATGAGGTGCCGGAGGCGGAGAGGCGGACGACCGAGGGAATACATTTAGTATTTTTGTAGTTGAAAAACTATCACGAGCGGTTCTTAACAAGAACCGTCGCGATATTACTATCCTGAGCGGTTCTTGTTCGAACCAAATGCGGAAAATATATTATCACATACGGTTGGAAGTAGAACCGCTCGTGATAACTACTATCACGAGCGGTTCTACTTGAACCGTTCGTGATATTCGTATCCTGACGGTTTTGAACCGCTCGCGATAATGTCTATTATCACGCGAACTTTTCGAGACGGTTCGTGATGACGGTTCCGAACCGTCTCTGATGACGTTTTCTGTAGTAGTGTTCGCCCCCAAGTCGCGCCTTTTCCCCTACCCCGTCGCCGTCACCGCCGGTCCAATCGACCTCCCCCTAGCCAAATCCACCTCCTCACCACCAGATCTGCCTTCCCCTCTTCGTTCTCTCCCCCCGGTGTGCACGACCCCTCTTGGAGTTGTTTACATTCTCTGTTGCTTCAGTTTTTTTGTTTGACTTTGACTTGTTTACTGATGTGGGTTGTTGTTGCTAACATGAAGGAGATGGATGTGGTGAGCTATTGCCGGTGGTCGATTTGCCGTTTGCACTGGGGTAACTACTCCCCTTTACTCTCTATCCCTTTTCCCTCCCCTTGCTCTGTGATGTGGGTGATGAATGATGTGGCCTATGGTGGGTATTCTGTGATGGTTGGATGATATGGATGGGTTCTCTGTATATTATGTTGGTTCATGACATGGATGATATGGGCTATGTATGCTGCAATTAACTTTTCATATTTGTAAAGCTGTAATTAACATAGAAATTATTTATTAATTGCTTGCCGACAGGTTAATTGACTGTCCTGAGATAGTTCTTGACATATTAGTAAAGCATTAAATTTTGAGCTCAATGTAACACCCTGGCTATTTGGAAGCCAAGATGTCACCCTAAAATCTCTAACATACAACCATAATCATGAGAATTGAAGCAATAATCCAAGTTATAACGAATGGAAGGAGAATCGCTCAAAAGGCATAATCGCACAAATATAATCTGAACCTATGCAGGTCAAGTACCACAACGGAAAATAAACATCCATAACCAAATAGGAGACATCACCCACATGTCGCCTCAATTATTACAGTTTATCTCTAAACAAATAAAGGAATTCAACCAAGTTCTATTATTGAAACTGGAATATGGTGATGTGTGTTTAGTGCAAGTCTACTCCCTCCCGATAGAGTCATCATGAACGGCCACCTAAAACAAAACAACAAACAAGAGTGAGTTCGGGACTCAGCAAGTACAACGATTACAAGAACATACTTCATGTAGATACATAGCACATAAGAAATATCTGAAAGAAAGAACTGTAATGCATGGATGCCATGAATGGATGGATCGCACTCATGCTTATACCGGTATAGCAAGTGACACACCGTCGGTGTTCACTTAAGCCCGTATTTATCGAAATACGGGGATCCAAAATACCGCATTGAAGAACGTTTCATACGGGTGTCCAAAACTGCCCACATTGGAATGGTGGGACTTCACTTGCCCATACCGGAATTGATGGGACTTTAGACTCCACTCCCGTGGACGGAACATGAACATGATCGCATGAATAATTTTATGAACAATGGTTAATATCATTTCCACACATATGAAAGAGCGTACATAAAGAACATGATCATCATATCATTCTTGTCTACCATAACCTCCACTCCCATGGATATTCCACTCCCGTGGATGGCATATGAACATTTAAGCTTCTCACACATCAACATAACACCAAGGTAGTCAGAGTCGAGATCCTAAGTTGGATCGATTTGCCTCCGGTAGAATCGAATCGTAGTATCGAATCGTAGAATCGGCGATTCTACGGAATTGTAAAAATACACATATTTAATACCTATACTATAAGTTTGTATGATTCTTATATGGTTTACCACTTACTTATAATCCAAAAAGGGACAAAGCACTTTTTATCGCACAACAGAAAAGCATAATTGTACTGACATGATAGGTGATATAGTTCTGAACTACAGGAGAACAACCAATGACCATGACTAGTTTACTACAATTGCATGAGAAATGCTCACAACTTTTGTAAATCAATATCTAATTGCAACACTTGCATGTTCCTTAAAAGCAACTAGACATACAGGAATAAAAATAGCTTATCATTATTAAGCTCAACATTGCTCATGTCATAATATAGATATTTGTACTAGCATTACCATACTGATATTTATAGTTTCATTCTCAGAAATTAATATCAATAAATTTTGCTCTAAAACAAAATATTAGCAAACCCTGCCTCTAAAAAAAAAAAATGCAAAAAAATGCAATTTTTTTGTCCAAACGACTCTACCACGACTCTACTCTGCGATTCTACACGATTCTACAATTTGGATCGCGATTCTACCTGATTCCGATTCACGGTGCGATTTGGATCGACAAGCTGTCGTGGGTTCGTAGAATCGTAAGATTCTAAGAGTAGGATCGCGATTCTAACTACCTTGCATAACACCATACCAATCAACGAGCATCCAGGGTTTACAAATCACACATAAATCATTGTACTTGCCTTTAGCGTTGCGATGCGTTGAGAGGCAACGAAGAAGCCGCTAACCTTGGTGCCTCACCCCCTACACCAAAGTTACTCAATAAGAACCAAGTCATCAAGACACTACTCGCATCGCCCTAACTCATAACCCTAATCCCACCATCTAAATTATACCCGATACTTGAATTAAACCACATTCTAGCAGAAAGTCTATACGGACAGCAGCGGTATAAATAGCATAACTTTTGATCTAAAACTCAAAAAGGGGTGTTCTCAGGTTTTATTGAAAGGTAATGAAATTATCTACAACAACCTAGTTGGTGGAAATCTCGAATTCGATATGTATCAATCTCCACAAGACCAACAAACACTTTCTGTCAGAACTACCGGCAATTCTGGACAGCAGCACGGTAAATGCCATAACTTCTAATTGGCTAAACCAAACTTTGCATTCTTTATCAATATCAAGAGATAATACCAAGGCCCACAATAACTTAGTTGGGTGAAAGCCCTGAATTTTCCATTAACACACTCATATTTTAAAAGACAACTTGACAGTTTATTCTCGTCAGGATTCTGGACAGCAGATACGGAAACTATCCTAACTTTTGATCCGTACGTCGGAATTCAGTGTTCTTGGCGGCCACCGAAAGCTAAGAACAATACCTACAAAACTCTAGGAGATGGACATCTCAAATTCGACCTCTAAGAACCCGAAATAGACCACGCAACAAACTGGACAGATTTGAAATTCTAACAGCAGCAAATCGATCTAACAATCCTAATCAATTCGCATCTTCTACTAATCAAACAGCGAAGAACATCGTTCGTTACCCTTGTAAAACCACAGGAGATCGCTGAATTCCCCAAGAGCTCCTCTCCTCTTCTTCTCTCTCTTCCTCCTCTTTCTCCTTGGTTGGCGGCACTAGAAGGCTTCTTCTCCTCCCCTTCTTCTTGGACAGAAGCAATGGAGGGGGCGCACCGTAGCACTGTGAGGTACTGTAGCATGGCGGTGCACCATGCAGCAGAGGGTGCTACAGTACATCTAGGGTTATAGGCTGCCCCTAATGGGCCAAGGCTATGGGCCTTTGCCCAAGATTTAATCACCCTTTACTGTAAATTCTGAAATTTCATTTTAAATCCCAATAAAATGGTTGAGATTCAATTATAATTCTTAGGATTGAACGGAGTATTACACTCAAAGTGAGCTTTATGCTGATTTCATTAGTATACATGTGGTATATGTTGTGATTATTATTCATTTCTCTAACTCTTCTCTATAAAGTCTCTAAATAGTGGTGATTTTGCCTTTAAAAAAGTTATTTCACAAACACACACACACACACACACATATATATATATATATATATATATATATATATATATATATATACATATATACATATATATACATATATACATATATATACATATATAATTCGTAGTCCCGCTTGAATTCAGCTTGCTAGCTCGTTCTTTGGGCGTTCATATATCCTAAACGTGTATGTGATCAACATGGCCTACTTCATCGAACCTGATACACTGGAGTGTGTGATTTGCTTCATGCCGATTCTACAAGCACTTGGAGGATTGGCATGAAGGCAAATTACACACTCGAGTGTGTCAGGTTCGATGAAGTAGGCCGTGGTTCACCTGTACGTTTTGGATATGAACGCCTAAGGAGCGAGCTAGTTAGCTGAATTCAGGCCTCGAGTTAACTAGCAAGGGATTACGAACTATATATATATATATATATATATATATATATATATATATATATATATATATATATGTATGTATGTATGTATGTATGTATGTATGTATGTATGTGTGTGTGTGTGTGTGTGTGTGTGTGTGTGTGTGTGTGTGTGTGTGTGTGTTTATAGGAAAGATCATCACAGACGATTTTATCTACAAACCGTCTGTGATACATCAGCTATCACAGACAGTTTTATCTATAAATTGTCTGTGATATTAGATGAAACCGTCTGTGATAGTAAAACTATCACAGATAGTTTCATCTATAAACTATCTATGATAGACAACTATCACAGACAGTTCTGAGTTAATAACCTTCTGTGATAGTATCCATCACAGACGGTTCGAAAACCGTCTGTGATGATCTCATGTCATCACTGACCCATAAATTCAGACGGCTCATGAAACCGTCTGTGATGATGTTTTTGAACCGCTGTAAAGACCTTTTCTGTAGTAGTGATACGCCATATGATTAGATGTTGATCCAATAGATGAAAAATGTGATTTATGCTTAAAAAAAAATTCAATCAACTTATAAATAGACAACCCCTATATTTATAAGTATATATTTATTTAATTATATGCACACCCAATATCACTTATAATATTATTCCAAATACATAGTAGTATTATCAAATATAACATAGTTTAATAGACAATATTATCAATTTCACCGGTATAACCGTATTAACTGATATCGAGAGACGTCTCGTACATGCGTCCGTACTCTCGGCCTTATTCACGGCACAATCCTACCAGCTACACGGGATGACACGGCCTAATCAACACGAGCTCGCAGAAAAGCAGAGGTCTTGTCACTTGTCAGATGGAGATGCTGTTGGGGATGCCCTTGGCCGTGAGGCCTGCCACCTTGCCGCCGTCACGGTCCGACGTGTTGGGGAACAGCAGCGTGTAGGGGAACCTCGCCGGCCCGCTGCGGTTCTTGAGCTGGTGGTCCTGGTTCATGGACGTGATGCGCTCCTCGATCAAGACGAGCTGGTCGCCGAAACGACGGAACGCCTCCTTCGCCCTGGCGTCCGACGTCCACTCCGGCGTGTCACGCTGCCCGAGGTACACCTCGTCGGCGGAGTGCTTCGAAAGGATCTCGATCAGCGAGATGCCAAGGAGGGTCTGCCGCTGGCTGGTGATGGTGCGGATGAAGGCCCTGTCCGGTTCGCTCTCCAGCTCCTTGTACTCCCTCGTGCCCGGCTCCGGCATCGGCCGCCTGCTCACCGTCGGCCGGTTCGGCGAGTACCCGCCGTACGAGTACTGCCCGAAGTTGACGGCCGCGTGCAGCGCAGACGCGATCCAGATGATGGTGCTGCACGACTTCACCAGCTCCGCCACGGTGCTCATCTCCGGCCACCAGCTCCGGTCCTTGATGTCGCCGTGCCCCACCTCGCGCACCTCCTTCCACCACGCCTGCAACTCCGCGTCGTCCTGGAGGAGCTCGTCGTCCGGGTAGTAGATGGCGCAGTACTCGGCCACCCACTGCTCGATCGCCTGCCACACGCACAGGCCGTCCTTCGCGTACGGGTAGTCATCGATCAGCAGCCGCACATTGTGCGGGCTCGACAAGTCCGTCACAGCCATGCCCCTGCATGCAATCACATCGATCGATCAGCTGATAGAACATAAATTACATTCTACAATTGGTTTTTGTTGTTAATTTGCTGCTGCGAGTGTGTTTTTAGTTTTTACCTCTTGATAAGATCATCCGGGAGCGATTGCTCCGTGAAGTTCCAGTTCTTGTACACGGCGGAGGACATGGCAAGCGCGTACTTGCCCTGGAAGAAGGTTTGCTCGAAGATGCCGTCGGCGTTGATGAGCGTCTGCCGCGCCAGGGCGTTGATGGCCATCGTGTCGCGGTAGTGCGGCTGCAGCAGCTTGTGCACCGGGTGCGCCGCGCTGAGCTGCCGGTTCGTTGCGATCACGAACGGCTCCATCACCGCGTGCGTGTTCAACCTGCAAGCAACATGAGCAGAGCACACAGCACAGAGTGAGTCATGAAGTGGAACCCATTTCAGGGACGACCGATTAAAGGTTTCGTTTTGTTCGTACCAATGGCTGACGAGTTGATGCCATCCGGAGTCATTGACGGCGACGTAGGCCTTGGCCAGCTGCCAGATCGACGCCTCGACGCCGGACGACGCCGGCGTGTAGACCTTGCTCGGCACGAGGCAGGCTTAGCTCGATGGCGAGCGGCTTGAGCGTGTCGTCTTCCTGTAGGAAGAGCAGCGTTCTGGTGGCGTAGACGAAGGTGCTGGCGAGCTTGTTGATGTCGTCTAGGAAAGGCATGAGGTTGTCATGGTGGTCCAAGATGTAGAGCCTGTTGCCATGCAAAGCCTGCACGTACGTACGTGCAGTTTCGTTAGCTCTCACGAAGTGATCGATTCCGCCAACAATCACATCAATCGCTATGGAAAAAAAAACATGTAGTAACTTCAATCGAATTATCGATGTACATGTAAATTGAGTAAAACGTATATACTTGCTGCAAGGAGAGGCCTTGGAGGTTCCTCTGGATATGATCTGTGGTGATGGTGCTCGTTTGGTCGCCAAACTTACTTGGGTCCAGTGTACTTCTCGGAGGGAACACCTGTGCAAATTACAATCAATCAATCAACTACGCTGAGTTGCAAAGATCAAGATGCTTGTATATGCTGAGTTGCAAACTAAGACTCTGCACGTATGGTATGTACCGTGAGACGTTTGATGATGAGGGGGTTGACACCGGCGAGCATCTCCCGTGCGAACTCCTCGTCCGTCCTCCATGCAGACTCGTCCTCTGAATTATTAAGCATTGCATCACGTACACAAGCACATGAACCACATGCACATCAAAACCAAAACGTATCAGATACCTTTGATAATCTGGGGAACAGGGAGCCTGAAGATATACTTGTCGCCGACCGGGAGGAGGTCCCTGATGAGCTGCACCGGGAAGTGCTTCTTGAGCTCCTCGAAGCCGGGGATGTTGGGTAGCTTCAGGCAGCTCTTGTAGAGGCCCATGATGTCGTCGAACGAGTCGAACTCGCCGGGCGTCAGGTCGACGTACGCGCGGATCGCCGGCACGATCCCGTTCAACACGGCCCTGAGGATGAAGCCCTTGAAGTCCGACCGCTTCAGGCCGCCGAACATCTCGTCGCGAGGACGTAGTTTTGCTCCTGGACATGCAGCCTGCTACTCCGGCCGGTGCGACAGCGGCGCGGGTACGGGTACTCGTCGGAGCCGCCGAGGACAGGGCGTGGCCTGTTGCCCCTGCTGTCTGGTTCGCTGAGGTCGTTGTACACGTCGTAGCGGTAGACGCGCTCGTGCTCCTTGTATGGTCCTTGCATGTCGTCGCCTCTGAGGTACCGGAGCTCGTCCTCCCGGTAAGGCCTCAACGCCGCCGGCATTTCGCTCGGCAGGTAGCTCTGTCACAGTAAATAGCAAATCCGGAAAAGTTATCACGAGTGACAGCAGAAATTAAGTTAACCAGGTCGACGTACATCGTTGGTGAAGAAGACGCGGTTGCAGTGGTACATGCGGGCGGGGTACACCCAGGAGTTGGCGACGAAGACGACGGTGCCTCTGCCCGGGACGTCATCGATGGTGATGGTCTTGAGGAAGAACTCCAAGCGGTGGTGGTTCTTGACGATGACCGCGCCGGGGACGCCTTGATTCTCGACATCCCAGTGGAAGCTGACCTTGAACTTGGAATCGCCCATTGTCAGTGACGGAAGGTTCGTCACGCACTGCTTCAGGTACGCCTCCGCCCCAACTCTCCCTCTGTTCCCATTGTCTAGTTCTCACACGAAACGTCAGATTGAGTTAACATCAACTTAGGCACCCAGTGTGTCCAAATTTTGTCATGACTGTATATTTAGATACTTAAATATTGGGCGACATGTCACGTGCAAACTGGCTAAATATTAAAACCCGTTAAAAACATATGGGAAAGTTTTCTCAAAAACAAATACCACGTATATTTACTTCTATATTACTACGAAAATTTCTAGATCTGAAAGTGAACATGGTAATCCACTTCCACTAATCTCCTACTCCCACTCACTTCTGTTCCTTTCTTATGCAATCTATGTACACTTTTCCACTCTCCACTACTGTAACATCCCAAAATTACAGTTCATTTTCAAATGTTAGAAAATGTGAACTTTTAAAAACTTTTTGATATATTTTGTTGACATTCGTTTTTCTGGATTTTTATACAAGACTTTTTGTCTAAATGAGAAATTTAAGAATCAAATTTTGGAAGTACAAACGTAATTGAGAATTAACATATATTGAAACAAAATATGATAATTAAAAATCCAAACTTGGTGTATTTGTACTGTTAATAAAATGGGGAAATACTTTAAGCATGTTTTGAAACTTTTCTCAAATCAAATAATACAAATGCATGCAAACAGAAGCTTAAAAGAATTTTAGATAAACAAATAGACCAAACAAAATTTCATAATTTTTGGAGCTCGATTCATATATTTACAAATTTCCTCAAACCACTCAGCCTTCTCGGAAATTATGGAATTAACTTCCTTTCCTTCTCTCACTGACCAGCGAGCCCCACCGTCAGCCTTCTTCTTCCACACGCTACCAGCACCAGTGCTAGTACGCATGCCTCTCCCCCGACTTTGGACAGCCGCCCCCAGTTTCATCTCCACCCCATGCCCTGTGCCTGCGCCATGCTCTTCCCCTAGTCACGCGCCCACACCATGCTCTACACCACGCCATGCCGCCCGTCATCTCCAGTAGCAAGTGCCGCTGGCTTCTCACAAGCTCCTTCACCCTTCACCCCATACAACCTGAGCACCGAGTGCACCGGTTCTCCCTCTCCACTTCCCCTACCTTCCCTCTCCATTTTCTCCCTTCCCCGAGCTCAATTCGAGCTCGAAGCCGAATGTTCGGCGCCGGTCATGGCCACCGCCGCCATCAAGTCTCCCGGCCACATCAAAGGGCTATGGCCTCGAAGCCGAATGTCCTGCGTCGGTCATGGCCGCCACCTACATCAAGTCTCCTGGCCGCATCAAAGGGCTATGGCCAACTCTTTCATGTCCCCATCGACCTCCTCGACTTCCTCTTTTCATCCCTCACCATCTTCCTTTCTCTCTCAGCAGCCGAAGCTCCGGGAACGCACACTTCTTCTTCGCATTTGGCGACATTCGGTACCCTGCCGCCACCTCCGCTTGCCGTTCTGGCCAACCCGGTGAGCTCCTCCCTTGATGGACCGTGTCACATCACGTTCTAGCCCTCAAGGACCATTTCCCCTCATCCAACTTGATTCTTCATGCTCAGGAGCACCACGCCGCTATCGTCTTCCTCGCACACAGCCGAAATCGCCGTTGCTGATGCCATTTCCCCTCAAGTGAGCTCCAGTTCAATTCCTCTCACCCAAAGCATATACACTCATCCCCCTTCCTTCCCCTATCATTGATTTGAGTTTCTATTCGCCCCAGGTCGCCACCACCATGGAACCCGCTTCGCCACCCAGGGCTCACGCCGTCGGCCTGCCTCGGTCGCTCCCCACCTTCATCGACCAGACCAGTGAGATCCCCTTGCCCTTCTAATGCCTATGATCCCCTAGTTTTGCCCCTATCCCATCTTACACTGCTGTCCCCATTTCACCCTCACGGCCGGCACCACGTGCACACTTCCTCTCCGGTTCCATTTTCATCACTCTTAGCCGCCACCATATATAGCTCCCCTCGCCGGCGACATGCACCGCCCTGAGCCGCTCGCAACCTCCTCTGTTCTCGCTTATCTATTCTTTGCCTCTGTGCTCTCTCTCTTTGTGAGTCACTAACAGTGGGCCCAGTCTAATAGATGCTTAGTCAAAAGAATAGTAAGTGCGATTAACAACTAATGGAAGCTTCAAATTTGCAAACCACACGATGATAGCTAAGTCCAGTAGTTAAGGATGATTGAAAGTGCTTAGTATCCATTAACAACCAAATGAACAGAAAAGCAAAATTAGGAATGACATAATGATCACAGTGACAGTGGACCTCCACTTAACATTTGGACAGCAAAATTTTGTTAGTAAGCTGATTAAATAAGCAATTCCTTCTTAATGAAATTGTTAAGAAATTAGAGGGTAATTAGAAAAGGAGAAGTGAGCTAAAGCCATGTCAAATGCAAAGGCAAGTTAAGTAGAAATCATATTGAGTTAAGTAGCCATTAGCATTGAAGCTAAAAGAGAAAACTAGTTAGAAGTCAAGATTGGAATATGGTTGTCTGATAACAGTGAGATAGAGCCATGACAGATGCCAAAACAAGTTGGTTAGAAAGTATAATGATCTATTAACCGGTGGCATTTATTCTAAAAGAGTAAAATTAACTAATTAGGAATCAAGATTTGGAATGTGGTTATCTAAGAAACAGTAAGCCCTATGCCATGGATATGGTAATAACAATAGTGGTAATAGGTCAATTGGATAGTTAGTCGAAATTGGTAAAATGATTAGATATTAACTCCTATCAGTATGCACTTAGAATGAATTCATAAGACGATACCCAAATTGAAAATCAAGTAAAATTGCCAATTTTTACTAGTGTCCTGATAATGGCTATAACTTTTGCACATGACCTCTTAATCAAATGAATCTTTTTTTCTAAATTCATAAAAAAGCATGCTCTATCTAAATATGCCAAAATATTTGAATTTTGTTGCTATTGAAATTATTTTTCTATATTTAATTTGTTATCGGTTCTTTTGATTAGACGTTGATACATCGAATGAAATTTACGACGATCCTTCATCCTCTTATTCAGAGCAACCAGAGCAAGACAAACACCCTCTTTGATCATGTTGATTCGATGCATTAGCCTCCTTGAAACATTGACATCCTTATTGTTGTAGCCATTAGGGTATAGTTTAGACAATGAATGGTGTAGAATTGGGTTTTTCAAATGCGAAAATCGCATAAATGCTTAGTCGGGCTTTAGTCTTTATTAAAATTGAAAAAAAAATAGATGATATGTTGAATATGAATTTGGGAGATTTTGAAATGATGGTCCAGATGGATTTACCTATATTATTTTGTATACAAATAAAAATAAAAAACTTAGTTTGTGACGTGAGCGAGTTATATTATAATATGATGAGTGTGAGAGGTGTATCTCACAAGTAGATAGGGGGAGATCTTTGCCCGAGTCAATTAAAGACCGAACACTAGTATATCCGACCTAAGCGTAAACATGCAACCATATGTGCCGGTATGGGATAGCCTTAGCTAATTAAGTCATCGAAAACTAGTCTTGCACGTTGGTAGGCCATGGTAGTGTGAGCATGACCGGTGTAGGCATATTCGAATGTGCTCCTTTCACCTAGGCGTTGGGAACAAAGCCTTCCAACACAATGGTGAATGTCTCACTGAGACGGGGGTGTACCCGGGTGAAGTGAGAGTGTTCATTCACCAGGCTAGTGCAAGGTTAGGACTAGGTAATGTAAAGGCTTCGATACGTACTCTAGATTGCTTACCAAAGGATAGTGAGCGGTGGTATCAGCAGATACCAAACAAACTAGAGAATTCATATGCTGTGGGTAAATTTGTGCACCTCTACAGAGTGTAAATATATTTAAATAGCCGTGATCGCAGTGATGAGCGTGCTAAGTGTAGTATTGCTGGGTATAGTCTTGGTTTTTGCAAAAAATGGTTCTTATTGGAAAATAAGGGAATGATTTTGTTGTTGATATTTGAGTTTAGTGTCATGTCTATGGCCGAAAGTAAGATGTTGATCGCAGCCGAGGAGGGTTGCGATTTATTATTTATCAAGTACTTACTTGTTGTTCTTCATTTATTTTAACTGTCCTTTAAATTTCTGTTGTAAAGTACTATGTATTGATATTGCAAATAAAACTTGCTTAATACTGAAAATAACCTGTAGCATAGAGCCTCATCCCTTGTTAGCCACACATATATATAAATTTTGTGATACACTATAAGTTTTGCTGAGTACGCAATGTACTCAATTTTACTTAAATTGTTGTTCGGAGTTAGAGAATGAGCTTACATTGGACGACACGTTCTTTGCACACCCGGTACCGGAGGGTTCGCTGGCAGATCTTTCTAAGTCTTATTCCTCGTCGGTTGCCTAAGAGTTTGCCATGTGTGTGTATATATATATATATATATTTTTGAAGAACATATTTTTCATAACGTAACAGTATATTAGCCAGGAATGCATACTGTTGGCAAAACCAACAGTCCAACGCTAGTCCACTGCTTGCTTGCCCCGACCCTGTCTGTAACATAGTTCCACTTTCATGCATGAAACAGTGCTTAACTCCAAGATATATCGGTCAGTCCCCACATTACAGTACAGAGAAACCAGAGCTATCTAGGTAGGTTTGCAGGTAAAGAGGGGGTGAGTGCTCACTGGGGTCGACGTCGGTGGAGCTGACGAGCTGGCAGCAGACGCCATTGCCGAGGAGGTCGTGCAAGCTGTCGGAGAGGGCGGCGGTCGGGTGGGTGACGTCCAGCACGCTCCGGCGCATCAGCACGACGGAGCCCTTCAGCTTCGTCGTCGACGAACAAGCATTCTTCTTCTCCTTGATGACTTTCCCGATCCCACTGATTATCATCTTGCCGCCCTCTCGATCGATTGATCGGTCCTTGTGCTTGTGCTTCTCTCCTCTCCTCTTCTCCCCTGTCTCGTTTACCAGCAACAGCCAGCAGTACAGCTCAATAACTGTGATCCAATGTTGGTGTCGATAGAGGGAGTTCTGGGTGTATTTATGGATAGCAAACCAAGGGCGAGGAGTACCGCTAGTTATTGCGTAGACCTGTGGCAACTGACGACGACTTCATGCATCCTTTCCTTTGGGATCCATTTACAACGAGGAAATTACAAAGTTCTTGTTAAACTACTACGGTATAGAAGTGACTGCATAAGCAGGAATTAGTCATAATCACTTCCAATGGGATAAGAAATTAGTTTAACTAGTCATCAACCCGTACTCCTGCACGGTCTAGTTATTAAGTGAAATACATTGTATAAGTATGTGTATACATATACAATCTTTAAACATGTTTCATTTTTTTTTTAATAATTTTCACTCCAAATTTAAAATAATGTTAAGATTTGCAATCTTGGTTTAGAATGTTAAGTTGCCAGATATTTAGATTTCTACTTTTTTTTTACTTTGGAATCTCAATTTACTTATATTTGGATACCTGAGTTTGGAACCGAGGAATTCTACATGAATAGAAAAATTACTACACTCAAATGGGCAACCTGTACGAAAGATGATCAATGTAGGATAAACCTTAGCAACCTTCACCTAGATCAAGCAATATTTGTTCTATTAGCATGTTAACACATATTTTAAATAAAAAGTTGTTGATATATTTAATAGTTAATACTTTGACTAAAAATGGGAGAAGGAAAATCTGCTTGCTTGATATTTTTTTCTTGGCGGATGATGTCTTGTGCAAACCTTGATTTTTGCAAGTGATCTACGCTCTCAGCGGAACAGAGGCTTTGACAAAATCGACATAAAAGAACTTTGACGGATCGATGGAATACAGGAATAGAGCTTTGATGAAATATCCGATCTATGCACTCGGAAATAGAGCTTTAATGGAATCGGTAGAATATAGCTATTACTTTTCAATGGAGCTCTTCAACCATGTATTGGCACTCAACAGATTTGAGGATTTTCTATCATCTTCATCTTTGTGTTTTGCGTGTGAGGCAACTAACTGTATCTATCAACTTTTTTTTAACTCCAATGTGGATTTGTTTTTAGACAGAACACAGATTTCGGATCAATGTATGATCGGTGCCATCCGTAAGTACATCTATTGTCATACATGTTTTTCCCTTTTAACTGAGCTGGACAATGGAGTCAGTGTTTATCCAATCTGCAGTACTAAATTCATTACGTAATCTACTCTAATCGACACTTGCATATTTTTAAGACGGATTCTGTTATGGTCGACGTGTTTGACTTGTTACATGTTCGTGAGAGCACATAGGAACTGACAACTTTAGGACGTGAATATCATAATTTATTATGGATACAGATTACCTAAAGTTTAAATCTTAGCCTTTGATTACACTGATAAGAGAAGATGGATGATTGAGATCCTTTTATTTTTCTTATGATTAATGTGTGAATTTCTAGCTATTTTTTGATTTTTAGATTAATGTGGGAATTTCTAGTTTTTTACCACCTATGATTTAGCTACCCGTCCGAAAGAATTGGGCCTAATCCGTATCCTTCCAAACAAGCTCTATAGCAATGAATAATTAATATTTACATTGGCAAACACAAGATACTATGAAGGTAAAGCGCTTATGTGTGATGAACTGATGATGATTGTATGGTTACGAGTTTTAGCTCCATCTCCTACCTTAAGTTAAAAGGTTGTAGTTCCTTCTACTCGTCCCTCCTTCCATCAGCCTACAGTATAGACATGTAAGACCTAAATGGGTTGTGCTTGTAGCATCAGCTAAGACCAGATCAGTACAAGCAAGGACCACAGGAGGCTCCTAAAATCTAAAACCCAAAGGGATAACAACAAGAGGAATTAGAAAGAGGTAACAAGAGAATCTTATTAATGTCTTTTTTTTAAAAAAAAAAGAATCTTCTTTATGTTTACGGAGTACTAGTGAATGAATTACAAATGGCTCCCCCTGTTCCTATGATAGAGTACGTAAATTAGGTGAGGTAAGATGTGAGTTTACAGTTATACCCCAAACCCTAGTATGTAATTTGAAGGGTATAAAGGTTATTTTGTGGTGAAACCCGGCTAGCAAGACATAGTGATATGATGTCCGCGATATGACGTCCTCTAGGCTTAGGTCAACCGAGCACCACAGTGCTAAGAGTTACTATGAAGAGGTACAAAGCTCATAATGTGTTTACAATGCAATAGTACTAACAATTACAACGACATAATGCGTCAGGCTGTCACCCCAGATCAGTACAAAAGGATAACAACAAGAGGTATTACGAAGAGGTAACAAGAGAATCTTATTGATGTCCTTTTTTTTAAAAAAAAAAGAATCTTCTTTATGCTTGCGGAGTACAAGTGAATGAATTACAAATGGCTCTCCCCGTTCCTATGAAAGAGTACGTAAATTAGGTGAGGTAAGATCCGAGATTACAGTTATGTCCCAACCCTACTATGTAATTTGGAGTGTATAAAGGTCATTTCCTGGCGCAACCCGGCTGGCAGGACATGGCGATATGACGTCCTCTAGGATAATGTCAGCTGGGAACCATAGTGCTAAGAGTTATTATGAAGAGGAACAAAGTTCATAATATGTGTACAGTACAATAGAACTAACAATTACAAAGACCTAATGCGTCAAGCCGTCACTCTAGATCATTACAAGTAATGACCACAGGAAGCTCCTAAAACCCAAAGGGATAACAGCAAGAGGAAGTAGAAAGAGGTAACAAGAGAATCTTATTTATGTCCTATTAAAGAAAAAGAATCTTCTTTATGTTTGCAGAGTACTAGTGAATGAATCACAAATAGCTCTCCTTGTTCCTATGAAAGAGGACGTAAATTAGGTGAGGTAAGACGCGAGATTACAGTTATGCCCCCAACCCAAGTATGTAATTTGGAGTATATAAAGGTCATTTCCTAGCAAAACCCGGCTGATAGGACATGAAGATATGACGTCCTCTAGGCTGATCTCAGCCGAGCACCACAGTGCTAAGAGTTATTATGAAGATGGACAAAGCTCATAATGTGTGTACAGTGCAATAGTACTAACAACAACAACGACCAAATGCGTCGGGCCGTCACCCTATATCAGTACAAGGATGGGCCACAGGAGCCTCCTAAGACCCAAAGGGATAACAGTGAGAGGAATTAGAAAGAGGTAAGAAAATCTTATTTATGTCCTATTAAAGAAAAGAATCTTCGTTATGTTTGCGTAGTACTAGTGAATGAATTACAAATAGCTCTACCCATTCCTACAAAAGAGGATGTAAATTAGGTGAGGTAAGATGCAAGATTACAGTTATGCCCCCAACCCAAGTATGTAATTTGGAGTGTATAAAGGTCATTTCCTAGCAAAACCCGGTGATAGGACATGAAGATATGACGTCCTCAGGCTGATGTCAGCCGAGCACCACAGTGCTAAGAGTCGTTATGAAGATGTACAAAGCTCATAATGTGTGTACAATGCAATAGTACTAACAACTACAACGACCAAATGCGTCGGGCCATCACAATATATCAGTACAAGGATGGGCCACAGGAGCCTCCTAAGACCCAAAGGGATAACAGTGAGAGGAATTAGAAAGAGGTAACAAGAGAATCTTATTAGTGTCCTATTAAAGAAAAGAATCTTCATTATGTTTGCATAGTACTAGTGAATGAATTACAAATAGCTCTACCTGTTCCTACAAAAGAGGATGTAAATTAGGTGAGGTAAGATGCGAGATTACAGTTATGCCCCAACCTAGTATGTAATTTGGAGTGTATAATGTCATTTCCAGGAGCAACCCGGCTGGTAGGACATGGCGATATGACGTCCACTAGGCTGATGTTAGCCGAGCACCATAGTGCTAAGAGTCGTTATGAAGAGGTACAAAGCTCATAATGTGTGTACAGTGCAATAGTACTAACAACTACAACGACCTAATGCGTTAGGCCATCACCCCAGATCAGCACAAGCAACGACCACAGGACGCTCCTAAAACCCAAAGGGATAATGTCAAGAGGAATTAGAAAGAGCTAAGAAGAGAATCTTATTTATGTTGCCCGGCGTAACCCGGCTGGTAGGACAAGGCGATATGACATCCTCTAGGCTGATGTCAGCTGAGCAATACAGTGCTAAGAGTCGTTGTGAAGAGGTACAAAGCTCATAATGTGTGTATAGTGCAATAGAACTAACAACTACAATAGCCTAACACGTTGGGCGTCATCCCGCATCAATACAAGCAAGGACCACAGAACGCTCCGAAAACCCAAAAGGGATAACATCAAGAGGGATTAGAAAGAGGTAACAAGAGAATCTTATTTATGTCCTGGAAAAAAAGAATATTCTTTTATGCTTGCGGAATACTAGTGAATGAATTACAAATGGCTCTACCTGTTCTTATGAAAGAGTACGAAAATTAGGGGAGTTATGGTATGATATTACAGTTATGCCCCCAACCCTAGTTTGTAATTTGTGGGGCATAAAGGTCATTTCCAGGCGAAACCCGGCTGCGAGACATGGCGATATGACGTCCTCTAGGCTAATGTCAGCTGAGCACCATATTGCTAAAAGTTATTATGAATAGGTACAAAGCTCATATTGTGTGTACAGTGCAGTAGTACTAACAACTACAACGACCAAATGCGTCAAGCCGCCACCCTATATCAGTAGAAGCATGGACCACAGGAGCCTCCTAAGACCCAAAGGGATAACAGTGAGAGGAATTAGAATGAGGTAACAAGAGAATCTTATTTATGTCCTATTAAAGAAAAAAATCTTCGTTATGTTTGCGTAGTACTAGTGAATGAATTACAAATAGCTCTACCCGTTCCTATAAAAGAGGACATAAATTTGGTGAGGTAAGATGTGTGATTACAATTATGCCCCCAACCATAGTATGTAATTTGGAGTGTATAAAGGTCATTTCCTAGCAAAACCCAGTTGGCAGGACATGGCGATATGACGTCCTCTAGGCTGATGTCAGCCGAGCACCACAGTGCTAAGAGTTATTATGAAGATGTACAAAGCTCATAATGTGTGTATAGTGAGTAGTACTAACAACGACAATGATCTAATGTGTCAGGCCGTCACCCTAGATCAGTACAAGCAAGGACCACAGGAGGCTCCTAAGACCCAAAGGGATAACATCGAGACGAATTAGAAAGAGGTAACAAGAGAATCTTATTTACATCCTTAAAAAAATAATCTTCTTTATGTTTGCGGAGCGCTAGTGAATGGATTCCAAATGTCTCTCCCCATTCCTATGAAAGAGTATACGTAAATTAGGTGAGGTAAATTGCGAGATTACAGTTATGACCCCAACCCTAGTGTGCAATTTGTAGGGTATAATGGTCATTTCCTGGCGAAACCCGACAAGCAGGACATGGCGATATGATGTCCTCTAGGCGGATGTCTGCCGACCACCACAGTGCTAAGAGTTTTCATAAAGAGGTACAAAGCTCATAATGTGTGTATAGTTCAGTAGTACTAACAACTACAACGACCTAATGCATCAGGCCATCACCCCAGATCAGTACAATCAAGGACTACAGGAGGTTCCTAAAACCCAAAGGGATAACATAAAAAGGAATTAGAAAGAGGTAAGAAGAGAATCTTATTTATGACCTTTGAAAAAAGAATCGTCTTTATGCTTGCGGAGTATGTGAATGAATTACAAATGAATCTCCCCGTTCCTATGAACGAGTATGAAAATTAGGTGAGGTAAGGTACGAGATTACAGCTATGTCCCCAACCCTAGTATGTAATTTGCAGGGTATAAAGGTCATTTCCTGGCGAAACCGGCTGGCAGGACATGGCGACATGATGTCCTCTAGGCTAATGTCAGCCAAGCACCATGGTGCTAAGAGTTATTATGAAGAGGTACAAAGCTCATAATGTGTGTACAATGCAGCAGTACTAACAATTAGAACTACCTAATGCGTTAGGTCGTCACCCCAGATTAGTAATAACAAGGATCACAGGAGGCTCCTAAAACCCAAAGGGATAACAACGAGAGGGATTAGAAAGAGGTAACAAGAGAATCTTATTTATGTCCTAGAAAAAAAAGAATCTTGTTTATGTTTGCTAAGTACTAGTGAATGAATTACAAATGGCTCTCATCGTTCCTATGAATGAGTACGTAAATTAGCAGAGGTAAGATGCGAGATCACAGTTATGCCCCCAACCCTAGTATGTAATTTGGAGTGTATAAAGGTCATTTCCTGGTGCAACCCGGCTGGCAGGACATGGCGATATGACATACTCTAGGCTGATGTTAGCCGGGCACCACATTGCTAAGAGTCGTTATGAAGAGGTACAAAGCTCATAATGTGTGTACAGTGCAGTAGTACTAACAATTACAACGACCTAATGAGTCAAGCCGTCACACCAGATCGGTACAAGCAAGGACCACCGGAGGCTCCTAAAACTCAAAGTGATAACATAACATCAAGAGGAATTAGAAAGAGGTAACAAGAGAATCTTATTGATGTCCTATTTAAAAAAGAATCTTCTTTAAGTTTGCGGAGTACTAGTGAAGTAATTACAGATAGCTCTCCCCGTTCCTATGAAAGAGGCTGTAAATTAGGTGCGGTAACATGCGAGATTACAGCTATGCCCCCAATCCTAGTATGAAATTTGGAGGGTATAAAGGTCATTTCCTAGCGAAACACAACTGGCAAGACATGGCGATATGACATCCTCTATGTGGATGTCTCACCGAGCACCAGAGTGCTAAGAGTTTTTATGAAGAGATTCAAAGCTCATAATGTGTGTACAGTGTAGTAGTACTAACAATTACAATGATCTAATGTGTCCGGCCGTCACCCTAGATCGGTACAATCAAGGACATCCGAAGGCTCCTAAAACCCAAAGGGATAACAAAACATCAAGAGGAATTAGGAAGAGATAACAAGAGAATCTTATTTATGTCCTTCAAAAAAAGAATCCTCTCTATGCTTGCAGAGTACTAGTGAATGAATTACAAATGGCTCTCCCCGTTCCTATGAAAGAGTGAAAGAGTATATAAATTAGGTGAGGTAAGATGCTAGATAATAGTTATGCCCCCAACCCTAGTGTGTAATTGGGAGGGTATAAAGTTCATTTCCTGGCGAAACTCGGTTGGCCGGACAAGGTGATATGATGTCCTCTAGGTAGATGTTTGCCGAGCACCACAGCGCTAAGAGTTTTTATGAAGAGGTACAAAGCTCATAATGGGTGTCTCGTGCAGTAGTACTAACAATTACAATGACCTAATGCATCAGGCTATCACCCTAGATCAGTTCAATCAAGGACTACCGGAGGCTCCTAAAATCTAAAGGGATAACATCAAGTGGAATTAGAAAGAGTGAGCAGGAGAATCCAAATTATGTCCTTAAAAAAAAGAATCTTCCTTATGCTTGAGTAGTACTGGTGAATGAATTTAAAATGGTTGTACATGTTGCTCTAAAAGAGTACGAAAATTAGTTGAGGTAAGGTATGAGATTACATTTATGCCACCAACCCAAGTATGTAATTTGCAGGATATAAAGGTCATTTCCTAGCGAAACCCGGCTAGCAGGAGATGGTGATACGACGTCCCCTTGGCTAATGTGAGCCGAGCACCACAGTGCTAAGAGTTATTACGAAGAGGTACAAAGCTCGTAATGTGTGTACAGTGTAGTAGTACTAACAATTACAATGAACTAATGCATCAAGCCATCACCCCAGATCAGTACAAGCATGGACCACAGGAGGCTCCTAAAACCCAAAGGGATAACAACAAGAGGAATTAGAAAGAGGTAACAAGAGAGTCTTATTTATGCCCTATAAGAAAAGAATCTTCTTGATGTTTGCGGAGTACTAGTGAATAAATTACAAATGGCTCTCCCCGTTCCTATGGAAGAGGATGTAAATTAGGTGTGGTAAGATGCAAGATTACAGTTATGCCCACAACCCTAATATGTAAGTTGGAGGATATAAAGGTCATTTCCTAGCGAAACCCAGCTGGCAGGACATGGCGATATGACGTCCTCTAGGCTGATGTCAGCCGGGCACCATAGTCCTAAGAGTCGTTATGAAGAGGTACAAAGCTCATAATGTGTGTACAGTGTAGTAGTACTAACAACTACAGGGACCTAATGCGTCAGGTCGTCACCCCAGAGCAGTACAAGTAAGGACCATAGGAGGATCCTAAAGCCCAAAGGGATAACAGCGAGAGGAATTAGAAAGAGGTAACAAGAGAATCTTATTTATGTCCTATTGAAAAAAAGAATCTTCTTTATGTTGCCCGTAAGAATCTTTGGTAGGACAAGGCGATATGACATCCTCTAGGCTGATGTCAGCTGAGCAATACAGTGCTAAGAGTCGTTGTGAAGAGGTACAAAGCTCATAATGTGTGTACAGTGCAGTAGAACTAACAACTACAATAGCCTAACACGTTGGGCCGTCATCCCAGATCAATACAAGCAAGGACCACAGAACGCTCCGAAAACCCAAAAGGGATAACATCAAGAGGAATTAGAAAGAGGTAACAAGATAATCTTATTTATGTCTTGGAAAAAAAAGAATATTCTTTTATGCTTGCGGAATACTAGTGAATGAATTACAAATGGCTCTACCTGTTCCTATGAAAGAGTACGAAAATTAGGTGAGTTATGGTGCAATATTATAGTTATGCCCCCAACCCTAGTTTGTAATTTGCAGGGTATAAAGGTCATTTTCAGGCGAAACCCGGCAGGCAGGACATGGCGATATGACGTGCTCTAGGCTAATGTCAACCGAGCACCACAGTGCTAAAAGTTATCATGAAGAGGTACGAAGCTCATAATTTGTGTACAGTGCAGTAGTACTAACAATTACAACAACCAAATGCTTCAAGCCATCACCCCAGATCAGTACAAGCAAGGACCACAGGAGGCTCCTGAAATCCAAAGGGATAATAGCAAGAGGAATTAGGAATAGGTAACATGCATGAGAATCTTATTTATGTCGTATTGAAAAAATAATCCTCTTTATGTTTTGGAGTACTAGTGAATGAATTACAAAAGGCTCTCCCATTCCTATGAAAGTGGACATAAATTAGAGAGGTAAGATGTGAGATTACTGATTATGCCCCAAACCCTAGTGTGTAATTTGGAGGGCATAAAGGTCATTTCCTAAAGAAGTCGTGGTGTCATGGCGATATGATGTCCTCTAGGCTAAGGTCAGCCGAGCACCACAGTGCTAAGAGTCATTATGAAGATGTACAAAGCTCATAATATGTGTACAGTGCAGTAGTACTAACAACGACATCGACCTAATGCATCCGGCCATAACCCAAGATCAGTACAAGTAAGGCCCAACGGAGGCTCCTAAAACCCAAAGGGATAACAGTGAGAGGAATTAGAAAGAGGTAACAAGAGAATCTCACTTATGTACTCTCAAAAAGAATTTTGCGGAGTACTGGTGAATGAATTACAAATGGCTCTCCCCGTTCCAATGAAAGAGTACGTAAATTAGGTGAGAAAAGATGGGAGATTACAGTTATGCCCCCAACCCTAGTATGTAATTTGGAGTGTATAAAGGTCATTTCCTGGTGTTACCTGACTGGCAGCACATGGCGATATGATGCCCTCTGTGAGGACCCCAATTTATTTGGTTTGTAATGCTTAACCAACCTCCTGGTCCTAGCATCACAAATCAAATAAACTGATCCTCGAGATATGTATACTTCCCAGAAAGCAGTATACACACCTCGGTACAAAATTAGACATCAACTCCATTCCAAACATAGAGTCCAAACACCACACTTCCAAGCGGAAGATAAACAAATAGTAGAGGTTATTACTGGACCAATGCCGACACAGGCCAAGATACACAAATAAACAAGAACGATAAATGAAGCAAAGTGCCATAAGATGGCTATAAACAAAGCCAATCGGTGTGCCTCCAACCCACAAGGCATCGGACCGGACCGCCAAGTCTAGTCGCCCACGAACGGCAACACACACTGACTCACGAGTGAGGCCCTTGGGGCTCACCTTCTTCCTCTGCAACAAAAACATTAAGCAAAGCACCGAGTACAAAGATTGTCTTTGTACCACCAAGACAGACGTGTGAACTAGCGGACCTATTCATATGCTACATGCAGCTTGTTTAGTGGAGGCCATATGTTTTATTTGCATAAAGCCAACTTTATTTGCAATAATGTAATACAGTTTGAAGGCAAGTTTGCAATTCATTTTTAAGATTGAAATAATAAAGATGCGGATATTAATAACAAAAGCGAAAGATAAAACAACCTAGAAGTGACTATCCCAATAGTCACCACAACAATAACACGAATCCCATTCGTACCACCCATCAAGTTTTAATTTAAATGTTGTAGTCTAGTTCTTGGGGCGTATCCAGCGTGTCCATAACCTAGGACGAGGCTATTCGAATAGTTTTAACCCTGCAGGGTGTACCAATGTACCCACACTTCGCATCGCTTTGCCGAAGCACACTCCAAGGTATCCAGCCTGACTAAGTCCTCACGAGTGTTTCCAATATTGTGTATTAACTCTGAGCCGCTCGTATGGATAGAAACCCATACGCTTACATGGTAAAGCCGAAAAGGCAACTACCCACTCGGGATAAAGCTTTTGGACAACTACCATGCTCCCACCTCCATCCCTCCTGCGACCTCCTCGCGACCCGAGCCAATACACGCCAAAGTACTAGGTCAAGAGAGGTCCATATACTCTAGTGTGGTTAGCACGCAAAATGCTCGAAGACGGTGGCGCAAGTAACTCGGTCTTAAGCGACTCGGGCACCTTTCCAGTCACACCCAATGAGATCACACCGTCTTACCATTGTGCCCAAGTCTAAATCATTTTGTTTTCATTTTTTTAATTTTGCAATTAAACATAGCGAAATGCTAAAACATAAAGTTATAGTAAATTTTAGTGTGATCAAGGTTACCGACTAAAGTCGATAACCGCCTTGATTCTACTGATAGCTAAGCATGTCTAAGCAAGTTGACCGGATCTACTAAGTGACAAGAGATCATCCAAGATCTCTAATCACAGACAAATAACCTAGGCTCGTGTAGTAGAGATCAATATTTTGTCTACAGGATATGCAGCTACGGATTTAACTAATCAATTTAACACAAATTAAGCAATGCATACATACAGCTGAAACAAAATATTAGATTTTAAAATACTGGGATAAACATGATCAAACTGCTTGCCTGGTTGCTGTTGCTCAATATGGTGCGGAGGATCGTCCTCAGGGTTGCCGCAAATATCGAATCCTAACGATTTGAACAAAACAGCGAATAAGAACGAATAACACCGGCAAAACTCAAACATCAAATACAAACACCAATATATACACCAAGGCTAGACTATCACAAAGAATGACAAACAATTGCTACAGAGACCCACCCACCTTTGCTAGGTTAACCACAAAATCAAACCTCTAGCATGATTTAAACTTTGGACAGACTTTGATGGTGATTGTGTGCACATCTATTATTTAATCATCAAGTCAATATATCAACAACAGCTAGCTTCTCTAACTCAACCATTATTAAGCGATATTACGAAACTACAAAAGCTATTGACAACACTAACTATCAAGTATCCATCTATGAGGTGCTAAACAAAGTTCTAAATGAGTTTGGGCTTTAATAAAATTCAGCTACTAACACACCTAAGCAACATGCCAACATTTTGCAAGGTTAACACAATTCGCATGCCATTACACCAAATCTAATCTGACCGATAAATCCAAAGTATGCAGAGACAATAAAATGAACACCTAACTATCCTTATGAACAAACATGACAACAAGAGCTTAGAACTTAAAGATGCTAACTAATTTCATGCTAACCACCACCACAAAAGGGAGACATCAAGTTTAACAAAACCTAATAGCAAGCATGATACCAATTTTCGCCATCGACAGCGGAATAAGCGACAACAAAGAAACATACAGAGAACTAGAACTATAATACTTTCAAACCTCAATTACTAACTTTGATCATGCATGAGAGTGAGCTAAAGAGCAATCATAAACATGATTAGCAGCTAACTACAATGCTTCGTAGAGGTGGGGCTAATGACAGTGAAATGAGATGGCACACGAAGAACGAGAGGATCGGGCTGCTCGACTGGAACTGGCCGCCGCGAAGGAGTGGCGGCGAGGGCTGTGCGACGGCCAAAATGGGTCGCCCAGAGGTTGCTGAAGCTAAGGATGGTCGCGGGGAAGCCGGAGATGTACTGGGGTGGCGCAATGACGAGCACCTGCGGCGGCAGTGGGGTGACAAGGTGCGGCTGTACGCAGAGGTAAACAATGAAAGTTAAGCGCGATGAGCATCGATGAGTTACCGAGAACTCACCGGAATGACGCGGAGCTCAAGAGGCTGCCGGAGATGGCCCGGCGACGAGAACCAGCGGCGGCGATTAAGGGGTCACCGAGGAGGGAGCAACCTGAGCAAAAATAGGGGAAAAGAGAGACGGAGATAGCTTGAGTGAGTGCACTAGATGGTGCTAAGCGCGAGCAATTGCCCAAGGAACCAACTCACCGGAGATGAGGACGCGATCCAACTTTCGGTAGAAGAAGAGGATACCAAAATTCAATGGCCCCCGCGAGTGAAACACAAAATTAGGTGAGGAAAACATGATAGGATGCGGAACACGATGTGACGCGCAAAAGAAGGGATGATCTTCATGGTTGTGGTGCCGACATCAGCGGGCGGGCACGGCCGTGAACCAGCGATGCGCACTACTACTATTTGAGCTCGGGAAGGTAACGGAGGCGTGAAGTGGTCTTAGGGTGTCCAAAGGAGGATAAGAGAGCTTTGCGAGCTTAAGTAGGGAAGAGGCGGAGGAAATCGAGAGGCGGAGCTTCGCACCGAGACGCAAAGGAGAAAAAGCGCGAGTCGGGGTAGATGACGGCGATAAATGCCACACGTGGTATGGGCTTAGCGGCGGGAGATGCGGCAGAGGTGAAGCGCTTGCGAAACCAAGAATGGACGGCGAGGCGCAGGTGGCGCGCGATGCATGCCGCCGCCGCACACAAAGACACGAACGAGAGGTAGGTGACGACCGACGAGTGGGACCCGCTGCGATGGATGCAGTGGCGGCGCGAACGCAGCCCGGCGCGGTGCAATTAGGTGGTCCGCTCGATCAGGAATCGTCGACCGTTGGATCTAAAATGAGCGGTCGAGATGGATGTATGCATTCGGACAGTCGTTGCGCGCTGAACGTGGATCGTCGATGCACAACGGACGGTCACGATTGATTAGATTCGCGGTGCGATTAGTTGGCGACCAGAGCCAAGTGGTGCGAGTCGGACTCGAGCGAGGTTGGGTCGAGCAGGAACGATGATTTCAGGATTTGATTTAAAAGGCGAGAGAAGGTTTGGGAATTTTTAGAGTAGCTCCTGAGCTCCAAAAATTTCAGAAATTTTTATGGTAGCTACTAGGGACAGAGGACAACCTTGTATAATTTTTCTAGAACTTTTATGCACTGCATTGTTCTAGAGAAAATTCACAAGCTGCTGTCTGAGGAGTTTGACCAGATTTCAAACAGAGTTGACTTGGTCATTTGAAATAGCAAATAAAATCTAAAAATTGTGAAATAATTCAGGAGGTAGATAGGATGATCAAGATGATAGGAAAAATAATTTCAGAGGATGATCACAAGTTTGAAGGCTAAGAATCTGTGACAACAATCTCCATTCTCAAGAATTTAATTCTAGAAAATGGAAATTGCTAGGAAAAATGTAGAAACTTTCAAATGATTTGAAGAGACAACAAAGTTTTATTTCCCTCAAAATTTACATTTGAAATACAAACCCTAAGTTAGGGCTGTTACAAATCTCCCCTTACGAATCTGCTTAGAGATTACGATCAACTGAGGAGAAGAAGGGCCAGATGTCTGCCGAGACGATCTTCCCGCTCCCAAGTGGCTTCATCCTCGGAGTGGTTCGACCACTGAACTTTAAGGAACTTGATCACACGGTTCCTTGTTCTGCGTTCGAGCTTCTTCGAGGACACGAGCGGGCGCTCACGATAAAGCGAGATCTTCCCGCGCCGATATTTTCCAATGGTGTTTCTCAAGCGGAACACGGAGGCATTTCTTCAATTGCGACACATGGAAAACATCATGCACCCCTCAAGTGTAGCCGGCAACTCCAACTTGTATGCAACAGCTCCACTTTCTTGATGATGCGATACGACCCGACATATCGAGAGCCGTTTGCCCTTGACACCGAAACAGACGATGTCCCTTCAAAGGTGAGACTTTGAGATACACAAAGTCATTGGTGGAAACTCAGCTCACGACGGCGACGATCTGCATAGCTCTTCGCTCGGGTGAGCTACGCGCAAGTGCTCACGAATCAGCGCACTTGACTTTCGCCTCATTGATCGAATCGGGCCAAAGCGCCCGCGATTTCGACCGTTCAACGGTGTTCTGCGCGTCGTCCATACAAGGCCTCAAATGGTGCCATCACAGAGACTAGCTGGAAGCCGTTGTTGTAGGAGAACTCGGCAAGCGGTATGCACTTCTCCCAATTCTTTCCATAGGAAAGAACACAAGCCTGAACATATCTTCAAGCACACGATTGGCGCTCCGTCGACCATCGATCTACGAGGATGATAGGTCGGTGAGCGAAGACGGTCCCCATGGCTTCCTGCAGACTATGCCAAAACCGAGAGGTGAGCAGAGAACCACGATCGACACAATTGTTCGTGGCACACCATGCGAGACTCTGTCACGGGATATGTAAAGATCCGCTAACCGATTCACATCAATCTTCGATCGCCTTTGGAAGAAATGGGCCACCACCGTCAATCGATCAATGATAACCCATAATGCATCCTTCCACTGCGGGAGTGCAGGCGGACCGTTGATAAAATCCATGCCTCTAATCCCACTTCCATTACGGTATAGGTAAGGGCTGAAGAAGACCATTTGGGCGATGTTGCTCGGCCTTGACCGCGACAACATATGTCACATCGGCAACGAACCCGGCAATCTCGCGCTTCATGCGAGTCCACGAGAATCTCGCGCAGATCTTGGTACATTTTAGTGGCCGGGATGGATGGACAAAGGCGAATCATGGGCCTCTGGAGAATCAAATCCGCAACTCGGGGATCTTTGGGACCACAAGCCATTGCCCAAACCATACAACACCGTGCTCATCTTACAGCAGAAACACATGGCTGAACCATTCTTGATGTTACGCGATTTTACCACACCATCATCCGATTCTTTGTCTTGCCTTGATTTGATCCACCAGGTTGGTTGCACAATCGAGGCGATAAAGGAACCGTGCTCAGCCAAACCCAAGTTGAGGCAGCTGAAAGTGCAAGTAGTGCGGGTTGTTGCTCTTGGATCATCAAAGTATTGCAATACACTTTTCGGCTAAGTGCATCGGCAACCACATTGGCTTTGCCAGGATGATCACGAAGACCCATGTCATAATCCTTGATTAATTCTAGCCATCTCTCTGCTGAGGTTCAGATCATCTGAGTGAATAAGTATTTCAAACTCTTATGATCGAATACACCTCACGATTTCGATCAAATAATGCCGCCAAATCTTGAGTGCATGAACTCTGCAGCAAGCTCTAAATCATGGGTGGGATAGTTGAGCTCATGAGGCCTCGGTGCCTAGATGCATAAGCGGCCTTGCCTTCTGCATAAGAACACATCCGAGTCCCGGCGAGAGGCATCGCATAATAAATATGAAGCTCTTGCGGATATCGGGAAGAGTAAGGGCGGAGTGAAGTCAATCATTGTTTGAGCTCACAGCTCTCATCAAGCAGAGGACCATACAAACTTCTTGTCCTTCTTGAGCAATTCGGTCATCGGCTGCGATCTTGGAGAAGTTCTCGATAAAGCGGCGATAGTAGCCCGCTAAACCAAGAAAACTCCGCACATCGATGGCGAAGCTTGGGCTGTCCCCAAGATAGAACATCATTGACCTAAGGATCCATGACTATGCCTCAATTTGAAAGAACATGGCCCAAGAATGCCACTTCCTTCAACGGAACTCACATTTCTTTGAACTTCGCATATAGTGGTGCTCCATAATTTGCCCAAAACAATCTTGGATGCTCAGCATGCTGCTTGATCTTGGAATAAATAAGAATATCATCAATGAAGACCACCACAAATTTGTCAAAAACTCCATGAATCTAAGAATTCATCAAGTTCATGAACAAATTTGGAGCATTGGTTAATCAGAAAGACATGGCGAGTTGTACTGCATGCTGAGGCCATAACGAGTAGTGAAAGCCGTCTTGAATATCCTCGACCACGATCGGACTTGATGATGGCCGATCTCGAGATCAATCTTGGAGAACACGAGCTCCGGACAAGCGGTCAAAAGATCATCAATGCAGGCGGAGGATATTTGTTCTTCACCGTCACTTCATTGAGAGGGCGGTAATCAACACACATACGCAAAGTCTTGTCCTTCTTCTTCACAAAGATCACGGACAACCCCAAGGAGATGGCGGGGCGGATGAAACCCTTTGCTTGGAGCTCACCAGTTTTGCTTCTTCAATTCTTCGACTCATTGGGAGGCATCCGTCTGGCGCCTTGAAATCGGGCGATGATGGCGAGCAACTCGATGGCAAACTCAGATCTCGAACGGAGGCATCCGGGCAAATCTTCGGAAAGACATCCACAAAGTCGGATACTATGGGAACATCCTGAATTTGCAAGTGGCTCCGCTTCTAATGCACATAGATGCGGCGCGTGAAGGCTGGCGAAAATCCGACTGTTACTTTGAAGGGTGGTAGAGGTAGACAATCTTCACAGCACAATCGATTTGCCCCAAGTGTTGGGACAACCAATCCATGCCAGAATCACATCCGGACTTCTGGCCGGATCGAGCGAATAAGGTTTGCCAAAAATACCAATCCTTCGACTACGATAGGAACATCCCGACACATGTAAATCGAGCTCTCATTTCCGACCGGAGCGGATGGGCAAAGGAACTTCCAAAGGAACACGATGAAGACCACTAGCAGCAACAAATGATCTTGAAATAAAAGAATCGATGCTCCGGAATCAAATAATACTGCAGCAGGGCGAATTGACAAAGTGTACCAATCACGACATCGGCGCCTCCTGAGCCTCCTCGGTGAAAGGTGGTTCACTCGACATTTGCCGCACTGCAGGTCTTACAGATAATCTTAGGTGATGGTGACCGCTCCCCTGCCGCGTCCTCCATTAGGGCGAGGCTTTCTGGCCTCTGAGGCGTGCATTCGCATAGTGGCCCTTGTTGTGGCGGCGAAAACAAATCACCTCGGCCGCCGGATTGCGGAACCGCTCTGCTTCTTGGATCGCGGCATGCGTGCATTTTGAAACACGGCTGCGGTGGGCGAGGAGCTGGTGCGAGATGGTCTCGCGGCAGTGGAGCAAAAGAACGGGCCTGCGGTGCGGCGGCCACGAAACGACGAGCGAGGTGGTGTGAGTGACCGATCGCCTCCCATTTGCGCTGCGGGACTCGCCAGCGCCTTAGCCTTATGTTACGCACGATGGCCTTATCTGCAAGGCACGAAAGTCGAGAAGTCCACAATAGATAAGCTTGTCTGCGGCTCCTCGGACAAGCCATCCATAAACTTCTCTGCTTAGCCTCATCGAGGCCACCTCACCCGAGCATAACGAGCGGATGATTGAACTCGTAAGGTACTCGTCACAGATTGCGCCCTTGCTTGAGCGCGAGGAACTCCTTTTCTTCCAGCTTCATCAGGCCATCCGGGATGTGGGCCCGACGAAAAGCGGCCGGAACTCCTCCCACGCGACCACATGGCCCGCGCTGCATGGCGAGATAGTTCTCCCACCATGAGTGTGCGCCCTCAAGGTGGTGGGGCGCGAAAGTGCCTTGTCCTGCGTCCGCGGCGAGCTATGTTGAGCTTCCGCTCAACCATGCGCGACCAATCATCCGCATCGAGAGGTCCTCGGGCGGGAGAAAGTCGGCGGTGTGTGCCGGAGGAACTCTGCAAGTCCCAGCGAGTGCGGTGGCGCCACCACCGCAGCGAGTGGAGGTATTCCTAGCAATAACCTCCAAGATGCGCGTCGGTCCATGCGGTTTCGCTCAATCGGCGAGAACCTCGACCATGGTCGGAGGAGAGCTCCTCATCATGACCAACTGCTTGACGCCCGCCGCGTTCTCCCGACCATCTGTTTCACTAAAACAAGTTAGCAACAAATTTAAGAGCAAGAAAGCCCAAAATTCATGAAAGCATCGAGAAACAAACACAAGCGGGATAAAGTTCGACCAAAAAAATCAGGACACATAACTACTCACTTTACATCTTACCTATTATCCCCACAAGTTTTAGTTGGATTAAACTTCATAGTTCTTCCCAGACTAATTCCACCAGTAGTAACTATCTTTTGAAAGGTAAAGAGAAACCAAGTTTCAAGACTTAAATTAGAGTAAGATGAGAGTAGAAAGCTAAGATAGGTAGAGAATAAAATCAGAGAATGCACTAGGTTTTCATAAACCTTGTTATGATTTGAAAATAAGACTTTCAAAATATCTAAGGACGACTATGCTTGGGTTACTACGATCGTAATGCTCTCGATACCAACTTTGTGAGGACCCCAATTTATTTGGTTTGTAATGCTTAACCAACCTCCCTGGTCCTAGCATCACAAATCAAATAAGCTCGATCCTCGAGATATGTATACTTCCCGACGGTATACACACCTCGGTACAAAATTAGACATCAACTCCATTCCAAACATAGAGTCCAAACACCACACTTCCAAGCGGAAGATAAACAAATAGTAGAGGTTATTACAGACCAATGCCGGCGGGCCAAGATACACAAATAAACAAGAAGCAGTGTGAAGCAAAAGTGCCATAAGATGGCTATAAACAAAGCCAATCAGTGTGCCTCCAACCCACAAGGCATCGGCCAGGACCGCCAAGTCTGAGTGCGCCCACGAAGCGGCAACTGACTCACGGAGTGAGGCCCTTGGGGCTCACCTTCTTCCTCTGCAACAAAACATTAAGCAAAGCACACAGTACAAAGATTGTCTTTGTACCCTTAAGGCGGCGTGTGAACTAGCGGACCTATTCATATGCTACATGCAGTGCTTGTTT